>JALPQD010000746.1:140894-602197 GCA_023101885.1 Typhlomys cinereus | reverse complement strand
CAGAGGGATACCTTCCCACATCATTTTTCAAGGACTAAAAGTAGAAAAAGGTGTCTGAGAGCATCAAGAGAAAAAAACAAGCACTCACCTTTAAAGGTAAACTATTAGAATAACAATGACTACTCAATGGAACAGTAAAAGCAAGAGAGCTTGGAGAGACATACTTCAAGTATTAAATGAGCAAAATGCCGAACCCGACTGATATACACCAGGCAAAACTATCTGTCATGATTGAAGGAGAAAGAAAAGTTTTCCAGCACAAAAGACAATTGAAGGATACATGTCACCAGGCCTTCAAAAAAGTGGTAGAATGATACTCAAGCTTGAAGATAAGAACAAGCGTATCCGAAGGACAGAACGAAAGAATAATACCACCAAAACATAAATATCAAACAACACACTTACAATCTACTAACATAAAAACTGTCCAGAATTAAAATAATTGTCTCTCCTTATAAACATTAAATGATCAATGGTATTAATTCACCGATTAAGAGACATAGATACAAACTTTGGATAAAAACAACAATCCAACAATCCTGCTGCCTTCAGGAAACTCATCTCACCACAAAAGATAGGCCACTTCCTAAGAATGAAGGCTGGTCAAAATCTTGCAAGCTAATGGAACCAGGAAACAGGCGGTGGTACAATTATGCTTCTGACAAAGTGGACTTCAAACCAAAGAAAATCATAAGAGACACAGTGGATACTACATTTTTAGTCACAGGTACAATGCACCAGAAGATTTCACAATACTGAACATATATGCACTCATAAGGGCCCTCCCATCAATAAGAAAACCCTATAGCGCTAAATGCCACAATCAACCCCCAAACGATAATTCTTGGGGACTTCAACACCGCCCTCTCAACATGGGATGATCAACAGTCAAAAGCTTAACGAGACACTTTGGAACTTAATCAAACCCTTAAAGAATGGACCTTACAGATCTCTATCGAACTTTTCACCCACGCACCAAAGAATATACATTTTTCTCAGCAGCACACGTAAACTTTCTCCAAAATATAGATCACTATTGGGCCACAAATGAATCTCCACATATAACAAAAAGTTGAAATTTTACCTGTGCCCTATCGACCACCACGGCCTAAAGCTGGGCATCCACAACACAACAAACAAGAGAAAATACACTAACTCCTGGAAACTTAACAATATAATGCTGCATGAGAACTGGATTCAAGAAGAATTAAACAGGAAATTCAAGATTTCCTGAAAACGAATGATAATGAAAATACAACTTACCAAAATCTCTGGGGACACAAGAAAGCTGTCCTAAGAGGTAAGTTCATAGCTCTTAATGCCTACATCAATAAAAAATGAACATCAGAAATAAACAACTAACAATGCACCTTAGCGCTTAGAGAAACTAGAGCAATCTGATCCCAAAGTGTAGAAGAGAGGAGATTAGCAAATAAGGGGAGAAATATCTGAAATCGAGGTTAGGGAAACTATACAGAGAATCAACCAGTCAAAAAGCTGGTGATTACTAAAAATCATAAGATTGATACACCCCTAGCTAAATTAACCAAAAGCGGAGAGAGAAAACCCAAATTAACAAATTAGAAATGAACATGGAGTTATCACTACTGTACCCAAGAAATCCAGAGAATTTAACATCATATTTCAAACTTATACTCTGTGAGGTTTGGCAAACAAAAGCGATGGATGAATTTCTAAGTAAACACAACTACCTAAATTGATCAGAAAGTTGTGAATTATTTAAATAGTCCATAACATATAAGGAAAATTGAAGAAGTAATCTCCAATCTTCCCACCAAAAAATGTCCTGGACCAGATGGATTCAGCACCGAGTTCTACAAGACTTAAGGAGTTAAAAACACAATACTCCTTAAACTGTTCCATCAAATAGCAAAGGAAGGAACACTACCAAATCCTCTATGAAGCTAATATTGTTTAATCCCAAACCTAATAAAGTTTCACTTAAAAAGAAAAACTATAGGCCGATCTCTCTGATAAACACAGACGCAAAGATTCTCAACAAAGTCTTAGCAAATCGGATTCAAAAACATATCAAAAAGATCATTCATGGGGACCAAGTAGGCTTCATCCCTGGCACACAAGGTTGGTTCAACATACACAAATCAATAAATGTAATGCATCATGTAAACCAGTCCAAAGTCCGAGACCACATGATACTCTCGATAGATGCAGAAAAAGCTTTTGACAAGATCCAAGAGCCTTTTATGATCAAAACGCTAGAGACAGTAGGAATGGAAGGAACCTTTATCAATATAATAAAAGCTGTATACAACAAGCCCACAGCAAGGATTATGCTCAATAGGGGAACAATTGGAAGCATTCCCACTTCGATCAGGAACGAGACAAGGCTATCCACTCTCACCACTTCTATTCAATATTGTACTTGAAGTCTTAGCTGAAGCCTATAAGACAAGAAAAGGACATAAGAGGGATTCAAATCGGCAAGGAAGAAGTCAAGCTATCCCTATTTGCAGATGACATGATCTTATACCTGAGGGATCCCAAAAACTCCACCAGGAAGCTCCTGGAAATAATTGAGAAGTTCAGCAGGGTGGCAGGATACAAAATAAATGTGCAAAAATCGGAGGCCTTCCTATATGCCCAGAATGAAAGAAGTGAAAAAAGCCTTGAGAGAAACAATCCCATTTACTATAGCCTCTAAAAAAATGAAATACCTTGGTATAAACCTAACCAAGGAGGTAAAAGACCTTCACAATGAAAACTTTAAAACCCTAAAGAAAGAAATTGCAGAAGACATCAGAAGGTTGAAAGACCTCCTGTGTTCCTGGATTGGCAGAGTCAATATCGTAAAAATGACCATCCTACCAAAGGCAATATACAAATTCAATGCTATACCAATTAAAATCCCAAAGCAATTCTTTAAAGAAGTTCACCAAACAATCTCAAAATTCATATGGAGGCACAAAAGACCCAGGATAGCAAAGACAATCCTGAGTAACAAAAACACTGCTGGAGTATTACCATACCAAACCTTAGTCTATACTACAAATCTATAGTTATAAAAACAGTCTGGTACTGGCTCCAAAATAGACACACAGACCAATGGATAAGGATTGAAGACCCAGATATAAGCCCACAAAATTACAGCCATTTGGTCTTTGACAAAGGGGCCCACAAAATCCAATGGGAAAAAAACAGCATTTTCATCAAATGGTGCTGGCAAAACTGGATCTCCACATGCAGAAGATTAAAGCTGGACCCGTACTTGTCACCATGTATAAGACTTAATTCCAAATGGATCAAGGACCTTCATATAAGGCCATAGTTGACCGTAGTTGAAAGGGTAGGAAACTCCCTCGAGCTGTTTGGGCTAAGCCAACAGTTCCTAAACAGACGTCCCATGGCACAGTCACTGCTACCAACTCTCAACAGTTGGGATCTTGTGAAATTAAAGAGCTTCTGTTGAGATAAAGAGATTGTAACATGAGCTCAAAGGCAAACCACAGAATGGGAGAAAATCTTCATTAACCATATATCTGATAGAGCTCTACTGTTCATAGTGCACAAAGAACTTAGAAAACTAAACACCAAGGAAACCACTGGCCCAATTAAAAAATGGGCCCTGGAACTTAAAAAAAATTTTACCATGGATGAAATTAAAATATCTAACAAATATCTTAAAAAATGCTCCACCTCTTTAGCCATCAGGGAAATGAAAATCAAAACTTCCCTGAGATACCATCTCACCCCAGTCAGGATGGCAAAAATCCACAATACAAACAACACCAAATGCTGGAGAAGATGTGGAGAGAGGGGAACTCTCCTACATTGCTGGTGGGAATGCAGGCTCATACAGCCACTCTGGCGAGCTGTCTGGAGATTCTTAAAGAAATTAAAGATTGAAATGCCTGCAATTCCACTTCTGGGAATAACCCCCCATACAGCAGAGGTTCACATCGATAGCACAAGTGCGACCATGTTCATAGCAGCACTGTTTACAATAGCAAAGTCATGGAATCAACCCAAATGTCCAACAGTTGACGAGTGGATGAGGAAACTGTGGTATATCTATACAATGGAGTACTACTCAGCCATCAAAAATGATGAATTACTGGAATTTGCTGGGAAATGGATGTGATTAGAAACAATTATATTAAGTGAAGCATCCCAAACCCAGAAAATTAAGCACCGTATGTACTCCCTAATAGGTGGCTGCTAGTACCAAACCCACCCAGCCTACCTTGAGACACTCAAATGTAAATCTATGTAATACCTACAGTAATTGCAAGGATTATGAACAGGAGGGATGGGGTTGGAGGGCCACACCAGAAACAAGGAGAGAAGTGACCATGTTACAGCAGAGAAAAATAGGCCTCCATCAAGGCTGCAAGTAAGTAATGTGACACCTGGTTAAGTTCACAGATGTTCGTTCCTGATCATTCACAACTGATGGGGTATGATCTCACCAGAAGGGGAGGGAATATAGTCTGGCAGATAAAAAGTAACCATTTTGCAAATGGGTGATTGACTCCTCCCTCACTGAGGTTTCCTACTTTTATTACATCTACCCTTGAATGTGTTCTTATAATAAGACTCCAGTTTAACAGCTTTTTGTCTCTGGCCAAGGGGTGACATACAGTGCCCAGCAGGATGGAGTGAAGGGCATTGCAGGAGCAGCAAAACTGCAAAAGAAAATCAACAAACCACAATCCAGAACTTCAGAGACTCTATACCAACCACCTAGAACTAGGCTAGATTAATCTCTCCCCATCCTGAAGCTCAGGGACATTTGCGGAAGAGGGGGCCTTAAGATTGTAAGAGCAAAAGGATGGGAGGAGCAATGATATGCAAGATACTGCACACAAGTTAGGGCCGAAGCAATCATAATTGGACTTTGCATGCCCGGCGCAATGTCCAACACACTATTGACCTCACAAAGTCTAGCATGTGCTAAAGGCACCAAGATCCTTGGAGGCAAGGGATTGACAGCCACAGTAGTGTTCCTATGTTTAAGCGGAACATGGGAAAGGGTTCAGGGAAATGCCACTGGGTCCTTGTACATCATCGGAGAGGAGGGCCCAGAGGAGAGTTAGGCATGCACAAAGAGGACTCTCTGTGAATTGGGGCGGGAGGCACTGGGGTATGGGGAGGGAGGGGTGAGGGGAGGGTGAGCAGGGGGTTCGGGGGGGGGGAGGAGGAGGAGGAGGGAGGGAGGGAACCGGTGTACCTATTAAGCTTGTATGAGCAGAAATAATAACAAAAAATGAATTAAAAAAAGCCTGCCTTTATGACCCAATTTTTTAGACTGGATAATATAAAATAATATGTAAGCAATAAAAAAATACATTAAGAATGTAGATAGTTATGATTGAGCTCCTAGTTCCACATGGTGAAGAACACATGATAAAGCTGAGGAAGAGCAGTTTTGTCCATCTTCTGTGAGATTAAGTTCATGGTGTGAGCACCTAGAGCCCCAGCCACTGGAGGCCATCTGCATTGCGAGCACACCATGGAATTCAGGGTTCTGGCAGGCAGTGTGGCATGTCAGGCTATTGATCATTCAGCTGTCTGCTGGTCAGACACTGACTGTAGAAATCGTCTCACCTCCTCTCTGCCACTGTCTGGCACACATGGTTTCCACTTTACAACATTCAGCAGTATACAGTACGGCAGTAACAGAGCGATCTGAATTGTAATCTTGGTGTCAAAGGAGAATCTTTGCTTAGGCAGCACTGTAGACGGATCCCCTGTGTAGCCCGCGTAGCAGCCCCAGGAAGCCACCATTCCTAACAGTCACTTGTGCATGAGACCCTCCAGGTGCCAGAAGCGCTTCCTGCCCAGCAGACTCAGAGGCTGCGGGAGGATCGCACAGCAGACATAGGAGGGGATGGCGACCAGGTTGTTGACGACCATGAAGGCGAATCTCAGCAGGGCTTTCAGCAGCGTCCAGACCTTCCCCGGGGCGGCTTCCAGCGTCCCCGCCATCCTCACTCATGAGTCCGTCCTGCCCTTCTCGGCCGGGTGCCTCCTGGGTCCCTTTGCTCCTCAGCGGGCATGGGCAGCGGGGTCCTAACGCCGGGGTCGCTGCAGCGAGGCACCTGAACGGCTGCACGGCTGCTGGTAGTTAATGCCATGCCAATTCCAGGAGGGGAAATTGATAGTCTTTTAAGGTGGCAGAATTGGCATGGCTGGCTGAAGCTGGCAGGCAGGCTAAGTGACAGCTGACCTCCCCATGTCTGGGGCATTCCTGGCGCATCTCTCTTCTTCTCTTGTTTGCCTTTTCTTGGAGAGTCTGGCCCAGCCTGGTCCTCACACTCGGACTGCCGCTGCCGGGGCCCAGTGATAGACGGAAAAGAGGTCAAGGTCTGCTGCCGGCATCACGTGGGCAGAGCCATCGTTGATCGTCCTCTGCAGGTGACCCCTCGGTGTCCACGGGTGCAGCGTGGTCCTGTGCTGCTCCTCCTCTGATTCCACGGCTATGGCCTCCACACCGTCCCCATGCTGCTCTAATATTGCATTTTAAACAAGCTTATGACATGGTAGATTTCCACGTGGCTATATTATTTATCTGTAGTGTTAATTATTCCTCCTCCTCCTCTGAATTGGCCCCTCATCATCCTTTCTCCCCCCTAAACCCTTACTCAATTATTCCCGGGTGCACCTTCAGACTGTGCTCTTTCATTTTCCCCTCTGTAAGGTTCTTCCCCCTCCCACCGTTGATAGTCCCATTCGAGTTTTTTGGCTTCAATAGATACAGGTTAAGCACGCAAATCTCAAAATTCAAAAGTAGGATCAACATATATGAGAGAAAATGTGCGCTTGTCTTTCTGGGTCCATAACCTTGTTCACTATTAATATTTTCTAGTTCCATCTGCTTACCTGAAGATTTCACCTTTCTTATTATCCAAATAAAATCCCTTTGTGTATCTTGTGCCACATTTTCATTACCATTCACCAGTTGACAGATGTCTAGGCTGACTCCTTTTCATTGCTGCTGTAAGTGGAGGTGCAGTGAACACAGAGGAGCAAGTACCTCTGTAGTAGAATGTAGAGTCTTTTATGAATGCCCAAAAGTCACGTACTTGGGTAACACGATAGCTATATTTGTAGCTTTTTGAGAAACCTCAACACTGATTTCCTTTTTGGTTTTGCCAGTTTACACTCCCACTAACAGTGAAGCTATGAGCAGGCAGAGAGGGAGAAAGAGAGAGAGAGAGACAGACAGACAGACAGATAGAAACAGAGAGCACAAAGCCAGGTTACCAAACCTTAAGTCCTGTCCCCAGTGATGCATTTTGTCCAACAAGCTCTGCCTCCTAGAGGTACCAAAACTTTCCCAAATAGCAGCACCATTTGGAGACCAAGTGTGCAAACACATGATGCTATGGGGGGACATTTCACATTCAAACCATGGCAGCATTGAGGGTAGACTGACCCAATACTCATGGGTCAGCAAAACCAATACTGCAAAATACCCATCTTACCAAAAGCAATTACTCATTCAGTGCAATTATTAGCAAAAGACTAATGGACTAGAAATAGAAAACAACAATAAAACTCGTATAGGAGAATCTAAAAAGAGAGATGCAACCAGTGCTAGAATATTATTTTTATCTATTCCTAGTTCTACAAGTACAATAAATAATAATCCCTGTTCCTCCTTTCCCCCTTCTCTCCCTACTCCTTACTCTCCCTTCTTGCTTCCCTTCTTCCCCTCCCTTAATCAGTTCAGCCCACTCCCTCCTATCCTCCTGACTGTCTGCTCCTATGATTCCTGGGGTTCCCTCTAGATCACCTGCCTGCTCCAGTGGGGTTTCAGGTCCTTGTGACACACCAAGTGGCCCTCCTTGGGCAGATTCACTGTCAGGGATGTTTTCCCCTCACCTATCTAGCCCTAAAGGTTCCCATTGCATGTAATTATTTCTCCTGAGATCCTGCTACTCTGTGAGAGTATATTGGTATGTTGGTCATTGTGTAGGTCTAGTAAGGACCAGTTTCATTGCAGTGAGCTCCTGGTTCCAACAGTCCTGTCTTGAGTGAATTGTCTTGGTCAGCGATGAATGGCCATATCTTTAGGCTCTTACAATCTTACCGCCCCCTTTTCCAAAGGTACCCTGAGATTTGGGATGGGGAGAGACTTGAATGCTTAATTTTAGAGTCACCAGTATTCTGCATTCTGGTTGGCTGTTGTCTATTTCATTGCTCTTCCACTCTACTAGGCTGCTTCCTGTCTGGGTGTTGAGATCCTCTCTTATCTGAAGATAAAATGAGAGTTGTTTAACAGGAAGTTTGTTTGTGCTTAGTATTGGAACATCTGATCCCGTCCACTCTCAATGTATTTCCTTTCCAGTGTTCTTAGACAGGTTTAGAGTGCTGGGTGTTCCCTATTGTGGGAGGTGGTTTAAGAGTTAGTAAACAGGTGGTGGTTTACCTAGAGGCTAACCCCACTCTCTACTGTAATGTATTTCTGTGCTTCCCTCTCCTTTGCTTATATAGAAGCCCCCTTTTAACAGTTTGGCTATGTTCTCTTGATTCTTCTCCAGAGAGAAACTTGTAACTGGTGGGCATTGGGGGGGAAGAGCCATAAACGTAGAAAATGACATAAGTTCATTGTATCTATGTATGAAACTGTCAGAAAATTTAAAATTAGGTATAAGTTAAAAACTATGAACAAATTAATTACTTGAATACAGTATCAGAACATCTATCTGTATTTTTGCTCAGTTGGGAAGAGTGAAGACACATCTACTCTCCTTGTTGCTTTGCTCTGGGGTTTCCCAGGCTCTGCCTTCCAGGGCCAGAAGTACAAATGCCAAGTACAACTGGCATTTTTATGTAGGATCTGGGATCCAAACTCAGGTCCTTTTGCTTGTGAGGCAAGGGCTTAACCCCTGGGCCATCTCTCCAGCACAAGCTCCACCTTCCTTTTAATGTCTTATAACAAAACTGCAGAATCAACGTGATGACATAGTTGGTCTGGTTTGTGGTCCTTGCACACGCCCTTTCTTCATTCAGAACACAAGGGGAAATTGCCACAGACGTCTCAAAGTGCAAAGCAGCAGCTCTGAGCATTGGCTCTCAACTGCTACCATGGTGAATCTCCGCCGTTCTTCTCTTTCTCTTTCCACAAGCGAGTCTGGACCTTCTGATTACAACTTGTCTTCCAGGGCTGCACCGAAGCCAGCATCTGGTCCGGAGCCTCCTCCAGAAGTTCTGCAGTGGATTTCACTTTTACTCCCTGTACTTTAGGACTCAGTGTTCCTCTGTGGAAGAAAGATTTCTTCCTTAAACTGACATTCTCGTATCCCTCTTGCATCATAGGAATGGACAAAGAGAGGGCTTCTATGGGTATATTTAATCTCTCGTTACTTAATTCTGGGATTTTTTGCATTTTTTTTTTTTTTTGCGAATAGAGATGTAATTATCTCCTTAAGGTTGCAACTCTATGTGTTAAATATGACAAAATGATTGCCTGTTATTCTTTTTTAGTTGAGTGTTCTATTTTTCATTTTCACTAGATGTGCTACCTGTGTGTGTGCATGCATGCATGTTTGTGTGCATGTGTGTGCGTGTGTATGTGTGGGTGTGTGTGTGCATGTTTATGAGTAGTTAGAGGACCTCCTTCAGGTGTCATTCACTGGTTTTGCACCTTGTTTGAGTCCAGGTCTCTTTCCTGCTGCCATGTCACTGACCAGGCTGTCTAACCCAAGCTTCCAGAGAGTTCTGGGCTTCTGCCCCCCATTTCCTGTAGCCCAGCAGGGATTACAAATGTGTATACCATTCCATCCAGCATTCATGCACGACCTGGGGAAATACAGTTCTGGTTCTTGGGATTGAATTTACCCACTGAGCCAGCGCCTAAGCTCCCTAAGCTCCCTAGATGTGCATTACTTTTGGTTTTGGATCTCTGCAGAAAAGGGGGTGGAAAGAATATGAAAATCAGAAGATGAGGAAAATGGTCATGAATGCCAGCCTCTAAAAATGACCATGAACCCCCCCATAACAGAGATAAGGTTACTGATACCAAGCCTGACTGACTGGTGATCAAGCTATGAACAGAAAGAAGCATATGGCGTCCCAGGAAGTACTGATGAACAAAGAACCTGTCTGAAAATAAAGAAGAGAGGTGAGGAGGAGGAGGAGGAGGAGGAGAAGGAGGAGGAGAAGGAGGGGATAGAGAGAGAGAGAGAGAGAGAGAGAGAGAGAGAGAGAGAGAGAGAGAGAGAGGAGAGAGAGGTATTAGAGCATATAAACATTTGAGGGATTAAGTTTTCATGCAGTGGGTATTTTCCAGGAAGGAGAGCTTTGTGCCCGAATGCCCTTCACGTGGACATGAGGATGACAGGCAGGAGGAGCAGAGATCTTAGTTGTGCTGTGAAGCCAGGGAAAAGCCCAGATGTGAGTCTGAGCCAATCATACAGGAGGGAGAACATGCCCACTCTCCTGCTGTCTTCTTACCAACCCAGGGGCTCTTTTGCCTGAATGGGAGGGTTTTTTGTAAATGACAATTTCATACATGTACACAATATTTTTAACATGTTTAAAAATATATTTTGCTCAGATCTGCCTCTGTTACTCTTTTTTGTAAATCCTCAATTTCTTAATGAACCCTTTTTTTCCCCAATTAATCCCCTTCTTATTTTCCTTTTATTCCTGACTCTCTGAGGTAAATTGGGGTGCTTGCATGAACATGGATGGGGAGCTATTTATGGGCCTTTGAGTAACTTCCCAATGACTACATCTCTGAGGACCATGACCTCCCTCATCTGGCAAAACATTAACTGACAATAGTTCACCAGGGAGAGTTTGACCTCATGAGCCCCTCCCTGTGTATGATGGGATGGCAATGGCGTCAATCTTGTGCAGGTAACCACAGGTACTGTTTTCATAGTTTCAGCGACTGAGTCACATCAAAATGACAGCCTTTCGTAGTATTTCTCCCCATCCTCTTACGCCTTACACCTCCTTCTCAGTGATGTTTCCTAGGTTTTGGAGGGAGAACCACAGATATCCTTCTTAGGCCTGACTACTCAACCGTGACCTATGCTGAGCACTTTGGCCAGCTATGAGTCTCTGAATTAACTGCTTTTCCTGTGAAGAAGAGTCTCCTTATAAAACGAGTACTGACTAAACACAGTGGGACACAAAGGAAGCAAAATTTATGAACACTGAAAATCGTAAGGAAGAAAAGGACCTCTGAGGAGTGAGAGGGAGAATTTTTTTTTAAAGTACCAGGGAAAACAATTAGAACACATGATACAAATACATGGAATGGTGAAGAAACAAAATTAGTGAAAAATATGAGGAAAGTCGAGGTGAAAGAGAAAGGGTAAAGATGGACAAGATAATAGAGGCTTCCTGGAATCAGCCTGAAAACATCACTAGCTGTGTAGACATAATAGTAGACATAAATATGTCTACTTAGTAAGGCAATTATAGGATCTGTGGCCTCCAGACCCTGGGTTTTTGATGAGGTGTATGGTACCAGGAATGAACTCCCTCTTAGGGACCACACCTCAATTCCAATCAGAGAATGGTTGGTTGCCTCCACAATAGCCATACCACCATTATGCCAGTGGGCATATCTTGTCTGGTCAATTGATATTATAGAACTCAGGGTCTACAGCCAAGCAAACTCACTGATGATTTTCTATCCAAGCAGCTCACATCGTACCTTCGCACCCATTTTATGAACAGTGCCACTAATAATTTTTGATGTTTGCATATGCCAAGTTTTGTGGCATCTCTGGCTTCTGGAAACTCAGCATTAACAACACATTCACTGCACTGATGAAAATTCCTCCAGACACTTGCTCCAAGGATGGTTGGATGTGGGGAATACAACTGTCGTGTCAATAACTAGCATTCTGGCAGTGGGAAAATTTGTATGACTCCCCCTCTCTTTCACCCAGTTCCCCTAAAGTCAGATGCTTATGATACTGGAACACTTCTGGTTCACTGGTGGGTATCGAAGCAGAAGAATAATTCTAATTTACTGGAGGATGTGCCAGTGAAGGCAACTAATTAATCAGTCACCTTGTAACGGGGATTAAATGTTTAATCACAATATTTGGCAATGTCAGACTGTGTAAAGTTCAGGGTTTCACTGAGGGGGCCAGATTCTGATACCTGCCTTGGTTTTGCTTCGAAATGAACTTCTGGTCTTAGGTCACTAGTTGGATTCAGGTTTGATTACACTGTGACAGAAGTGTGTCTTTGCCTTCCTCCTCCCTGACCACAAAGCCCTCGTACTGGGAACCTGCCATGCTGAGGTATGGCGTTAATGTTGGCTCTGATCTTTATTTTCACTAAAGATTAAACTGTAAATGAACTTGAAATTCGGATGAGACCTTGTAGTAAAAATGAGCATATTCTTTACAAAACAGCAATTTCTGCTTTTGAACGTCGATAACCCTATGAATTATTGGGTGTTGCTTATGTTATGTGGCTGTGTAAAACGAAGAAGAGCAAGAACAGAGAGGAAGGAGTCTGGGAAAGGGAGGGAGGAGATTCATGGAGAAAGTTGTTGAGAATGAGTTCCGTGTGGGATACGTTTCCCCAGAGACTGGGGTCAGGGAAGGGCATAAATCATAAGAGGCAGTGTTAAAAAGGTATTTCACCCAAGAGTGATTGAGGGAGATGGTTGTGGTGGGCTGTAGGGAGTCCTTAGGCCACAAGGGGACTGAGAGAAAACAGTGGCATTTGAACATTATTAATTCACTGGGAATTGGCCTGGCACATCGAGGCCGCAGGGGTCCCTGTGAGCTGTGGGGTAGATATCTGGGGGACAAACTCACAAGGTTAATGGAGCCTCTGGTCTTAGCTCCTGGTGGTCACCAGGTATTTGTCACAAACATGTTTCTCAACTGTATACAAATAACAGGCTGAAGCTGACAGTTAAGCGCCCGCTGTATGCAAGAGCTCTCCTTAGGACTTCGTACATTCCACTCATCCATGCTTCCCGACAATGCTGGGGCCGTCACATTTTTTAAGGAGATACAGAGAATGATTCCAGCATCACACAGTCAGCAGTTGGGACGTTGTAACTGGAAACAAACAGCGCTCGGACGTGTACCTCTAACAGCAGACCGTGAAGGAGAGGGGCTGACGACTTCTCCAGGATGTGACTTCTGGCCTTGGGTCATTAGTTCTCTATGTGACGATATTCTCCATGTGAAGCTCATGTTACATGGAGCTTCGACAGTCCACAGCCTTCCAGAAGTCCAGAGATGTCCAGCTGGTGAAGAAGTCACCACTGGGGGGTTTCCTCCCCTCTGGTCCCTCTTTCCTGACTCCTTGTTACAGGTTTGACTTCCTCATCCAAACATAGTCTACCTTTTCTTTAGGCTCTACCTGTTCCACAGTCATGCGACATGGCTCATACGTGTAATCCCAGCACTTGGGAGGCTGAAGAAGGATTTTTTCCTCCTGATTTCAGCACTGTATAGTTTGATTTGGAGTATGTAGTTTGTACTCAAGAATACCATCAGCTCCAAAGCGAGACCAGACAAGCAAACACATGTCCCAGAGATTTCCGAATCCGAGGAAGGGTCCAGAGTCTGAAAGAATGTTTCCCCTCACTCCCGTCACCTTCTAGAATGTTTACTCCACAGACATATGGCCTTCTCTTATGCCATACTGGCTTATGTATCAATCTTCAGCCTTTTCAGAAAACATACAAAGCTCTCTTCCTATGACTGAATTAGTATGACACAATAAAACACTAAGTTTGTATATTTTTGGAAAGATCCTTTTTTTTAAGTTTCCTTCTGCTCATATTGAATTTGAATTTTCTTTGATCTAACCCCATTTTAGAAAGGAAAGGATAATATTTGTCTGCTATAGCTATCCCGACATTAAATAATGGCCCTTTGCTTTTATTGCAACCCTTTGGTACCCACCTGCACCCAAGTCAAGGGCAAAGTCAGCTGAGCACGAGGAGGGGTAGGCTGGAGCTGAGTGTGAGACAAGGTTTACCAGGCACCCACTGGGCTAGAGGGAAAGTGCTGGGCGTATGTAGTGGCTTCTGGGAACACGGAGACCTGTTCCTTTAGCAATGGCTGGATCCCAGGATGGCATGCAGGATGGCATGCAGGTGTCTGGAACACTGACCAACACAGCTATCAAACTCAGCAGTATGTTTGGATGAAACGCAGAGGGGACCTGTGAAGGGAGGGTCTCAGCAACCCCAGGATCAGACGTCTCACTGCCAATTGAGAATCTCTGAGTTCATGTGTTTCTCTTGCCATTTCCATCCTAAGAAAGCAATCCCCACCCCTTTTACTGAGTGTCTCACTTTGCCTGCATGGTTGCTCATAAATGACTATCAAATGGCTAAAGGAACAAGGGGTTTATTTTCCTACTGATAGTCTGATTACAGTTCTCAGTTCAGCTTGACGGGAGAGCATGCACCAACACCAGGGTCAGGGGAACTGGTCACACGATCTCTACATAATGGCTGAGAGAGGGACGACCAGCATGTCTGGCCAAGTGTACAAAAGGATGTCAACTCTGTCAATCAGATGTCTGTATTTTATTCCAGGGCCTAGTCCTATGCACTGGGCCTTCCCATCAGCTAGACAATCTCCTGCAGGTTTGCTCTGGGCCTAACTCAACCACTATTTCTCTTCAAATGTGCCCAGAGCTCAAACTCTCAACTGTCAGGTTGACACCTGTGCCCAACTATGACTTTGAGTTTTTCATGATCTTAAGTAGGAAGAAGTTCACATCCCAAGACATGTTTGAAATTGATCAGTCAGGATGTGTGTGTGTGTGTGTGTGTGTGTGTGTGTGTGTGTGTGTGTGTGTGTGTGTATAGATTGCAGGTGGACTCACTTCCATGTGCAGGGTATGGAAAGGCCAGAGGTCAATGTTGATTACTCTCCACTATTCACTTTCTTCCTTTTATTTTTTTTGGTGAGAAAAGTGCTTTTGCCGAACCCTGGAAATCACTGTTTTGGAAAGATAGGTTAGCTGGCAAGCCCAGGTATTTGTCTTTCTTTCTCTATTCCCCAGTCCCTTGATTATAGTCACATGCCTTCACATGCAGCTTTTTCCATGGGTAGTGGGAATCCAAAATGACGTTCATATACTTGTACAGCAAGCACTTTATCCATGAAGCCATCTCTCAGCCTCTAGCCAGGACTCCTAGCTGCCAGAAAGTGTTCGTGTGTCTTATAGACAACTTCTGTAAGTCAATGTTCATGTAAATGCAATTCTTTATTTCCACCTTATTGCTCTCTTAAAACACAAGCTCATGTTTTGTGCCACCAGAATAATGCTCAGATTGACTTAGAAAGTTGATCCATAACTATTAGTCACATAGTGAGGGACATTGAAGGATACTAGAATTCTCCAGTTTTCCAGTTCTTTGGGAAGCCTAAAGAAAGTCTCTTTTGTAGAAGGAAGAAACATTAGCAACATCCTCGTATTGAGCTTTTTGGTAACCTGAATTTACAACTGAGGTTTTTCTGGGCCTGGGTTTTGATACTCCATATCCAGAGAAAGATCTCCCACAAATGTCCTAAGAGGTTATTTGAATAAAATACTGTCTTGAGGGCTGTAGAGATGGCTCAGGGATCAAGCCTCTGCTTCACAAGCAGAAGGTCCTGAGTTTGGATCCCGTATTCCATGTAAAAATGTCTGGTAGAAATGGCGGCGGCTTATACTTCCAGCCCTGAAAGGTAGAGCCTGGGAAACTCCAGAGCAAAGTAATAAGGAAGTAACACAATCCAGGGTGATTCCTAAAGTTACCTCTGGAGTCCCACAGGCACACAACGTGCCCTGACATATGTGTGCGTGCGTGCACACAGACACACACACACACAAATAAAATAAAACATTGTTTTTATAGCAGAAGTGGGGTATTCTTTAGATAATGAGGAACCTCTGATGGTTTTTGCTACCAGCAGATGAAAAGCAATCTGTGAACCTGGGACGCCAGACAGACCTCAACTAAGTTTTGAGTAAAAAGATAATACAATTTTCTGGTCCAGTTCTTGACTTGTAATTGAATGCTTCTGATAAAGGGCAGAGGAGTATAAGTAAATACAGAGATACTTTCTGTCATCTGCTAAACCCGTTTTATTCTTGGCACACTAATAATCCTAACATTAAATAAAATATTCATGGGTAATTAAGAATGGGCTCATTTTTCTGGCTCATTTGTAATTTTCTTTTTTTATAGTGGACCAAACTTTGTTTTTCTTGTCACTGTCATTTATGCTGTCACTATTCAAAACCATCCTGTCTCTCTTGATCTCAGAACACCTACCTATTTTGCGTCTTTCGATCCTGGCAACAAGTATCATCTTTCAAGTCTGTGGATTTGCTGTTCCCTCTGCCTGGAACTCTCTCCCAGATTTTTATTGTTCTTTTTCTCCATGATTTTATTGTTTCATTGTATGTGTATGTGGCTACTATGCTGATCTTCTCACGATTTTGAAATCATATTAGTAGGTTGCTAAACTTTCTAACACGTGAGTTCTACAAGATGAAGGACCTGGGCCATTGTGTTCTTTAGATGTTTTATTTTTTTTTAATTTTTTTATTATTTATTCAATTTTGTGTGATGTGTGTGTGCACGTGTATGTATGTATGTGTGTGTATGTATGTGTGTGTGTAGAACCACAGACAAATTCGGGAACCACAATGGACGCCTCCACCTCCTTGTTTACTCTGCTCCGGGATTCACAGGCTCCGCCCTACCAGGACCAGAAGCTCAGGCTGCCCCTGCTTCTGCCTGGCGTCTATACATGGGGTCTAGGATCCAAACTCAAGACCTTCCGCCTGCAAGGCAGAGGCTTAACCCCTGAGCCACCACTCCAGCCCCTCTTTAGATGTTTTAGATTCAGCACAGGTTGTAGTTGAAAACAATGCTCTTTGGCTGTGCATTCAAACATGGATGGTTCAAGTTCGGATGCATGGATGAAAACTGTCATTTAATATTTTACCTATATCTTTCCTTTTCTAATGGCCGCCTTTTTATTTGCTTATTTTTAATGAATTTTAAATGATATTAAAAATAATGGTATCCATTACGCTCCTTTCATTAGATATTGATCCTATGTTCTCCGCCAGGACCCTTTCACGCTCTTGCTTCCACACTCCCAATGTTCTACTTCTTTAACCCTAGTAAGTTTCTTTTCTGCTATCATATCATATAATATCATATATCATATCATACTATACCATATATCATATCATGCGATATCATACCATATATTGATAGATGATGATATCTGATCAGTAGATATATAGGTGATAGATAGATAAGTAGACAGGTTATGCAACAGAAAGCTTGAAATTTTACATTTCAGTAATTTAGTATAACCTGATAATCTCTCATTTCCTTTCCTGCAACTGATGAAATTCCATCCATACTTATTCACAGTTGAGTAAAATTCTCTCATGTACAGGCCATATTTTCTTCATCTAGTCATCTTTTGATGGGCATCTCAGTTGGTTCTATAGCTTGGCAGTTGTGAAGCTGCTACCATAAACATGGACATGGAGTATCTCTGCGGTATTCTGACTGAGGATTCTTCAGGTTCATGCCTAAGAGTGGTCTAGCTAAGTCACTTATTAGTTCTCTCTCTTTTTAAACTCCACACTCACTTCTATATTGTGGAGCCAGAAAAATCCCACTAATTAATGGTTTTCTTATGCTAGGTTATCTGTGAAGGTCATTTATATATTCTGTGTCTGCCATTTTAACAAAACCTCAACATCCATTGTGTCCTCTTTAGCAGTGTGTTCAAGGAAGCCAAGAGGGACAAGCACTACAGCTTTCCCAAGATCAGGTCCTAACCAGTTACGGTCTCCAGGACCTGAATTGACATCTGCATGAACCCAAATTCCTTACCCTATAGAATTTATCCCTCTGTTCCATAAAGCAATCAGTAGCTGTACTAATTTCAATGTTCTGTTCTTCAATAGAAGTGACCCTCTATCTAAATCTATCAAAGACCCCAAAAGTGCTTAGATACTTGTGACTGAGTGAGGACAGTGAGCTAAATGTGAAGCAATGCTCTGAAAGACCCTTCCGTGAAGCTCTGTGGTCAGTGTTTCCTCCTAAACTCAAAAGATTTATAAAGAGTGTCAGGAAACAGGCCTGCATCACCTAGTGATTTGTAGTATTACCCTGAACCTGCTCCTCCAACCAACAGAAATGAACAAAACGAGTGTAACTGTTTGCAGCTAGAAGACAAAAGGTCGGAAACAAGGAGGGGGGGATGAGCCATACAAGAAGGCAAAGAACAAAAAGCTAGAAAAGAATAAAATAGAAAACAATCCTACAGAAAGGGAAATGAGGACAGAGAAAAAGAGAGAAAGAGAGAGAGAGAGAGAGAGAGAGAGAGAGAGAGAGAGGAGAGAAAGAAAAGGAGAGAGGAGGAAGAGATCACCTTGAAAAAGCGAAGAGTAAAAATGACCAAGTGGAATCCCTTGCCTATTACCACGTGCCATTACCGTGGCCCCCTAAGTCCTGGGCTCAATAACCTGTTTCCTTCTTTTCTACAAACAAATCACAGGCCGCCTTGGCTCTGGTTCACCTTGGCTGATGTTTCCTGGCACAGGGACTCCTAGTTTCATTTCCTGGGAGGGACCAAGGCAGTTCCCAGAGGAATAAATACAGGAGCCTCGGTGCCCATCTGCAGAGTGAATTCCTTTGCACCTGTTCTATCCTTCGGAACCTCCCACACAGCTGCCTCAACATGAAGTTGGCACTGGTCTTCATGCTGGTTGCCCTCCCCATGTGCTACTGTTCAGGAGGTGAGTGGGATGCTGGAGTTTGGACTAGAGATTCTTGCGTGGTACTCTGAGGAAGAAGTCCTTCCCCCTGATCCCCAGGATGGGTCAATGCTACTTGAAAGAATCTGGTTGGATGGTCCTAAAATCATTATTGATTCAGACAGTCATAGGGATAGCTCTTGATTGGTCTGCTAGAGCTACTGGTGGTGGTGTCCCATTGCTATTACGATGCTTGTGAACTTCATGACAAATCACCTCACTGAATATTAGGTATTGCAGTAGAAGAAGATACCAATGATGACCCCACTGCATCCCAGAAGTTGGACCCATATAGGTCTCATAGAAGAGGCAATTATGAGTCTTTCAAAATCGGGAAGGAAATGGAGAACCTCCCAGAGACACATTCTCACACTGCAGCATGTATGCAGAGTAAACATCTTGGGGGCTATATAGCAAATATTTGAGGGAAGGTTCAAACAGCTACCTTGGGGTTCTGCAGCTCCCAGATCTTTGTGTTCATGTCAATAGGAAGAACAACTCACTCTGGAACAACATTCTCTATGGTAGAAAAATTAGCACTGCCACCAAAAATGAATATGGTCAACACAGTATGTCGTCACAATATAATAGGTCATATTTAATCTGTATTGTTCATATTTTTTATTTCACTAGTTCAAGAAGCTGGTGCAAACTGGCAAAAGGGTGACATGCTCAATTAATTTGATAGAAAATTAAACTAAACACTCAGGAGAAAACTAGTTCACATAATCCATGTCCTAAACTTATTTTATTCTACTGATTGGTCACATGAGATCAATTCAAGCACAAAAATTTCAATTCTATGTTGCTTTTGATGCAGAGGATAAAGCTAGCAGACCTAATGGGTAGTAGTATAGATGCAATATTGATAGTATTCTTGAAAGCATTACATGGTGTTCTCAAACTATTCCTGACTTTGAACAAAGAAAGACCAAAGATGCTCATTATGTCTCACCAAGACAGAATTTCTCATTTCTTAAGCATCCTTATTCACCGAGTTTGCATGGGGTTCAACTTGTCTAGGCTTGTGTGTGTGGTTCAGAATTTGAAGAGAATTCAGAGTCTGAATTTTCTGTTCTAAAATTAACAATGCCCCATAAGCTCCCTGAATCTTTGTCTTCACCAGACCAAGAAGATGACTGCCCTGATAGACACCCTCCTAAAGGAGTCTGAACCTCCAATAATTGATCTACGTCTTTCCAGATAGTTCTGGCTGTAAGCTCATGGATAAAGTTGTCAGTCAGACAATTGATCCATCTGTGTCTGTGGAGCAATACCAGACAACATTGAAGTCTTATTACTTGACTCCATTGGGTGCAAAAGCCCTAGCCAACTTCAAGAACTGTTTTCTGGAACAGTCCAATGAGACTTTGACCAATGTCGGAATAATGATGGTAAGTTTCTTCTCTTTTCCCCCCTTTTTTTTCTAAGCATAAGCACTGATCAGGAAACTCAGGCTTTTATTTTCTGAACTAAGAATGTTTAAACAAAATGATGCCCATCCCACCATTTATCCCAATGGTGAGGTTAATGACTTTTTCCCCCCAAGAAAGCCATCCGAGGAACCTGTACTGACTAGCCATTTTATGATGAGAATCTCCGGTTACTAATAAAGGAGAAGGGCTGGAGAGATGGCCTTGTAAGCAGAAGGACCTGACTTTGGATCCCGGATTCCACATAAAACACCAGGTGGAAATGGTGGCAACGTATATTTCCTGATCTGGAAGGCAGTCTGGGAAATCCTAGAATGAAGTACCAAGGAGGTAGAAATGATCTAAGATGATTCCTGAAGTCACCCTTGGTTGTCTATGGTGCGTGCATGCACACACAGATGCAAAATAAATAAATAATTTCAAAAAAAGAAACAAAAATAGTAAAGGAGAAAGGCAAAAATGAGGAAAGAAGGTGCCAGAGATGACTTCCCTATACTTTATATGCCAGGCATTCTTGCACACACATAGACATGTACACACATGAACACACACATGCACACATAGACACAGACAGACATACACACAGACACACATACACACACACACACACACACACACACACTCACCACAGGCAGGCCCTTCCTTATACAGAGAACCCATCACATATTCTATTAAGCTAAAATACCTGATTCTCAAGAAGTTCTTTTTTGTTGCAATGGTAAAGAAAGATATATGTATATGCTAAAGAAGGTATCTTTCTACACATATTCTATACATATATTTATCCAAACATATTCATTATTAATATGTTACATGTTATTAATATATACTATATATTAAAAATATATTTATCTAAATACATATGGAGAAAGACATTGATATGTATTTATCTAAAATATAGATGGAGAGAGACATTGATTCAAAAAGTCACCTTCTTTTTCTTGAAGAGAGGTTTAGTCAAATGTGTGTTGAAAGAATGGTGAAAACATTTTAGACTAGAGAACTGCTATGGTGTTATTCTTTAAACACGAACCTGACTGAACCTCTGTTCAAGAAAAATATGCTGACACTTTTTTCACTAGTAGATACTTTATTAGAAAAAAATCCCTAGGAAGTTCTGAGAAAGGTACTCGAGGTGGTGGTGGTGGGGGGGTTGAGAGGAAGATGCATTAAAAAAAAGTCACTTTTTTCCCCCACCACCAGTCATTGTATCCTGAATGATAGAACTAATGAGTATATAATTTGATTTTTCTTCCAGAGTCTTCTGGAATGTTAAGTACTCATTTAAAATTCTCAAAAGTGGTAACCTGAATATCTGACTTTGTAGGTAGAGTTCAACATTTAAGTCATGTCCTTGTTTTTGTTTTCCAGCTAGCAATATATAACAGCAAAGACTGTCAAACATCATAATCTTCCGTAAGACTTTGGCTTCCAGGACTACAGACAACGATGTGCCACTAATCACACATTTTCTTTCTTGTTTCTTCTACCTGTAAAAGAGCAAGACAAACATGAAACCTTAAATGCTTTCCTTTCCTTTTCATTAAACTTATTGCATACAACTTTGTATGTTTTGTTATTTTATAAAACTGGAGGTTTAAGGGGCTGGAGAGGTGGCTCAGGGGTTAAGCCTCTGTCTTGCAGGTGGAAGGTCCTGAGTTCGGTTCCTACACCCCACATATAGACGCCGGGTGGAAGCAGGGGCAGACTGGATTTCTGATCCTGGTAGGGCGGAGCCTGTGAATCCCGGGACAGAGTGAACAAGGAGGAGGTGGAGGCAGTACATGATTCTACACACACACACACACACACACACGCACACACACAGACACACACACACACATACACACGTGTACACATGCATACATGCACAATTTAATAAATAATAAAAAAATTAAAAAAAAACACCTGGAGGTTTAAAAGGCCTTGGTAGCCTACACTTCAGGTTTCTTTTCTACACCCCCCTGCTCCAGCCCTCAAATTACCCGTTAGAGAACATGTGGACGTGGGACTGAAGAGAGAAAGCAACGTCTTCCTCACCTGGCCTGGGTGCTCTTTCTGGAGAAGTCATTCCCCTTCCCCACCACCCATGCCCAGACTCCTCCTAAGGTCCTCAGGCTGGTGGGTTTTAGGTCCTGCTGCCACTGTTCTCGTGTCCTTCAGGAACAGGTGATTCTGGTAAAGAGAAGATGGTTTGACGTTGTATTAGTCAGCGTTCTCTAGAGTCAGAGTATCAATAGAATGAATGTGTAAACAGGGAATTTATTGAGTTGGCTTATGAGATATGTCTGAGGTAGTCCAATGATGGCTGCCATTAGCTGCTCATTCCAGTAGTCAAGTGGGTGAAGGCTGGAGGATTCCTTGAGAGTCTTTGTCACATTGAAGACTTGGAGGGTCGGAGAGCTAGAGGGTCAAAGAAGAAACCGGGTGGCCTGAAGGAAGAGCATTTCCTAGCACAGTTACAGAGGCTCTTCTCTTCCAAGTCTTCTGTTCTGTGGTTCCTTTTATTTGACCCAATCAAGTGTAGGAGGTTCCAATCAGATCTAGGAGATTCCAATTGGATCTAGGGCTGGTCTTTGTATTGTAAATGTATTGATCCAGATAATCTCTTCAGGTGGTCTCAGCTGATCTTAGTTAATGCCAGATGTGGTTAAGTTGACACCCAAGATTAACTATCACAGATGTACACCATATAGTAGATACAGCTCAGCCCACAAGTAAACTCAGGGGAAGGAATTGAACAACTATCTCAATAGACTCAGACATGCTCTTCCACACCCCTGAATGGCAAAAGTCCTGAAGAAAGTGGGACTAGAAGAACCACAGTAGTCGAAACAATGATATATATAAAATCCATGAGAGGATTTTATATGTAACAAACCTATGGATCACTTCAACATAATGTTGAAAAGGAAATGTAAGACATACCCACTAAAAATAAGGATTCTGAGACACAAGTCCACACAGTCTAAACCATTATTCAACCTAGTGCTTGAATTTTCAACCAGAGAAAAGGGGCAAAAGAAAGGAATGTGATACAAATGACAGTCGAATGGTCTCTATTAGAAAATAACTCCTAAAGATCCTGAATATCCTTTTATTATTATTATTTATTCAATTGTGCATGTGCGTTCGCACGTGTGTGTGTGTGTGTGTGTGTGTGTGTGTGTGTGTGTGTGTGTAACCATGGGCGAATTCGGGAACCACCATGGACTGCCTCCACTTCCTCCTTGTTTACTCTGCCCTGGGATTCACAGGCTCCGCCTTACCAGGATTAGAAACGCAGACCGTCCCCGCTATACGTGGGGTCTAGGATCCAAACTCAGCACTTTCCGCCTGCAAGGCAGAGGCTTAACCCCTGAGCCACCTATCCAGCCCCCAAGATCATGAATATCTTTAAGATAACCAGAAAACTCTTAGATCTGAGAAACTCTCCCAGCCAGTATTAGAATGCAAAATGGAACATATAAAGACCAGACGCATTTTGTACTGTAGCACTGAATGTGCTGAGAAATGAATGAAAGACACGTTATTGTAAATAGCATCAGTAAAATGAAATAAATTCCAACAAATGTATATAAATGATGGGCATAGAATCCTTCACAAAGAAAGCTTCTGCAGAGAAGCTTCTTTTTACGGTGGATAGTGGTTAATAGAGAACTTTTCAATTCAACAAAGTGCAGAGAATAAACAGTGTGAAGTGTTCAGCCCTAAACAGACAACTATTATCACCTGACCACTCCCAAGGTTCAAGGGAATATCATGGAAGACGGGCTGGATATGACATAAGAGCAAGAGGTTGGGAAAGAACATTCACCAGACAGCGTCTTCTGGACAAGACACAGCCAATATGCTCCTGAGCTCACTGAAGATGTGGTTCTCCATCATGTGAAAACCCAGTGTTGATTGGATCTATCAACATTCCATCATGTTAGGGGGAAGGGCTTATGAAGTCTCATCCCTCCTGGGAGACTACTGATGGCTAATGATGCCTGCCAGAAGGGGTGGTGCCACTTTCTTAAGTACTATAGCTACTTGTAAATTGCCTATGATTCAGTAAATAACTTCCCACACATGCTAATGCAAGTAAACCTTATTAAACTCATAGGTCATGCAAACAGAAAGATATAAAAATAGTATTGATATTTGTTGGCAATAAGGTTTTCAGTGGAAGGAGGTAATAAGAGGTGAAAATGACTAAAATTTATTATATACTGTAGGAAGTAAAGAATTCAATTCAGATTTTGATAGGAATTTCATGGAATGTGTAGATTATTTTTGGTAATATGGATATTTTATATTAGCTTTGCTAATCTGTGAGAAGGGTGGTCTTTGCATATGCCAGTGCCTTTCTTTCTTGGGTGTTTTAATGGTACGAATCTCTTTAACAGTTTTTTTTTTCAGTGACTTCAAGATTGCTTACACACCTTTCTTTGACAAACTTTACATTTATTTC
The DNA here is from genome assembly GCA_023101885.1 of Typhlomys cinereus. NCBI lineage: Eukaryota > Metazoa > Chordata > Mammalia > Rodentia > Platacanthomyidae > Typhlomys > Typhlomys cinereus. The sequence goes on along the minus strand of JALPQD010000746.1, from coordinate 577,537 downwards.
TTTCTGCATGACTTGTAATTCTTCATTGTGGATATGAATAAGAGTTCTGATAAGTTATCATGTTACCGGCTCAATGTTAGGCTGTCTTCTAACTGAACTTCATGCAGATTTTGAGGACATGGGAAAATGCAGCCAAACTTCTTGCCAAAGCATCACTTGAACTGCCTTAGTCCCAGTTCCCAATGTGGCCTTTATTTCTTTATTCCTTCCCAAACCCTCATGAGCTAGGCCTCTTCTGTCCATGTTTCTTGTTTTACTTTTATTCATTATTTTTTATCATTTTTCTAGTTTTACAAACATATTGAGTACTTACCGCTGCTTCCCTCCATCCCCTCTCTCACTCTTATTTATTTTTTTAGTGTGTGTGTGTGTACGTGTGTGTGTGTGTGTGCGTGCGTGCATGTGTGTGTGTGTGTGTAGAGCCACGGATGAATTCGGGAACTGCCATGGCCGCCTCCACCTTCTCCTTGTTTACTCTGCCCCGGGATTCATAGGCTCCGCCCTACCAGGACCAGAAACACAGGCTGCCCCCGCTTCTGCCCGGTGTGTATACATGGGGTCTAGGATTCGAACTCAGGACCTTCCGCCTGCAAGGCAGAAGCTTAACCCCTGAGCCACTGCTCTAGACCCACTGTCCATGTTTCTTATAGCACTACTGTCTTCCAAGCACCCACTGGAATGACCTGTTAAGCTCTGTCTCCAAAACTCAATGGCTTTTCTAGCCCAATATTTCAAAGTTCTCCACATTTTCTCCACAAACAGTTCAAAAGCTTAGAAGTCACAAACTTAGTATTATATCAGTGACCCCACTCCTGGTACCAAATTCTTTTAGTCTTATAGTAGCACTCTACTCCTTTAATATCCAATTCTCTTCCAGTTATTCTTCTGTTGCTGCAATAAAACATTCTGACTCAAGCAATTTTTTTGAGAAAAAAAATATTATTTGGTTTACCATTCCAGGGAGATGGATTCCATCATGTCAGGAACACAGAAGAACGCATAGTGACAGAAGCAGGAGGCTGACTCACATTACAACAGTTATCAAGACAGTTATCAGGAGGCAGAGAGAATGACAGAGAGGAGTTGGGGCCAGATCATCCAGTCTCAAGTTCCACTCCCGGTAATCTTCTGGCAGGAGTCTACCTCCTAAAAGTTCCCAAGCAGCACCACCAGTTGAGGAACAAGGATCAAAATACATAAGCCTTCAAGGGATGATTTATGTTCAAACAATGACAATAGTGTCATCAACCAAGAGAAGAATAAAATCATATCACTTGTAGACAAATGGGTAGAATTAGAAGTAATGTTAACCAGTCTCAGAAAGATATATATTGCATGTTTCATCTGTAAAATTTAGATTTGAAAAAAGATAATGAAATAGAAGGGCTAATATTTTTGCAGAGAAGAGAGAAACTAGGAAAACTTGGAGAGTAAGGACAGGAGAGAGAAATGGGGAAAAACACATTTTAGGTATGTTTGAAGATGTCACAATGGAAGTTCATTATTTTTGACAGTTAATATGTGTTGCTAAGAAATTTTCAAAAACTACATAATAGTGCAATCAACAGACATATACAGTCAAATAAACAGACCAGTGAGCCTACATATAGTTACAGAACTGGCATGACATAAAATTAAGCATCTCTTCAACATAAAAGTGGAACAAATAAAATGCAAAGTGAAATTCACTGTATTCCTATACGAAACATTAAAAAGCAAACATTAACTTACAAAAGATGGAAAATGAATGACCTCAAAGATAGTAAAGACTGCATGTGCAAGCCACCAGTAACAACCTAAAGAGGAAAGAGCAGAAAGATCTGTGACAACACAAGGATACCTACTTTCACCAGGCTCATCCAACACAACGCTGAGTGTCCTATCAGGGACAAACAGACATAGAAAAGAACAGACATCCAAATTGAAAAGAGGGAATAATATTAACACATATATTGTAGATGTTATGTAAGAAGTCACTGAAGAATCCACCCAAAACTATCACAGCTAAAAATAGTATTGAGTTATCGTTATTTGATTCTTAAAGGAATGTCACCACCAGATGTCAGAGAAAACATGGAAGTTAGAGATATATGATGTGTTTACTGTGGGCATCTGAACCTAGCAGCTAACAGAGCAGGTCCTTAAGGGATGGGACACCAGGTAGACCCCCCTGAGTCCTGGGCAAGGAGAAAATATCTCATTTATTTTAAGTCATTTTTTGAACATTGGGTTGAAACACTTTTTAGCCTGGAGCAACCAGAAGAAAGTTCACACATAGGTACAAATGCTTATACTTTCTGCAGAAATCAGTTTCATCCCAAGCATGTTATGCTCTTGCTAAATGATGAAAAGAACAATCTTACATGCAATCCAAATGGCGGCTCATACATCCATGACTAATTATGAAGGGATTCAGTTCTCCGATGTGCCCATTTACTTTTTAAAATTCATTTTATTGAATAGCTGAGCCAGTATTGATTTTCTTGCTTCCATTTTTTCCACCTTGTCCCTAGTTCAGCTGTTTTATTTTTTTACAGCTGTTTTATTTTTAAATCACAAGAGATTATTCTGTCTTCTTTATCTCTGGCATCAACATTTCATCCTTGAGCTGGGCAAGTATCCTAGTATTTAGGCCTTTCATTTTGTCCCTGTGTGCCATTTTATTACTTAAGTCAACAGATGTACAACACGTTGCCATTTCTATTTTCACTGAAGCCAAGTACTTTTTGGGTTAAAAGTGTTAGATTAGACAAGATGCATAACCCACCTTTCATGCTTTTCTCTAAACTTCAGTGCATACACATACGAATATGCTGTCTTTCTTAAACTCGCATATTTTAACTGAAAAAATCTTCCCAGACTTATAAAGAAAAACATCTCATACCCAAAAGAACCATAGGGTTATTTTAGATTAATGTAATGAAATGACAACTGCATACGTACTTTCTTTTCTCCCATTTCCTCAACTTTGCTGTTCTTGACATCCGCTATTATTATTGTTATTTTTATTATTATTATTATTGTATTAAAACTTTTTTATTATTATTTGTTCAACTGTGCGCATGTGCATGTGTATGTGTGTGTGTGTGTGTGTGTGTGTGTGTGTGTGTGTGTGTGTGTGTCTGTGTAGGTGTAGAACCATTATTGTATTTTAAGATGGGTTTTCACTGTATTAGCCAGGCTGATCTTGAAATTCTGGTTTAAGCAAACTTTTTTTAAAATTTGTTTTTCTACTTTTACAAGCATTATTGTGTATTCATCCCAGCTTCCCTCCCTCCTCCATCTCCTCTATCCCCTCCCTACCCTTTGTCATTCCCTCCCTTCCTTCTGCCTGTGTGCTTCTATGAAGTCCAGGATTCACTCTGGCTTGTCTACTCAGGCCTCTGTGGTGCATCATGTTACCTCTCTTCAGGCCACCCCACTGATATGTGCATTTCCCTTCAGTCATCCAGCTTTAGACCTAAAGTTTTCCACTGTAAATTCCCGTTCTATGGGTATAATAAAAGCTGCCTACAGACCAGTTCAATGTACTGTCTTCCTACCTATAGATTTATTGGCTGTCTTCCCTATTGATCTATTTCCTTCCCTTTTTTAAGGTTCTTGTTCTAGTTTACAGTAACAGGGATGGGTACCCTTCTGGCAAGCGGGTCTTGAGTTGGCATTATTTACTGTACAAATGTCAACTTGACAGTTGAGGGTTTGAGCTCTGGGCACATTTGTGGAGAATTAGTATTTGGATTAAGCCCAGAGTGAATCTGAAGGAGATTGTCTAGCTGATGGGGAGGGCTCAGCCTATGGTGGGTGGGATTAGGCCATGGAATAAAAGACAGAGAGCTGGTTGAAGGAGTTGGCATCCTTTTGTACACTTAGCCAGACATGCTGGTCTGGCAAGTAAAGATCGTCCCTCTCTCAGCCTTTATGTAGAGATGGTATGGCCAGTTCCCTTGGCCTTGGTGTTGGCATGAGCTCTCCAGTCAAGTTGTACAATGAACCATATAACCAGACTATCAGTAAGAAAATAAACCCTTTGTTCCCTTAAGCCATTTGATGGTCATTTATCAGCAACCATGCAGGCGAACTGCAACATGAGTTCAATCAGAAAGTTGTTGGTTGTCTCCTGGTTTAGGCAAACTTTTTGCTTTATTTGTGTGTGTGTGTTTCAGAGAGCACATTTGTGTCCCTGTGAAAGACCAAGGGTGACTTTGAGGATCACCTTGGGTTGAGTTACCTATTCTTTGTTTTACTATGGAGTTTTACCAGGCTTCACTTTCCAGACTGGAAGTACAGGCCACTACCATTTGCGCCTGATGTTTTTATATGGGACCTAGGATCTGAACTCCAGACCTTCTGCTTTTGCGACAGAGTCTTAACCCCTGAGCCATCAATCCAGCCCCAGTTGCTTTCTTTCTAAAGTCATTAAATCAACACATGCCATTTTCCTGACCACAGATGGGATCATCTATTGCTGACTTTCTAGTTTCTTTGTATTTCCATATCACAGATTTTCTCTTTGCCTGCAGGTGCTGTCTTTTAACTCTCTTTTACTTTGGTTCCAGTTAGTCTTTCTTCATAGCAAGATTCTCTTTTGTCTAATTATTCTGTCATTCCTCCTTCTGACATCTCACCCAAGTCCAAATAAAAGCTAATTTTATATATGGATTACGTAATATATCTACTTTGTTTCCAATAAAGGAAATGACTTTGTGACTTATTGGTACAGATCTGTGTTTGTGGTCACAGAGACCCTCTAAAGCTTCCTGCAGTTCCTGCTTGCCCACACATCCCTTTGGGTTTCACTTACTGACTGAAAATTCGAAGTTCTATAGTATTATTAGGTGCACCCATTAAAAATTAGAGATGATGGTGAAAAGAAAATGTTATACATTATGCTTCTTCCATGCTATAGAAGAGAAGACATTGAGTCTCAAAAATTAGAAATTAATCTTCATGTATTCAAATGTATTTCAATTGTTTTGATTAAGCAAGAATTTGGTTACTCATAAAATCCCAACTTCTCAAGGGCTACAGGAAGGTCTGAGACTAGGGCCTACAGCAATCCAAGCGGGGCTCTGCTCAGGAGAAGCCGAGGCCCCGCGTAACAGATGTTGCCTCAGCTGCAGCTTGGAACAGACTCAAGGCCAGACATCCTCCACCCCCCAAGAAATCTTCTGGGCTAAGTCCTCTAGTAGTCCTGCCTGGGAGCTTTCTAAAGATGAGTTCTACCCAGCCAATCAGTCCAGTGCTCGTGCACTGTCAAAGGCAGTGATGGGGAGTGAGTAGTGCACAGAAGGAAAGCCAGGGGCCTATGAACACGGCACTGGCAGGGTGAGTTTTTCTGCCAGCTCTCTGCCCCGCCAAGGAGACAGATTCCTTCTGACAACCTGCTTCATGAAGTCTGTCTCAGTCTCTGCTCTGGGTCTCAGCTTTGGTCCTCCTGCGGAGAGGAACACAGAATGCACTGGTACGAGAGCACAGAGAACATTCCAGGCTTGCTTGGTCCACTTGTCTCCTACGGCGTCCTTGGAGACCTGGGCCTGACTCACATATGCCCACATCTTTCTATTTTCTAAAACTGTTTGTCAGATCATGGGGTAGAAAGATGACTCAGGGGTTAAGACTCTACCTTGAAAGCAGAAGGTCCTGAGTTCAGATCCCAGGTTGCATGTAAAAAAATGCCAGATGGAAATGGCGGCAGCCAGCACTTCCAGCCCTCGTGGGCAGACTCTAGGAAAACCCAATGCAAAGCAAGGAGGTAGAAGCAATCCAGGATGATTCCTAACGTCACCCTTGGCCATCCACAGTGACACACAGTGCCCTCCCCCCCAGAGTAAATAATTAAAAATATTAAAAAAACACCTACCGCAAATATTTACTTTCTTGTCAAGAAAAATCTGCCAATTTCTACTGATTTCGTCTGGTAAGGTCTTAATTCCTGGGTCTTCCTTAGAGGATTTTCTCACCTCTCCCCCTCAGATTCATAATCTGGCTGGCCTATGCTCTTCAACCTGGATAAGGAGACAAGCATGGCGATGCTCAGATTGAAGTCCCCAGTTAAGGTGGGCTATGGCTGGGGCTGCCAGCACAGGGACTGTCACCTTGTATTTACCCCAGGCAGTTTGGATTTAAGCATTCGATAATCTAGAGACTACAAGGACACAGAAAACAAAAATGTCCAAAGACTCAGGAGAGGGTATGAGATGTTCTTTACCTGGTTATGTCACAGCATTTGGAAAGCATCGAGGGTGAGTGCAAAAGAAATGGGACCCGGCCAGGTGGTTCACTAATGGCATGAGACCTAAGCTCCATCCCCACAACTTACGGGGTTGACAAGCAGATTTCTGAAAGTTAGTCTCTGTGTTCCACACTTGAACCACATCATACACACCTCTTCTCTTTCCCCATTTTCTGCCTCTCCTCCTTTCAAAAAGAAAAAGAAAAAGGTAGGTAATGAGTCAGTGGTCCATGTACTACTTACTCACCCCCCTTGAACTCCTTTTTCCTGGCCAATGCACCACAACAAATATGGAAAGAATGAGGGTCCTTGGGAATGATGAAGATGTTGTCATCTCAGGAATTAAGGTGCCAGACGTTCAATAGCAGCAAAACCTCCAGAGTCAGTGGGCCAAGTCCTTTGTCTTGCAAACTCGAAGAATCAACTTCACAGAAAGCAAAGGGTGAGTTTAAAAAGTTCTATTATAGAGAGAAACCTTAAAGCAGAGGCAGACTGAGTTTCACACTGGAGTATAATGGGAGGGATCCCGAAAGGGGATTGCTGGAAAGGTTAAGATCCACAGGAACATGAGGGGACCCTGAAAGGGCATTAGCATTGGTCTGTTTGAATAGAACCAACAGTTGGTTGTGTGCTTGTCTTTTTATGGGACTTATGGCTGACACTGGACAAAGTGTAAGGTAACTTCTATTACAAAGGGCTAATTATCTGGACATACCACAAGCCATGCATTGGGAGAACCCAACTGCGCATGCTCCACTGAAGCAACCAGGAAGCTGGTCACAAGCTGGTCATACATTATTTCCCCATTTGAGGTGTGGTCACACACTGAAGCCCTCCTCTGTCCATTTCTGACATAGTGGCTTACCTTGGATCATCTGCTGGCTATTACTCCTGGCTGACATTGCTGGTCACCTACGGTGGCTGGTGTCTTGTTGGCTATTATTAACCTTGTTCTCACATTTACATGACCACCTTCTCTGATCGCCAGTGGGGAGCTAATGCTAGCCACAGCTACGAAGATGTAGTTGTAGTTTCCCGTGGTTATTTCATGTTTAACTCGTCTGCTCTGTGGCCACCTTCCTGGAATGATGAGGTCAGTCATACCCATGATATATGGAGGGATAAGAGAGTCTTGTCCATGTGTATTCAACAGGCCAGGCAGGGAGAGGGAGAGACTTCATGATGGTCTCTCCCAGAGCATCTCTTACCTAGTCAGCCTGGTCATCTCGTCCCAGGAATGTGTCCGACCTTGTCATACTCATCCTAACATTCACTGTTTATAAGTGGTGACATCCTTTCATTGGACCCAGAATTATGAGGAACATATTCATTAAGCATGAGCTATGGCATGCAAGAGATTTTTGTTTGGAAATGCTTTATCAAAACGAGGACATTCCCTTTAAGCCATTTTGAGATTTTACTTGATCTGTGTGGTCTCTGATTTGTCTTCGTGTGTTGTGGAATGCTCTGTGCTGCTGCATCTGTTTGTGGTTTGGGAATTTTGTTCACTATACAATGTTGTGAGAGCTACTACTACTTAAATGTTTCTTTGAAGAAATAGTTTTAATCCATTTTTATCATTAGTATGGAATTGTTGAATTTGACATGAGACTTCCCTCCTGTATTGTCAATGTGGTACATTAATATTGAATGTTTCCTCCACCTTGTGTCCTTGGGACAAATCTCAGTCTGTCACTTTCAGCCTTGTGTTGCTAGGCATGGATGTACAAACCTGTAATCTCAGCATTCAAAAGGTGAGGCAGAAGGATCTTGAGTTCAGGGATCACCTGGATTGCCTGGACTGCGTATGAAACTCTGTCCCAGTTAAAGAAAAAGACTCAAGAAAACTTGCATTTATATTAATTTCGTAGCTCACAACTAACTTTTCATCTTGAAATGTCGCGTTGTTTGGAATCTGTTAGCCTCAGGGGCAGAATTGGGAGGTAATCTCTTGTTTTCTTCAAGGTATAACACAGAATTATTTCTTCTTGAAAACAAGTAACGTCATTCAAACCACCTAGTCTTCCTGAGATTCATCTCACTGATAGAGCTACTTAGAGTTCCCATTTTTTTCAGTGACAATTCATATATAATTCAGAGACAATTTCTCCCCAGGAGTCTGTGTTCACTTAAATTGTCAGATGGTCTCTTACTTGCTTGAGTTGCTATGTAGTACAGACTGGCCTCAAGTTAAAGACGCTCCCGCCTCAGCCTTGGCAGCACCAGGATTACAGACAGGTCCCCCCCCCCATGCCTGACTGTGTGTTTGTGCTTATGTGAGATCAGAGAACAAGTTCTGAGTTAGTTCCGTCCTTTAACCTGATGGGCTCTGAGGACCAACTCAGGTCATCAGGCCTGTGACAGACCACTGTGCTGCTGCTCTGCCAGCTCCAGCATCTGCAGATGCCACTCCCTCACAAGGGAGGTCTGTGCCAGCTCTTCCCCTCTTCGTGAGTCCAGCTACAAGTCTATGGATTTTCTTGAACTTCTCACAAAACAAGCTTTTTCCTCTATGGTTTTTCTCTCCACTAGTTATTGATTTCTGTCCCGCATTTACTAACTTCTCTGATTACGTGTTAAATCCATCTTTTAAAATTTCTTAAAGTGGCAGCTGAGGTTGTGGAGCCCTTTCTGCCCCCGCCATAAGCAAACAGTACCATGATTTCCCGGCTATTACTTGAGTAATATCACAAGATACAAGGTTGACACACACAAAGTCCATTACATTTCTATACACCAGCAAGCAACAAGTATAAACCAAAAATCAGAACAGTACCATTTACAATAATTCCAAGAAAATAAATATTTCACAAAATATGTACAGGTCATGTATGCTGAGACAGCAAAAATGCTGGAGAGAAACCAAAGATGTCAACAAGAGAGGCGCACTGTGTTCACAGACAGAACATGATGAAGTGCATCGGCCCCCTCTCCTGGCTTATCTATGTTTAATACAATTCTAGTCAAAATCTGAGTACAGAGTCAGTCCCCCCAAGTCCCCAGCCCCCCAAGTCGCCCCGTGTCCCAGGGGCACTGCCCTGCGCTGCCTCGGGCTTTGGCCTGGGCCACGCCCCCAGGACCCTAGCCCCTTTCTTCTACCCGCCCGCCTGTCCTATCAACTGGACAGGACTTGCTCTCATTCCTCCATCCTTGGAGCTTGGGAGGGCCACTAAGCCAAGTCCCAGGCCCCAGGTGAAGAATTCTGCCAGCAACATCAGCCCCTCTGCCTCTCTGGCCCACTGGGGACCCACACAAGTGGTCTACAGAAGACACACTGCTACTCAGAATTCAATAGAGTCCAAAGAAAACTCAAGCAAAGCTCTAAGGGTCAAAGGCCATACATCTGAAAACCTTTACAATCATTGTATCACATGGTAGAGATTCTTCACATCCAGCCCAAAGATAAGTAAACCTCCTTTTTTTTCACCTTACTGTTCCTTTCTAATATTAATCACTGTAGATTAACTTTATCATACAGCCACCCCAAAAACACATACAACTCCAGGGAATACACCACTCACCTAAAGGAAGAAATCAACCCCCAAACGATAATTCTTGGGGACCTCAACACCGCCCTCTCAACATGGGATAGATCAACAGGTCAAAAGCTTAACAGAGGCACTTTGGAACTTAATCAAACCCTTAAAGAAATGGACCTTACAGATCTCTATCGAACTTTTCATCCATGCACCAAAGAATACACATTTTTCTCAGCAGCACACGTAACTTTCTCCAAAATAGATCACATATTGGGCCACAAAATGAATCTCCACATATACAAAAAAGTTGAAATTCTAGCCTGTGCCCTATCAGATCATCACAGCCTAAAGTTTGACATCCACAACACGACAAACGTCAGAAAATACACTAACTCCTGGAAACTTAACACTATGATGCTGAATGAGAACTGGATTCAAGAAGAAATTAAAAAGTAAATTCAAGATTTCCTGAAAGCGAATGATAATGAAAATACAACTTACGAAAATCTCTGGGACACAATGAAAGCTGTCCTAAGAGGTAAGTTCATAGCTCTTAATGCCTACATCAGAAAAATGGAAACATCAGAAATAAATAACTTAACAATGCAGCTTAAAGCTTTAGATAAACTAGAGCAATCTGATCTCAAAGTTAGTAGGAGAGAGGAGATTAGCAAAATAAGGGGAGAAATGTCTGAAATTGAGATTAAGAAAACAATAGAGAAAATCAACCAGTCAAAAAACTGGTTCTTTGAAAATATCAATAAGATTGATACACCCCTAGCTAAATTAACCAAAAGCAAGAGAGAGAAAACCCAAATCAACAAAATTAGAAATGAACATGGAGTTATCACTACGGATACCTAAGAAATCCAGAGAATTATAACGTCATATTTCAGAATGACTATACTCTGTGAAGTTTGACAACACAAACCAGATGCATGAATTCCTAAGTAAACACAACTTACCTAAATAGAATCAGGAAGTTGTGAATTATTTAAATAATACTATAACATATGAGGAAACTGAGGAAGTAATTTCGAAATTTCCCACCAAAAAATGTCCTGAACCAGATGGATTCAGTACAGAGTTCTACCACATATTTAAGGAGTTATAACACCAATAATCCTTAAACTGTTCCATCAAATAGCAAAGGAAGGAACACTACCAAATTCCTTCTATGAAGCTAATATCATTTTAATCCCAAAACCTAATAAAGATTCACTGAAAAAAGAAAACTATAGGCCAATCTCTTTGATGAACACAGATGCAAAGATTCTCAACAAAGTCTTACCAAATCAGATTCAAAAACACATCAAAAATATCATTCACAGGGACCAAGTAGGCTTTATTTCCGGCACACAAAGTTGGTTCAACATAAGGCAAATCAATAAATGTAATTCATCATATAAACCAGTCCAAAGTCCAAGACCACATGATATTCTCTATAGATGCAGAAAAAGCTTTTGACAAGATCCAACAGCCTTTTATGATCAAAATGCTAGAGACAGTAGGAATGGAAGGAACCTTTATCAATATAATAAAAGCTATATACAACAAGCCCACAACAAGGATTATACTCAATGGGGAAAAACTAGAAGCATTCCCAGTTCGATCAGGAACTAGAAAAGGCTGTCCACTCTCACCACTTCTATTCAATATTGTACTTGAAGTCTTAGCTGAAGCCATAAGACAAGAAAGGGACATAAGAGGGATTCAAATAGGCAAGGAAGAAATCAAGCTATCCCTATTTGCAGATGACATGATCTTATACCTGAGTGATCCCAAAAACTCCACCAGGAAGCTCATGGAACTAATCGAGAAGTTCAGCAGGGTAGGCAGGATACAAAATAAATGTAGCAAAAATCAGAGGCCTTCCTATATGCCCAGAATGAAAGAAGTGAAAAAGCCCTGAGAGAAACAATCCCATTTACTGTAGCCCCTAAAACAATGAAATACCTTGGTATAAACCTAACCAAGGAGGTAAAAGACATTTACAATGAAAACTTTAAACCCTAAAAAAAGAAATTGCAGAAGAAACCAGAAGGTGGAAAGACCTCCCGTGTTCCTGGATTGGCAGAATCAACATCGTAAAAATGGCCATTCTACCAAAGGCAATATACAAATTAAATGTTATACCAATTAAAATCCCAAAGCAATTCTTTAAAGAAGTTGACCAAACAATCTCAATGTCCATATGGAGGCACAAAAGACCCAGGATAGCAAAGATAATCCTGAGTAACAAAAACACTGCTGGAGGTATCACCATACCAAACCTTAGTCTATACTACAAATCCATAGTTATAAAAACAGCCTGGTACTGGCTCTAAAATAGAGACACAGATCAATGGATAAGGATTGAAGACCCAGATATAAGCCCACAAAATTACCGCCATTTGGTCTTTGACAAAGGGGCCCAAAGAATCCAATGGAAAAAGAATACTATCTTCAACAAATGGTGCTGGCAAAACTGGATCTTCACATGCAAAAGATTAAAACTGGACCCGTAATTGTCACCTTGTAGAAGACTTAATTCCAAATGGATCAAGGACCTTGATATCAGGCAGAGACTATAAAAACCATAGTTGAAAGGGTAGGGAATTCTCTCGAGCTGATTGGGCTAAGCCAACAGTTCCTAAACAGACATCCAATGGCACAGTCACTGCTACCAACTCTCAACAGTTGGGATCTTGTGAAATTAAAGAGCTTCTGTTCAGATAAAGAGATTGTAACATGAGCTCAAAGGCAACCCACAGAATGGGAGAAAATCTTCACTAGCCACATATCTGATAGAGCTCTACTATCCAGAGTGCACAAAGAACTTAGAAAACTAAACACCAAGGAAACTAATGACCCAATTAAAAAATGGGCCCTGAAACTTAAAAGAAACTTTACCAGGGATGAAATTAAAATGTCTAACAAATACCTTAAAAATTGCTCCACTTCCTTAGCCATCAGGGAAATGCAAATCAAAACTTCCCTGAGATATCATCTCACCCCAGTCAGGTTGGCAAAAATCCACAATACAACAACAACAAATGCTGGAGAGGATGTGGAGAGAGGGGAACTCTCCTACATTGCTGGTGGAAATGCAGGCTCATACAACCACTCTGGCGAGCCGTCTGGAGATTCTTAAAGAGATTAAAGATTGAAATGCCATATGACCCTGCTATTGCACTTCTGGGAATAACCACACATACAGCAAAAATTCACCTCGATAGCACAAGCACGACCATATTCATAGCAGCACTGTTTACAATAGCAAAGTCATGGAATCAACCCAAATGTCCAACAGTTGACTAGTGGATAAGGAAAGGGTGGTACATCTATATAATGGAGTACTACTCAGCCATCAAAAATGATAAATTACTGGAATTTGCTGGGAAATGGATGTCATTAGAAACAATTATATTGAGTGAAGTATCCCAGACCCAGAAAATTAAGCGCTGTATGTACTCCCTAATAGGTGGCTCCCAGTACCAAACCCACCCAACCCACCTAGAGACACTCAACGATAAATCTCTGTAATACAGTAATTGCAAGGAGTATGAACAGGAGGGATGGGGTAGGAGAGCCACATCAGAAACAAGGAGAGAAGGGACCATGTTACAGCAGAGAAAATAGGCCTTCATCAGGGACTGCAGGTAAGCAATAGGACATCTAGTTAAGTTCACAGACTTTTCGTTCCTGATCATTTACAACTGAGGGGTGTGATCTCACCTGAAGGGGAGGACATATAGTCTGGCAGATAATAAGTAACCATTTTGCAAATGGGTGATTGACCCCTCCCTCTCTGTGGTTTCCTACTTTTATTATATCTACCTTTGAATATACTCTTATAACAAGTCTCTAGTTTAACAGCTTTTTATCTCTGCCCAGGGGGTGACATCCAACACCCATAAGGATGGAGTGAAGGGCATGGCAGGAACAGCAAAACTGGAAAAAAAATCAACAAACCATAATTCAGAACTTCAGAGACTCTATATCAACCACCTAGAACTAGGCCAGCCTAATCTCTCCCCATCCAGAAGCTCAGGGAAATTTGCGGAAGAGGGGGCGGTAAGAGTGTCAGAGCACAAGGACGGGAGGAGCAATGATATGCAAGATACTCCACACTAGTTAGGGCTGAAGCAATCATAATTGGACTTTCCATTCCCTCCGCAATGTCCCACACACTATTGACCTCAAAGTGTAGCATTTACTAAAGGCACCAAGATCCTTGGAGGTAAGGAATTGACAGCCACAGTAGTGTTCCTATGCTTAAGGGGAACACAGGAAAGGGTTCAGGGAAATGCCACTGGGTCCTTGTACATCATCGGATAGGAGGGCCCAGAGGAGAGTCTGGCATACACATTAAACAGTTCTCCAGGATTGGGGGGGCAGGCACTGGGGGATGGGGAGGGAGGAGTGAGGGGAGGGGGAGCAGGGGGTCGGGGGAAGGAGGAGGGAGGGAGGGAACTGGTGTACCTACTAAGTTTGTATGAGCGGAAATAATAATAAAAATGTTTAAAAAATCTGAGTAGAGTTTTTGTACTGATAAGCGGATTCCAAGATTTATATGAAAAGGTAAAATTTTTGAAAAGGAATAATAAAGATGGAGGAATGAAAACGCCAATTTTTAATAGTTAATTGCAAGTACTGGTCATCTTGGCCCTGGGCCAAGAAATCTGAAATTGGGTCCCAATTAATGTAGCTGATCCTTGGCAAAGGCAGCTTAGAGGAAAAGCATGCTCGTAGACATTCTCCCTCTGCCCCACACACAAATGAAAAGCACACACCTCACACTTTCTAAAAAGCTACCCGAAACGATTGTAAATCTAAATGCAACGTGTAGAGTACCAACATAGTTAGAAGAACACAAGAAAATCTTTCGGTCCTGGTTAAAGATTTCTCAGACTTGACATTAAAAAAGAAAGAGGCATAACTCATAAAATCATGATAAATGGACTTTAAAATTAAAAATTTTGCTCTTTAAAGAAAATTTCTAGGTAAATGAAGACATGCTGCAGATTGTGAGAAATGCTGCAAAGCAAACACCTGACATGATCTATATGGTAATGTGTAAGCAAACCAACTTGACGATGAACAGGTGACACCCACACTCTTTATAGAGAAGCCAAGAGTCTAAGGACATTCACCAAGAGCCATTAGGAAAATGCAAATCACAACCATGGGGAAATGTCTCCAGGCAAGTTTAGAATGACTAAGCTAAGAAACCCAGACAAGCTTCAGACCCCAAGCTCACATCCTGGGGGAATGCGCAGGGAAGGCTTGGTTTTGTGGTGGGCCGGCTCTCCACCTCACTGGGGTTGGCCAATCACAAGGCCTGGGATGAATCCGATTCAAGCATTGGAATTGTACAAACTAGGTGAATCCGCACGGGCAGCCTTCTGGCATGCAGCCTCGCATGCTGTCTCCTATACAGCACCCCTGCATCAGTGTTTAGCTTTGTTTTGTTCTAAAGCAGGAGTTGGTGAATGCTGCATGGGCTCAGACAATAAAACCTGTCCGCTTCTCAGGCCACTAAGAACTCTGTATGGACCTTAACTGCTGAGCACAGCAGCTGAGGACAGTGAGACAAGAACCAGTCATTCTCTTTGCTGTTTCCCCTAAAACCAAAGCATTGACTGTGGCTTGACTTGGCCAGTTTGCTCACCCTAAGTCTAGGGCCCAGAGCATCAGAAGCTAGCAGGCAGGGTCAACCTTCACTGTGTTGGACACTTGAGTTGCCAGTTGTTACACTGGGGAAATCTCCTGCTGCAAGAGGTGGGCCCGGGGAAATGTCAAGGGACCTCACTTATGGGCTACAGCAACGAGGGGCTTGAGTCTTTTCATTAAGTGGGTAGAAAGTACCAGGAATCCTGAGCGGCCATTGGGCTCGGGGACCCCGTAACACAACTGCCGAGGGCCTGGAACGAGCTCCATTCACAAACAGGGAGCACCCCAGAAAAACAGGAACCGTCTGAATGCTGCCCACTGTATCAGCATCCCATGTGGACTGCCTCTTGCCCACCCTTCACCAGATGATCTTGAGGCCCCAGACACTCTGCAGGGCGAGGGCCCTGATAGGCTGCTGGAGCACCTTGTCTTCACAATACCCACGGCAGGCTTCAAGGAATATGCTTTATTAATCTACCTCACAAACACTAGAGGCTAAAATTCAGCTGGATTAGAACAATGTATTTCCAGAGTGCTGCCTACAGGCCGTTAGTGCTAAGCCTGGTCCTTCCCAGCCACCAAACAGGCCTGGGCACCTTCCATTTGCAATGGAAATATCAGACACACAAAGAACATCGACATTCACCTGACGGAGCAAGCTCTGGGTGACGGCAGGAGGCACTAGCGCGACAGACAGACAGACAGACACACAGACAGACACACAGACACAGATAGACGGGCAGATGACAGACACAGCTGGGTCCTGATCCTGGCAAGAGGACTGAGGACGCCTCAGGGCTTCTTCAGGATGTACGTCAGGCTGCTGGGAACCCTGGTGGCCTTCATGGGTGGTGAGGTCCACACAGCGGAGATAGTGTGCTTGAGTTAGTGGGGCTTGCTCTTCTTGAAGATGTCCTCCAAGTCCAGAGGGAGAATGGTTCCGAAGAGCTCGGGAAGGCTCGGGGGGTGGTAGTACTGGTGGATGATGGCCTGGCTGAGCTGGGTGCCTGAGAGAAACACAAAGGTGAGGGGCTGCCTCCTGCTCTGGGAGCCCCCACCTGCTTACGTGCCCTGTGCACTCTGGGCCAGGCCTTCTGCCAACCCAACTAATCAAGCTCTTCTCACTGCCTTCCTCTGCAGCAGAACCCAAGCAAAGCTCCCCCGAGAGTTCACAGGACCACACTGATGAGGGCTCAGCTGTGAGCTGATGGCTACTTTCCTCTCCCCACTTTACATGAGTGAATCTGCCCCAAGCACAGCACGAAAGTGCCAGAGCTGGAGAGTGAATAGGAGCTTCAGATTCCCCCAAGGAGCAAGGTAGGCTGAACCTATGGGGGGCACATTCCTGCCAACCTCACGGTCAACCAGGGGAAGACCCTGGGGGAATCAGGAGGGGGAACACGGCTAGGGCCTGCACGGGTACTAGGCCTAACCAATTCCACACCCAACAAACCTCCACTGGGTGTGCTTATCCACCCCCTTCACAGATAACAGCCATCCAAAGCCTAGTCCACCAGGTGTCTCTGCAGGACGCATGTGTCCAGTGTCTTCACCCAGTGGCCCAGGGAACTAAGACTCCAGCCCCCTGGGGCTCCAGTCCCCCAGCAAGTCTGCGCTCTGCAGCTGTCCCACTCCAGCAGCCCACCAACACTCCCGTGGGAGTGCCGAGGCCAGTCAATTCCAGTCAAATCTTGCTCAAGTGCCCCTATCCCCTCAGGGCCTTTGCTCCTTTACTGGCTCTTCAACTGAAGCCTGCGACCCTCCCAGCTCTATCTCCAGCCCAGGCGGATTATATAGGTCAAGTCTCATGAGCTTCGCTGGGTCAGACCCCCAAGGACTAGAGTCCCACTCAGAACACGTCCAGACACAGAGGACTCAACATCCTTCATCCTACACCTGGACTTCAGGTGGGTCAGGGCACTCCACTTTCTGTGCATGCATGCCAAGGTCCACGCAGGTCCTCAGGTCAATGCCCCAAGTCGCCAGGCCTGGCACGAGAGCTGAACAAGAGGGCCAAGCAACCCAGAACAAAGGGAGACAGCTGGAAACTTCAGCACCCACTCACCTCTGGCCCAGGAGGGGATGGGCTTCCGAGGATGGGCCTCATCATCTGTGGAGTCATCGCTATTCAGGTCCATCCCATAGTTATCGGGGTTGATCCTGGGTTGGGATCTGGGGCCTTGTGGAGTCATTTGATATGAGGTACAAAGAGGAGACTGGAAGAAAACCACTGTGGTCAAACTCCCATTTCCCGAATTTCCCCAAACACGCCACTGGAGGGCACTGGTGCTCTGATCGCCTCTCCTGGCACAAGAAAAAAAAAGTTCATAATCACTTTTCTTTTGACACATCAAATACTATACATTCCAGGTATCTTCTTTTTTGGGCAAATTTTCTTCCAGGGCAGAAGACCCTCCCTCAGAGTTGTCCCGGGACACCCCGTGATCTTCAGTGAATCTACCACAAATGGCCCGTGAGCTAACCCAGTTTCCAACATCTTGGCTGGAATGACAGTCTATTTTGTTAGACATTAGAACTGAACTGAACAATTTAAATACTCATCAGCAGGAACTGGTTAAATTCCAATACAATTTATGCAGGACACAGCCATAAAACATATTTACATGTGTTAAACAGTATATGAACGGAAATATACGATATATGAAAAGAAAAGACAGCCTGCCCAATACAATATAATCTGTGCTTACTTAAAAACAGGCGTGTATGAAAATCAGTGGGCTCTCATGTAAAAAGACAAGAAAATAGAAGGAAGATAGGCAAGGAAGGAGGATTGTCATGGAAGAGAGGGTGGGATTGGGGATTAAGGTATGAAATTATTATAAATTCATTATAATCATGTAAAAAACACTAAAAGAGTACACAAACTTGAAAATGCATATGAGTAGGCATGTGTGTGCCTGCTGCTCATATAAAACAGTCATGTACATGGAAATCAAGGAGGATCTCAACCTAGTTTTCTGAGGAGCCTTACTGTAGCTTTATACTTATATCAAAATATTTAGTTTTTTATCTGTATTTTTTAAAATATGAAATTTCACAACATGAAAGTATATGCGGATCAAAAGTACCAAAAGCCGAAGTTAAGGGGATGGAGCCTGTCTGTAGTCTCCTAATTAGTAGGCTAAGGAGAAAAGAACATTTGAGGACACCTGCTGCGCACCCCCCCCATATAAGAGAAATAAATGACCAAGTGACCAGCCTCTTCCTTCAGAATACCACGCACAGCCTGTGCTTGCAGCTGCTGAGCAGAAAGCCATCAGAGCAGGGCCCTTGCCACACTGGGGACCCCCTGCTCCTGGGGCTCGGGCCTCACCTGCACGTCGATGGTCACGTTCAGACCGTTGGTGGCCCCTGGTACCGGAGCTGAGGCACCCACGCACGTGCATGCACCATGTTCACACATATCAGCAGCAACACACATGCAACTACGCACACAAACATGTGAAAATGGAAAAAGACAAGGGGGCAGCAGAGCTGGACCCCAGCTTGGCGCCAACAGCCAAAATTTCATCTTGTGATCTCCAAAAACAGGAGTCGGAGCCTCCTTTGGACACCAGTGATCACGGCTCCCATTCTTCCCAGCGCCCCAGTCTCAGAGCGCCCCTCTTCTTGCAATGGACAGGGAGACTTCTCCTCTAGCATAGTCACAGATCCAAGGAAACGATGTGGCCACTCACACACCTAACTCGGGGCAGACACAAGGCAGGGCCGGAGCTTCTGCATCCCCTCGCACATGAGTATGCGACCTTGATGCTACCAGAACCTTTTCTCACACTAGTTTCTATGAAGTAAACAGCTCCTGTGCCACAGTGATCAGCAAGGAAAGGCTTCTTACGGCCGCCGAGGTCACACGGCTGGTAAATGGCAGGCATTACCCTCAAATGGCAGCTTCTAAAGAAAGGTTACTGCTGCCACTCCATTGCCAAGTCACCTGATGACCTTCCTGGAGTTGAACCAAGGATCAATTTCACAAATTGGGGTGTGCCCAGGAGGACCTCATGGCACCTATCCCATCTGTTCCTGACACCCAGCTGTGCTCACACCTGCTGGAGCCACCTGAGCCTGCGCGCCTCCTCCTCCTGCTTCCTGCACGTGTCCACCTCCTCCATCTTCTTGGCCGCTCCCTTCTTCTTGGCCTTCTCCTCCGCCAGCCACTCCTCTTTGGCCTGCAGAACGCGCCCACACGTGCCCTTTGGAGCAGCCGTTCACTCAGCTGCAGAGTGGGGCCTAGAGCTCTAGGATGAGCACTCTGCCTCTCTGCCTCGCGCTTGCCGCCCAAGACAAATGGAAAGAGCACAAGAAGCCATTCCTGTCCCAGACTGCCCGTGCAACAAGTGCTTCCTGACTTCACGCTGAACACAGTCCAAAGCTCTTGGGACGGACAGGACAGGGGCACAGTGCATCCAGGCCACAACTTTTAGAGGTCCAGTCTGATCCTTCAGCCTGCCAGGGCACACCCCTCCGACAGGCTGACCACCCACTAGCCCAGGCTTCGCACTTTCTCGGTCTTCTCATTGAGCTGAGCAAACTTTTGCTCAATCTGTCTTTCGATCCTGATCATTTACAACTGATGGGTATGATCTCACCAGAAGTGGAGGGCATATAGTCTGGCAGATAAAAAGTAATCATTTTGCAAATGGGTGATTGACCCCTCCTGCACTACGGTTTCCTACTTTTATTACATCTACCTTTGAATATACTCTTATAACAAGTCTCTAGTTTAACAGCTTTTTATCTCTGCCCAGGGGGTGACATCCAATACCCATCAGGATGCAGGAGCAGCAAAACTGGAAAAAAAATCAACAAACCATAATCCAGAACTTCAGAGACTCTATATCAACCACCTAGAATTAGGCCAGCCTAATCTCTCCTCATCCAGAAGCTCAGGGAAATTTGCAGAAGAGGGGGCGGTAAGAGTGTAAGAGCACAAGGATGGAAGGAGCAATGATATGCAAGATACTCCACACAAGTTAGGGCCGAAGCAATCATAATTGGACTTTGCTTACCCTGAGGAATGTCCAACACATTATTGACCCCACAAAGTCTAGCATTTGCTAAAGGTACTAAGATCCTTGGAGGCAAGGGATTGACAGTCACAGTGGTATTCATATACTTAAGGGGAACACAGGAAAGGGTTCTGGGAAATGCCACTGGGTCCTTGCACCTCATCGGAGAGGAAGACCCAAAGGAGAGTCCGGCATGCACATTAAAGGATGCTCCAGGAATGGGAGGGGGAGGCACTGGGGGATGGGGAGAGAGGCGGGAGGGGAGGGGGGAACAGGGCGGTGGGAGGCTGGAGGGAGGGAGGGAACTGGTGTATCTATTAAGTTTGTATGATTGGAAATAGGAACAAAAAAATTGTGTCTTCTTCTCCTCCATCATCTGCTCCATGCACTCACGGGCCTGCAGCACCTTGCGGAGAAGCTCTTCATGCTTCCTGCGGGCACAGAGTAGTTGAGAAGAGCCTGCCAGCCTGGGCCGGGGCAAGCTGGGCAGGAGCTGGGCAGGGGCTGGGCAGGGAGCTGGCAGGGAGTTGGGAAGGAGCTGGGCAGGGAGCTGGCAGGGAGCCGGGCAGGAACCGGGTAGGAGCTGGGCACTTACAGCTTCATCTCCTCCAGCCGCCACCACTTGTCCGCCTCCATCTTCTGCCTGGGAAGCAGCTCGGCCTCCTGCTTCCACCACAGGGTCTCCAGGCACTGCCGCTTCTGCTCCTGAAGAGGGTGGGGGGATACCGGAGGACCCGAGCTTGATGTGTCAGGGTGCATCAACTCAATTACATGGCAGCAGCAGCAGAATGCCTGAGAGGCAGGGATGCCACCAGGCAGCGTCCATGCCCACCCAACCAGGCACAAGGCTCCATCTCCTCCCAGGAGTCCTTGAGTGCTCCACAGAGCCTGATTTGTGGCCAGAGCAAAAATTCAGCTCAAATTTCATGTGTCCCCATCCCAACTACATGAGCAGTGCAGTTGAAGAAAGAATGAAGACGGGGGTTTGTGCTGGGTTTAGGAGGCAGCAGGCAGAAGCATCCATTCCTCACTAGCATGCCGAGAGCAGTATGCCTGGGTGTGTACGCTACTCCTGTGGGCATCAACTCTTTCCAAATAGTTGAAAAAAACAAGTTCTGCCAAATGTTAACAAAGGCTGTACAGGCTAACGAGAAAGATCATGGGTGGCATTTTTTCCTTTAGTTTCCAAATGATTATGGCTACATTAATAATTCTTAAACAACTGTAAGAACTAGCTGGTTGTAGAGCAAATCAATGCTGGCACCCCCTCCTAGGCAGATACGGAAAACACCAGAAAGACGTTGCTATAACTACAGACAGCAAGAATAGGCAGAATTTAAAGTGTACTTTTGTCAGAGATACGACTAGTGCTTCCCACTTGAAGAGTTCAGGGTTGCAAGAGGCTTCGACCCAGATGGGAACCCCATGCCTACCACCCACTCTGGCTCCCACCTCCAGGCTCAGCCTCTGATAACCTTCTTCCCTCCCATCCACCAGGCAGGAATGGCTCCCTTCACTTCTTCCTGACCTGACCCTATGAGAAGATTCCCGTCTAGGAATCTGGCCCCGAGAAAACAACAGGTTCCTGAGAATGGAGATAGGGACTCAGACTATTAATCAGATGGAACAGACACACTCAGCCTCCCTCCCTGCCGCCCACATAGCTATGAAGCTTGGGCAGAATGCTGAAAACCAAAATGGCCACTGCACCACAGACACCACAGGAGCTAGATGCACTGCTGACTTATGAGCTCCTGGGCTCCAACCCTAATTACCACACTCATTAGTTTTGAGAACTAAGCAAATAGGCCGCCTCCAGGCCTCCAACTGCCTGTGAACTGGCCCCCTCCCACACTGCAGCATCCCAGAACAGCACGCACAGGTTGGAACCACAGTCACAAAAAGCAGACAGCTTGTAGCACAATCTACCCAGGTCAGCTGCTAGCAGGCAGCAACACTGGCAAAAACATCAACACTCTCTAAAAGGCTTAACCCAGACCAGAATCTCGGACATGGCATGAAGAATGTCAAGGACACAATCCAAAAACTAAGGCGTAGGCAGGGGATCTGGAAAAGCTCCGCTGTCGGAGGACACATAAAGATCAGCTCTGGTGTCAAGGCAGCAAGTGGTAGGAAGTATCTAAAGTAGACTTCAGGTCAGCTGGTCCCCAAATGCTGGAACAAGTTGTCACACTGTCCCACAATCCTTCCTTTCTGCTCCCCAAGCCAACCACACTCCAGTTTTCAACAAAGCTGAGATTGCAGCCTTTCATCCCAACAACAGAAGGGCTGAAATTTCCCAGCACGGACTAGAAGCTGAAGAGCTGTTTATGTCACAGGATGTTGTCTTTCCAGAGCGGCCCCCAAGACCTCACCAAAACAGTCTCTCTGCCAGATACCCAACAGTCACACAGTCCACTAAATAGCCCATTGTGAAACATGTTGTCACCTTGTCCAACCAGAATGCAAGCAAGGCAAGCCTGTGACTTGCTTGGCCAGCTGCTGGAAAGCCCTCTCAAGGCCGGGGCCCTCAGCTGGAGACAGAAGCCCTGCATGTGCCTTCTGAACACTTCACAGACACTGAAAGGATGACGAGACAGGCAAACACAGGGACAGTTCAGCACCTAGGACTCCCCAAAGCTCGAGCCACACACACCTCTTTTCTAAGGAAGCACTCAGTAACCGGCCAGGCTCGAGCTCCATAGCCCCCTTTCCAGGAAATTTGCTCTTCCCTAACAACTCTGTTTGTGGTCAAATGCTTTTAACAACATATCCAATAACTGGAAGGGAGGGATCAGATGCCATCTGAAGCAGTTTGAGGTTCATTCATAGTAAGGCGACCTGTGTCCTCTAAGTGATCTAGGGGAAAGACCCTATTTGCTGCCTCATGCCTAACATATGAATGGGTTCACATATGATAAAAAAATATAGGATGCCCCACCCTTGCCCACACAGAAAGTCCAAGTTCCATCTGTTGATCAAGTTTATCAGAGGAGAAAACCACCCATACCCACCTAGAAACCTCCTCCTCCTCCTGGACCAGAAAGAAGCCCTGAGGGGTCACCGGGCTGAGGGGTCACTGGGCTGAGGGGTCACCAGGCTGAGGGGTCACCAGGCTGAAGGGTCACCCAGGCTGAGGAATCACCAGGCTGAGGGATCACTGGGCTGAGGGGTCACTCGTGCCGAGGGTTCACCCTGCTGTACCCTTGTAGTGTTCCCTGCACTTTGATATAAAACACCTTGCTGACAACTGTTCTGTGCTTTGTCTTCAATTCTTCAAACACGATACCAAACCTGGGATTCAAGTCAGATAGTGTCCACTGGTGATGGATGCATGGCAAGACTGTAGACTGCAACTTACAAAGGTCTGGGAAGAGAACAGCCTCAGTGGCCTGGTTCCCCCCCTCCTTCAACACAGCTACCTGTAGAACACATCGCTCTCTTGGGCTGGCTCCTTCCAGGGTATACAGCTTCCCTTGGCAGATGTCCCACATTTGCTTCTCTTTGCTTCTCAGTGGCATACAAGGCTTTAACTCTACAGTACTCTTCCTGGGCTTCTAAACTACAGACTTTGCTGCCTGGATTCCACCATTCTCTGAAACCTTGGAGGAGGAATCCATGACCACCTCTCTATCTTTGCTGCCTCAAAAACCATAACCATGTGGACTTTGCCAAGTTCCGCTATATCCTCCAGGTAGAGATTGCCGCAGACCAGAGTCACGGCTTCGAGACTAGGACTCCCCCAGACCAGGTGGAGAACATAAACACACAACACTCTAGGGCGAGTGAATTCTGAACCCCTTTACTGAAACTTTTGTGACAGCTTTTATGCAGAAAACTTTGGGGATATAGAATGTTGTACCTACAAATAGACATATAATTTCCTAATCAGCAAAATCACCTTCAGGGTGGACATTTTTTCAAGAACCTAACCCATTACTTGAGGGTAAAAGCACTTAACAGAAACATTCTCCAGTATTTCCAAACCTAGCTAATCTATAATGCTTCACTGGATAGCCATGGGGCTGAGCCTACATAGTTGACATTTTTAACAGAGACTGTATTTTTAAAATACACAGAAGAGGAATGAACTCCTTTTGATTTCAACAATTAACTATAGGAGAGCCCAACACCCCATAAGTCCCAGCATGAGTTTTTGCTGTTGTCCTCTCCAGGTTGATCCTCTCAGTCAGGCAGGTTGACATGGCACCAGGCATGGCAGCAGGTTCTACCTTGGGAAGTTGCATGCAGCTCAAGTAGTCTCTGCAATCCAAGCTTGAACTACGTCTCTAGGGGGGCCATGGCTTGGATATTCAAAGGGCCATAAGCACCTATAGCGTGGTCCTGTTGATGGAGCACTACTGAGATATGTGCTGAAGGAAACACTAATTATTAAAAGAATAATTCCTCCTATGATAGCATCCTTCCATTCCTTTAATAGTAAGGTTGCTTATGTCTTCCTTAGAGGAATTCCAGAAGTATATTGCCATCAGTTAGATGACCCATCTGTGAACCATGCATTCTCCAAACTTGGGGTCCATACTGTCAGGCCCCATATCGCCAAGGTTGTCTCTTTTGGGGTGGAGGTGATCATTGGTGGGAGTGCACTCGAACGGTCCATCTCTGTGATTTCTCGTAAGAGTGCTGTTTGGGACAGGAAAGACACTGCCCCCTTTGCTACCGACATGGATTCTCCCAGTTTGGTTTGCAAATACCATCTCCAGGGGCAGTCTTGGCATCTAGTCTTTCTGGCATGATGGTCTCTTCCTTGGCCTTCAGCCAGGGTAAGAGGGTATCACAGTTCCTTTTAAGGTTCTAGTGAACTGATAGCATAGTCTTATACTTCTGGAATTTCTTAGTACATAGGTGGGAATTTTACCCACCTATGATTTAAGACATTTGAAGTTATTCTCTTATTTCTTTCAAATCAGTGCACACATTCTGGCTAACAAGTCTACTTATTGTGAGTGACTAGACATGAAATCTCTTTTAGAATTTGACTTAAAGTTAAAAAGTGGGCTTTTTCTCTAGATCAGAGAGCAGGAAGCTAGTCCCAAAAAACCTAAGAGAAGGTAAAAGCACTCCTAATTCCCAGAAGAATTCTTCCTGCCAGGGACAAAACTTGAATTACCTAGGAGAGAGTGTTTAGAACCTGTTCATGGGCGTTATTGTGACATTCCACGAAATTCCTAGCACCTGCCCATGGGGTTACTTTGACCTTCCCCAGGAAACAGGCTTTAGGCTTGAACTTGGAAGAAACACCAAGGCCTGACAATTCCTATATTTTTCCTTATTTCTCTTAAATAAAGCCATGTCCTTTTCCCAAAAGGTGCTTCTTTGAATACATCTTTTCCAAACTAAGACATATTCTACCAGATTGGTCAGATAAGGACGTGGCATGAGATTGCCCCCACTTGACTCACAGCTGGTTCAACTTCTCTGTGCTGACTCTAGGCAAAATTTTTCTTAGGTCTTTGCTTTGGAAGAGAAACAGAGCTTTCCTTTGGAGCCCCACCCTTTAGTTCTTTCCTTCTTAAAGGATTTTCATTCTTATAGATGGGAGTCTTCTCTAAGTATCTTGCCCAAGGTAGGGGCCTCTCTTATAATCCAAATAAAAAGCAGGCTTTGATTTAGTCACCACTTTGCTATCTGCTTCTTTCTGGTTCAGTCCTTAAAGTTTGGCATTGTATTCTTTCTCACAGTTTTTGTCTCTTTCTACCTGATTCCTTACTCTTTTTCATAACTCTGAACAGGAATGCTAAAAAGTAGCCATGCCACACTGTCAAGACTATTTTGCTTTGCAAGTTATTGGGCCAAACACTCGAATTTAACTTCAAGCTCTCAGGACCAGGGCAAAACTTCACTAGACTCTCTGTCAACACATGGCTCCATTTGCCACTTCTCCAGTTCCACACACGGTCTTATTCCCCTCTGGACCCTCACAGGCTTCCACTGCCCATGTCTCTCACAGCTTTGCTCTTTGCCAAGTTCTCACAAGAAAGGCCTTCTCCACATCTGGAAACACAGCAGCAGGGAAAGTTTCATCTTGGTCTTCACTTCTGTTGCCTACTCATCTCCTCCTCTGTGGAGCAGCCCCAGGTGGTTTGTTACAGATGAACCCATCCCTTTCTTCATCTTTGAGGAATACAAAGTCAGATTGTAAGTCTGAGAGTGACTTGGGGTCAGTGTAACTTTGAATGTGTTCTAATAAGAAAAAAAATCTTATTCTTTTCTCTCTTTCCTTTCCCTCTTCCTTTCTCTTTCTCTCTCTCATTCTCTTTTTTCTCCCTTTCTCTCTCCCTTTCTCTCTTTCTCTCTCCCTTTCTCTCTTTCTCTCTTTCTTTCCTTCCTTCCTTCCTTCCTTCCTCCCTTCCTCCCTTCCTTCCTTTCTCTTTCTTTCTTTCTTCCTATTTTTCTTTCTTTCTCTCTTTCTCCCTTTTTTTCTCTTGTTATCTCGTTCCCTCCCTTCCTTCTTCTGTCTTTCTCTCTTTCTCCCTCCACTCCCTCCCCTCTCTCTCTCCCTCCCTCCCTTCCTCCCTTCCTTCCTTTCTCTTTCTTTCTTTCTTTCTTCCTATTTTTCTTTCTTTCTCTCTTTCTCCCTTTTTTCTCTTGTTATCTCATTCCCTCCCTCCCTTCTTCTATCTCTTTCTCCCTCCCTCCCTCCCTCCCTCCCTCCCTCCCTCCCTCCCTCCTCCCCCTTCCTTCCTTCCTTCCTTCCTTCCTTCCTTCCTTCCTTCCTTCCTTCCTTCCTTCCTTCCTTCTGAAGCAGCCCAGGCTGTCCTTGAACTTGCTGTACAGTTGAAGCCCTGAATTCCATACCCTCCTGCCTCCACCTCCCAAGTGTTAGCATTGTAGACATGCACCTTTATGCCAGGTTTATACAGGGCTGGGATAAAAACCAGAGCCTTGTGCATGCGAGGCAATCACTGAGCCAGCCCAGCGGCATCCCTATCTGCAATAGTAGCAAACTACTTCTCACACAGCTGAGAAGCCCCTTAACAATCCTTTCCAGTGATTCCCAGATTCTCCCTGAAGAACTTACTGATGGAAGAGAGGAAGCCAGTTACTCCTCTCCCCTGGAGGAGTGGAGGCAAGGGGATAATAAATATGATACTAATGTGACTGTAGCAACCCTTTGTTAATCATTTGTCATGTACAAGGTTAATAGGGCTTTATTTACACTTTCTCTTTTAATCTTTATGGCAAACTTTCAAAGCTGAGAAGTTATACCTGTTTTTGCAGTTGGTTGGTTCTCTGTTTTATCCTCTGTTGGACCAGTTCTTGCTAAACCAATGTCCTTCACACTGCCACATCTGAGGAGGGTTTCAGGCTTTACGTTATTTGACATCCATCTCTGTCAACTCTGACATATCAGACCTTCCCCTTAATATGCTTTCCATTCATTTAGTTTGGAATTCTTTCTGCATTCTCTGCTTTCTTGATTTGCTTCCTTGCTTGGTTGCTGCTTCAGTTTCCTTCAGCCACAGGCAAGTTTTTGTCTTGTGCCTTCTTTGTTATTTGTTTTCCATCTTCTTTATTTGTTCTGGATTTGCTTTCTGAGCAATTTCCCCTTGACCTAAGCTGTCACCTACACTCTGTATGGCAGAAAGTTCCGAACTTATGTCTCTAGCTTTCATCTCTCTCCTGAACTGTAGCTCTCTAAATCTAGATAGCTCTATTGGACCTTTGTGGCCAGATCATTTTCTCCTGAAATTCAGTATATTTTAAGCTGTCCATTGTCATCAGTCCCCCACTGCACATTACCTGTTGGGCTCACCCAGGAATTACCCCAGGGCATAGCTGAGCACGTGGGACCAAAGATGGCATTAACAGCTAGTGTCCTGGGCGTAACCCTGATCACATTACAGAGAGCCCTAATTGGCTTTCAGGAATTGACCTACCCTCCTTATTGAGATACATTCAGTCTGACCTCTAGGGGCTGGATGCTGTGTTGACCTTTCACACAGTTGGCTGCCTGTATCATGCCCTGTGGTTCTTTATCTATTTAAGCTGTTGTTACCCCCCTCACCCTAATAAATTGCGATTTGCTCTGACAAACTTCCCGTCCATTTCTGAGTCTCTGGGGAGTTGAGGCAGAGGAGCGGATGGCCGGGCTTACCTATCTTTGTCTTGACGGCCTGGAGTCTTCGTCCCCTAGTGTGTGTGTGTGTGTGTGTGTGTGTGTGTGTATGTGTATAGACCCCATATCGTGGCTGGAGAACTCTACAATCTGGTGCCCTGTGTGAGGAACTTCCCAGATCGGACAAAGTGAATCGGGCCTCCAGATAAGTATGGTTAACTCAAAAAACAAACGCGACTCTGTGCCAATAGCACTGAGATCTGTATTAAGAAACCATGGTTTTGAAATTCCAGATCCCAGCATTGCCAAAGTTTGGTAAACAGCCCTTGAATTAGCACCTTGGGCCCAATTCTCCAATATGCTTTCATGGGATACGTGGAATAAGATACAGGACCTAGCCAGAAAGGGAGAAAAACATCCTAAAATATTACCTCCCTTGGAATTTTACCCCATGGTCTCTGTGCTTAAGATATCGCTTCCACACATGCACACACAAGTGAATAAGTTAAAAAAAAAAAAAAGATATCGCTCCTTCCCGGGGCTAGAGAGGTGGCTCAGGTGTTAAGCCTCTGCCTTGCAGGTGGAAGGTCCTGAGTTCGGATCCCAGATCCCACGTATAGATGCCAGGCGGAAGCGCAGGCGGCCTGCGCTTCTGGTCCTGGTAGGGTGGAGCCTGTGAATCCCAGGGGCAGAAGGAGGTGGAGGCGTCCATGGTGGTTCCCGAGTTCGTCCGTGGTTCTACACATATACAGACACACACACACACACACACACACATGCGTGCGCACATACACACGCACATGCGCACAGTTGAATAAATAAATAAATAAAAGATATCGCTCCTTCCCGAAGCGATCCAGAGCCCACCGGAGACTAAGGTAGAGGCGGAGCAGACAAAGGGAAGGAGGGGGGAAGGAGGAGCCAGAATCACTTCATACTTGCAGCGTGGCTCCAGGGTGTCTGGAGCCAAAAGCAAGCCATCACAGGTGCCCCTTTGCCGAGCTATGGAAGGGCAGGGATTTCGGTGAGCCATGGCAGGGTGCAGGAAGCCATGGGTATGGCAGGCATGCCTGCCATTTGGGGGTTTCCACACTGAATGGTACCCCAGCACAGTGCACACACCGGGAACAGGGCACAGAGCTGTGGACCTCGGGCGTGGCAGAACCAAATAATGGTTGCGAACCCTGCCAAAACGAGCCTCGCGGGAAGGTGGAGCTGCACAGAAAACTGGAGCTGTGCGGAAACAAGGCACACAGAAATGCGGCTCTTGGGGAAACGGAGCCACGTGGAAACGGGCCGTGTGTGGGGTAAAATGCGAGAGCAGAGCGCAGAGTTGTCAGCCCCTGCGAGGGGGAGGAGCTACCCGCTGCCAGTGCAGCTGCATGGAGCTGCCCGCCTGAGGCTAGGAAGGGGGTGCCTGCGCCAGGAGCTCCAAAATGATGTGGGAAAGTGGCTGCCGTGAGAGAAAATGCCTGACATGCGCAGTTCTTTTTATTTTTATTTACTTTTTAATACATTTTTTATTATTTCAGCTCCTACAAACTTAATAGGTACACCAGTTCCCTCCCTCCCTCGTCCTGCCCCCGAATCCCCTGCTCCCTCTCCCCTCACCCGTCCTTCCCATCCCCCCGTGCCTCCCGCCCCAATTCCCAGAGTCTTTTCTTATGCATGCCTGACTCTCCTCTGGGCCCTCCTCTCCGATGACATACAAGGGCCCAGTGGCATTTCCCCGAACCCTTTCCTGTGTTCGCCTTAAGCATAGGAACACTACTGTGGCTGTCAATCCCTTGCCTCCAAGGATCTTGGTGCCTTTAGCAGATGCTAGACTTTGTGAGGTCAATGGTGTGTTGGACATTGCGCAGGGCATGCAATGTCCAATTATGATTGCTTCAGCCCTAACTTGTGTGGAGTATCTTGCAAATCATTGCTCCTCCCATCCTTTTGCTCTTACACTCTTTCCGCCCCCTCTTCCGCAAATGTCCCTGAGCTTCAGGATGGGGAGAGATTAGTCTGGCCTAGTTCTAGGTGGTTGATATAGAGTCTCTGAAGTTCTGGATTGTGGTTTGTTGATTTTCTTTTGCAGTTTTGTTGCTCCTGCAATGCCCTTCACTCCATCGTGATGGGCACTGTATGTGACCCCCTGGCCAGAGACAGAAAGCAGTTCTTTTTATCAAGGGAGAAGGTGGTGGGGATGATTTAGAGGAAGCCCCCCCCATACACCTTCACAAAACTTATCCCGAATCTGCACACGGGCATGGCCCTCTGCAGGCTGGAGCAGGGAACTCAGGGGGGGCTGAGGAAGACTATGTACAAATTCCTCAGTTCCCTGTGCAGGCGGGTGGGGACTACTTCTGTTTGTGTTTGTCTAAAACTTGATTTCATAAAGCCTTTGCCTCTCATACACTGAAGGGATCAGAAAAACAGTCTGTTCTTTGTATGTTGCCTGTGATGGTAAAGGGTTAGTTTAAAAAGTTCTGACTGCTTGGTTATCTGGACTTCCTATAAAATGTGTGTTTTATGCTTCAAAATAATAGCTGTGGCCACTTCAAATTTTATTGTGCGCATAGAATCACTTTTTGGTTTTTGATTCTGTTCATTATTTGCCATGCCCAATTTAAATGCCGGTGCACACTTAAAAATGAATCTTTTTAAAAACATTAAAAGGCCTGAATAGGTACTTACTAAAATATCTTGTTTTATCTTGATTTTTTGAAGCTTCACAAACGGTGTTATTGTGTTTTTACCTAGGATCTGATAACATCACTTTTGTAATTCCTTTAAGAGTTTGTTTTTCCATGTGTAATGTTAACATATCTAATAGCCAGAAAGAAAAACTGATTTCTGAGAAATTCATTGGGAATTTCTTCATTCTCCTGGTATGTATGAGCTCCCTTACTTGGGGACAAGTCTGCTTCCTAATTCCAGGTATACTCCTGTGTTCTGCTACAATCTTGCAAACTTTATTCAGATATAATGATGTTTAAGATGAGGTCTACTGTTAATGCCTCTTTTAAAGGACTTTTCTTACAGGGTATCTAATGTAAAAACAACAGGAAAAACATCAAGTAGAATATAGAAAATATGAAAAAAGATGTATGGTACTTGGATGTACAAAAGATTTAAAGGATAGAAAATCTTACTTAAAAAATTAAAATATGTACAAGAGGTTTATGAGTTGGTTGCTTCGAAAAAATGTTAAAATATGCTGTAAAGGTTTATGGAGTGTTAGGTTCATAAAAAGACAGAAAATTAGAGATAGGTGATTAAAAGAAAATGTTGTACATTATGCTTCTTCCATGCTATAGAAGAAAAGATATTGAGCCTCAGAAATTAGAGATTAAGAATTAAGCTTCATGTATTCAAATGTATTGCAATTGTCTGTTTTGATTAAGCAGGAATTTGGTTACTCATAAAATCCCAACTTCTCAAGGGCAGCAGGAAGCTCATCGTCAGGGCCATGAGCAGAGGGCACCTGTCACTCTTCTGGCCCTAAGGAAGGTCTGAGACTAAGACTGCAGCGGCCCAAGCAGGGCTCTACTTAGGAAAAGCCAAGGCCCCACCCAAATCCTGAATCTCATGATAAAAGCGAGCAGGCTTCTCCTGGGAGTGGAGGAAAAGGGCACCTTTAAAATATGGGAGGAATGTTTTAACCTCTGTGTAAATGTGTGAGTGAATGTCAGCCTGAGGTGGGAAACCTATTACAGCTGTGCTCCCCACGATGAGATCCCTTGAAGCCATGGGATTCACTTGGGCCAGTTCTGCGTTTCCATGGGGTACAATACAGTCTAGAGTGGGTTCAGATTAGAATCTAGTTGCTGGGTTTATAGAGTGCTTGACAAAACTCTGCTGAGCCATGTGTCCTTTCCCCAAGTCCAGGTCCACTAAACAAAAGCCAAAATGCTTAGTCCTACCTACTTGAAAAAGAGTCAACTTGTATTATATTCTCGGGCATGCCTTGTTTACATCTTAGACAAGAGATCACCCCAGTGAAATCTTGAAGTTATAATACCATCCAACTAGACAAACAATGACCAACAAATGACAAAAAGTTAAGAGACTATAGAGATCTGTACCAAAAGTACCAGCTAGCAGCTCAGGAAAAGCTTTGTCTTACAATAGAAATGCCATCAAGACTAAGGTGGAACAGGAATTTCTTCTAGATTCCACATCAGCCAGACTCCCATCTGGAGGACAGAGTCCTCATCTGTTAGAGAGAAATAGGCTACCATCTGGAGGACAGCATCCTCATCTGCTCGGGAGAGGTTGGAACACTGTGATTAAGTAGTCCACCATCAGGAAGCTTTCACTTCTATGTTGGAGGTAAAATCCTTTGTTTCTGTTTGTCCTTCCTTTTGTTCTGTGTTGTCTTATGGCCCCACTGACTAATGAAATAGGACACATGTAGATAACCCCTTTCAAACTTATTTTTGGACCATTTTAAGGACTTTAAAATAAGACAGGTGACCTAAGACTTAATAAAATGAACCACAAAACAAATAAAAATCAAAACTTGGCATTTGCCTAAGGAGATAAGTAAAATATTAACAGGCACGCCCGAGCACAACCCAGGCCCCCTTCTGATAGGAGAAGCATGATAGGATGCTTTAAATATGTCAGACTGGGCACTTTGAGACAGTTGCAAACATAGGAAGCTTTCATGTGGCCTATGTCCAACTATGGGAATCTTCAATGGAGGAAAGATTGTCCCCTAAACTCCAGGGACCAGGGGCCAAGCCCGCTTGGGGGACCAATAAAATGGCCTGAAGCTCTTAGCTTCCCTCCCGATGGGAAAAAGGAATTTGCTGCTGATATCCAGCAAAAGAAGGCCCAATATGCCAGGTTGAGCATCTCATGAGAACCTTGGGTTTAACATGCAAATGGGAAGCCTCTTTGTTTCTATGTTGATAGACTAGGGAGCACAAAATTTTAGTGCTCAACTTCCTTCCTAAGCATTTGTCAATCTTTGATTTTACTAAAATGTTAATGATCAAGAAAATGACAGGTTCATCAGTCACTCACAAAGTAACTACTGAGATTCCTTATATACTTAATGATGGTGCTTTTAGACATTCTTCATTTAATGAAACAAGACAGGCAGTTCACATTGTTTTAAAATATGATCATAGAAAGTCACAGCTGCTGAGAAAAAAGGTCTTCAGTATGTAGATTAGTTCTTGGTTTTTTCACCAGACACAGTCAGTGACTATTCCAGATGAGGTAACAGGTTTTCTTTACTGGCTCTTGCCTGTACCCACAGTAAGATTACTGAGCTTATTTGGCTTATCCCATGTGCCTTCCCAGTTACAATGGTTTAGTCCTTGTGTAGATCTTAAAAGTTTAACTTATGTTTTGTCTCTTTTAAAGGGACCTTAAAGTAATAAAACCATCTGTCAAAGACCTCTAGACCATCCCAGCACTTATTAGATGAGGACATCAGACTGCTTTCACTTTCATCGTCCCATCTCAGCAGGAAGTAGTTAAAGAACGGTTGTTGCCCCTCATCCTTTGAGCAGTCTGGGTCCTCAAATAGATGAAGGGGTAAAGTAAGCAGGTTTAGAACAGTCATGATGGGATGGGTCTCTCAAGGTCTTTGAAGGTCTTTAAAATTCCAAAAAAGGCATCCCCCTCTGCTAGATGACCCCATACCCAACCAGATAAGAGGTCCAATTACTAAAACAAAAAGGGGGAGTAAGCTCACACCAACAGCTAGGGTTGGCATTATTTACCATCAACGTTTTAAATTTTCAAAAAGGATAACTTGAATCAAGATTCCAAAGACACTGGGGAAGCCTATCCATCAAACCTTCTGTCAAGAAACTGTGCATGGTGTGCTCTAGGAAGATTCTAACCATAATCCTTATAGGCCTGACCTAATTCAAGATGGCCTGATTGATACCTTGCCTAAACCAAGGTGGAGTTGATCTGGGTTTGACCTAACATTTAGAAAAAATTGTTCTTTTAAGAACTATATCACTTAAATGTTTCCTCAGCACATCTCTCAGCAGCGCTCCATCAATGAGACCACACTGCAGACTTTTATGACCCTTGAACATCCATGCCTTTCCCCCCCGCCCCCCAAGATGCAATTCAAGCTTGGAGACTTGTGAGGCCGTGGTCTAAAAATGGACCAGGCAAGCCTATACTATCTATGTGAGCCACATGCAACTTCCCCAGGCTACCTGCTGCCATGCCTGGCACTGATGCCAACCTGCCTGATTGAGAGGACCAACTGAGACAGGACAAGAGCGAAAGCTTACCCTAGGACTTATGGGACATTGGACATACGTATAGTTAATTGTAAAATATAGTCTATACTAAACCAAAAAGGGGAGATGTTGGGCCCACCCAGGAATTACTCAAGGGCATAGCTGAGCACGTGGGACCAAAGATGGCACTAACAGCTAGTGTCCTGGGCATAACCCTGATCACATTACAGAGAGCCCTAATTGGCTTTCAGGAATTGACCTACCTTCCTTATTGAGATACATCCAGCCTGACCTCTAGGGCCTGGATTCTGTGTTGACCTTTCACACAACTGGTTGACTGTTTCATGCCTTGTGGTCCTTTGTCTATTTAAGCTGTTGTTACCCCCCCCCAATAAATCAAGATTTGCTCTGACAAACTCCCTGTCCGTTTCCGAGTTTGGGGAGTTGAGGTGGAAGAGCGGGCGGCCGGGCTTACCTATCTTCATCTTGACAGCTTGGAGTCATTGTCACCTAGTGTGTGTGTGTGTGTGTGTGTGTGTGTGTGTGTGTGTGTGTGTGTGTTTGGAGAGACGCCACGTTGTGGCTGGAGAACTCTATAGTCAACTTATTGTTTTTTTCCCTCAGTCACTCATGGATGCCTTCCTGTTAATGAATGGCACATTGTCCATCAAATTGTGTAAATAAAAAACCTCTTAGAGTCTCATGGGCTCCTCAAACCATCACCAGTGGCAGTGACTACTGAGACCAAATATTGGAATATTTTCTTTCTTTTTAAAGTATTTTCTTCATTTGATAGAGAAAGGAGGGAGACAGAGGAAGAGGGAGACCAGGAGAGAGGAGTATGCATGTGCTCCATGATGCATGGCTGGAGGTCAGAGAACAACTTTCACAAATAGGAATCTTATTATTATTATTATTATTTACACTCATACAAACTTAATAGGTACACCGGTTCTCTCCCTCCCTCTTCCTCCCCCCGATCCCCCTGATACCCCTCCCCTCACTCCTCCCTCTCCATCCCCCAGTGCCTCCCCCCAATCCCCGGAGAATCCTTTAATGTGCATGCCAGACTCTTCTCTGGGCGCTCCTCTTCGATGATGTACAAGGACCCAGTGGAATTTCCCTGAACCCTATCCTGTGTTCCCCTTAAACATAAGAACATTACTGTGGCTGTCAATCCCTTGCGTTCAAGGATCTTGGTGCCTTTAGCAAATGCTACACTTTGTGGGGTGAATAGTGTGTTGGACATTGCTCAGGGCATGCAAAGTCCAATTATGATTGCTTTGTCCCTAACTTGTGTGGAGTATCTTGCATATCATTGCTGCTCCCATCCTTTTGCTCTTACAATCGTACCACCCCCTCTTCCACAGATTTCCCTGAGCTTCAGGATGGGGAGAGATAATGCTGGCCTAGTTCTAGGTGGTTGATATAGAGTCTCTGAAGTTCTGGATTATGGTTTGTTGATTTTATTTTGCGGTTTGTCTGCTCCTATAATGCCCTTCATTCCATCTTGATGGGTATTGGATGTCACCCCCTGGCCAGAGATAAAAAGCTGTTAAACTAGAGTCTTGTTATAAGAGTATATTCAAAACTAGATACAATAAAAGTTGGAAACCACAGTGAGGGAGGGGTTAATCACCCATTTGCAAAATGGTTACTTTTTATCTGCCAGACTCTATGCCCTCCCCTTCTGGTGAGATCATACCCCCTCAGTTGTAAATGATAAGGAACGAAAGTCTGTGAACTTAACCAGATGTCTCATTATTTACTTGCAATCCTTGATGGAGGCCTATTTTCTCTGCTGTAACATGGTCCCCTCTCTCCTTGTTTCTGGTGTGGCCCTCCTACCCCATCCCTCCTGTTCATAATCCTTGCAATTACTGTAGGTATTACAGAGATTTACCCTTGAGTGTCTCTAGGTGGGCTGGGTGTTTTTGGTACTAGGAGCCATCTATTAGAGAGTACATATGGCGCTTAATTTTCTGGGTCTAGGATACTTCACTTAATATAATTGTTTCTTTTTTTTTTTGAAAAACAAATGTTGAAAATTTTATTCTGTCAAATGAGATTTTTTTAATAATTTTTTATTATTATTTCCGCTCATACAAACTTAATAGGTACACCAGTTCTCTCCCTCCCTCCTCCCCCCGAACCTCCTGTTCCCCCTCCCCTCACCCTCCTTCCCCATCCCCCAGCGCCTCCCCTCCCAATTCCCAGAGAGTCCTTTATTGTGCATGCCTGACTCTCTTCTGGGCGCTCCTCTCCAATGATGTATAAGGACCCAATGGCATTTCCCTGAACCCTTTCCCGTGTTCCCCTTAAGCATAGGAACACTACTGTGGCTGTCAATCCCTTGCCTCCAAAGATCTTGGTGCCTTAAGCAGATGCTAGACTTTGTAAGGTCAATAGTGTGTTGGACATTGTGCCGGGCATGCAAAGTCGAATTATGATTGCTTTGGCCCTAACTTGTGTGGAGTATCTTGCAAATCATTGCGCCTCCTATCCTTTTCTCGTACAATCTCTCCGCCCCCTCTTCCCCAAATGTCCCTGAGCTTCAGGATGGGGAGAGATTAGTCTGGCCTAGTTCTGGGTGGTTGATATAAAGTCTCTGAAGTTCTGGATTGTGGTTTGTTGATTTTCTTTTGAGTTTTGCTGCTCCTGCAATGCCCTTCACTCCATCCTGCTGGGCACTGAATGTCACCCCCTGGCCAGAGACAAAAAGCTGTTAAATTGGAATCTTGTTATAAGAGCACATTCAAGGGTAGATGTAATAAAAGTAGGAAACCTCAGTGAAGGAAGGCTCAATCACCCATTTGCAAAATGGTTACTTTTTATCTGCCAGACTATATGCCCTCCCCTTCTGGTGAGATCATACCCCCTCAATTGTGAATGATCAGGAAGGAACATCTGTGAACTTAACCAGGTGTCACATTACTTTCTTACAGTCCTTGATGGAGGCCTATTTCCTCTGCTGTAACATGGTCACTTCTCTCCTTGTTTCTGGTGTGGCCCTCTAACCCCATCACTCCCGTTCATAATCCTTGCAATGACTGTAGGTATTACATAGATTTACCTTTGAGTGTCTCAAGGTGGGCTGGGCAGGTTTGGTACTAGGAGCCACCTATTAGGGAGTACATACGGCACTTAATTTTCTGGGTTTGGGCTACTTCACTTAATATAATTGTTTCTAATAACATCCATTTCCCAGCAAATTCCAGTAATTCATCATTTTTGATGGCTGAGCAGTACTCCATTGAATAGATATACCACATTTTCCTTATTCACTCATCAACTGTTGGATATTTGGGTTGATTCCATGACTTTGCTATTGTAAACAGTGCTGCTATGAACATGGTCGTGCTTGTGCTATCGAGGTGAATTTTTGCTGTATGTGTGGTTATTCCCAGAAGTGGAATAGCAGGGTCATATGGCATTTCAATCTTTAATCTCTTTAAGAATCTCCAGACAGCTCGCCAGAGTGGTTGTATGAGCCAGCAATGTAGGAGAGTTCCCCTCTCTCCACATCCTCTCCAGCATTTGTTTTTGTTTGTATTGTGGATTTTTGCCAACCTGACTGGGGTGAGATGATATCTCAGGGAAGTTTTGATTTGCATTTCCTTGATGGCTAAGGAAGTGGAGCATTTAAAGATATTTGTTAGACATTTTAATTTCATCCCTGGTAAAGTTTCTTTTAAGTTTCAGGGCCCATTTTTTAATTGGGTCATTAGTTTCCTTGGTGTTTAGTTTTTGAAGTTCTTTGTGCACTCTGGATAGTAGAGCTTTATCAGATATGTGGTTAGTGAAGATTTTCTCCCATTCTGTGGGTTGCCTTTGAGCTCGTGTTACAATCTCTTTATCTGAACAGAAGCTCTTTAATTTCACAAGATCCCAACTGTTGAGAGTTGGTAGCAGTGACTGTGCCATTGGATGTCTGTTTAGGAACTGTTGGCTTAGCCCAATCAGCTCGAGGGAGTTCCCTATCCTTTCAATTATGGTTTTTATAGTCTCTGGCCTTATATCAAGGTCCTTGATCCATTTGGAATTAAGTCTTGTACATGATGACAAGTACGGGTCCAGTTTTAATCTTCTACATGTGGAGATTCAGTTTTGCCAGCACCATTTGTTGAAGATACTGTTCTTTTTCCATTGGATTCTTTGGGCCCCTTTGTCAAAGACCAAATGGCTGTAATTTTGTGGGCTTATATCTGGGTCTTCAACCCTTATCCATTGATCTGTGTGTCTATTTTGGAGCCAGTACCAGGCTGTTTTTATAACTATGGATTTGTAGTATAGACTAAGGTTTGGTATGGTGATACCTCCAGCAGTGTTTTTGTTACTCAGGATTGTCTTTGCTATCCTGGGTCTTTTGTGCCTCCATATGAACATTGAGATAGTTTGGTCAACTTCTTTAAAGAATTGCTTTGGGATTTTAATTGGTATAGCATTGAATTTGTATATTGCCTTTGATAGGATGGTCATTTTTATGATATTGATTCTGCCAATCCAGGAACACGGGAGGTCTTTCCACCTTCTGTTGTCTTCTGTAATTTCTTTCTTTAGGGTTTTAAAGTTTTCATTGTAAAGGTCTTTTACCTCCTTGATTAGGTTTAGACCAAGGTATTTCATTTTTTTAGAGGTTACAGTAAGTGGGATTGTTTCTCTCAGGGCTTCTTCACTTCTTTCATTCTGGGCATATCCCCTGATTTTTGTACATTTATTTTGTATCCTGCCACCATGCTGAACTTCTGTACTAGTTCCATGAGCTTCCTGGTGGAATTTTTTGGCATCACTCAGATATAAGATCATGTCATCTGCAAATAGGGATAGCTTGACTTCTTCCTTGCCGATTTGAATCCTTTTTATGCCTCTTTCTTGTCTTATGGCTTCAGCTAAGACTTCAAGTACAATATTGAATAGAAGTGGTGAGAGTGGACAGCCTTGTCTAGTTCCTGATTGAAGTGGGAATGCTTCCAGTTTTTCCCCATTGAGTATAATCCTTGCAGTGGACTTGTCGTATACAGCTTTTATTATATTGATAAAGGTTCCTTCCATTCCTACTGTCTCTAGCGTTTTGATCATAAAAGGCTGTTGGATCTTGTCAAAAGCTTTTTCTGCATGTATCGAGAGTATCATGTGTTCTTGGATTTTGGACTGGTTTATATGATGAATTACATTTATTGATTTGCGTATATTGAACCAACCTTTTGTGCCGGGGATAAAGCCTACTTGGTCCCCGTGAATCACCTTTTTGATGTGTTTTTGAATCTGATTTGGTAAGACTTTTTTGAGAATCTTTGCATCTGTGTTCATCAGAGAGATTAGCCTATAGTTTTCTTTTTTAAGTGAATCTTTATTAGGTTTTGGAATTAAGATGATATTAGCTTCGTAGAAGGAATTTGGTAGTGTTCCTTACTTTGCTATTTGATGGAACAGTTTAAGGGTTTGATGTTGATGGCAGAATTCTTCACCTGGGACCTGGGACTTGGCTTAGTGGCCGACCCAAACTCCAGGGAGGGAGGAATGTGAGTAAGTCCTGTCTGGTCGGGGGGACTAGCGGGCCATAGGAAGAAAGGGGCTATGGTCTGGGGTGTGGCCCAGGCAAAGCTGGATGCTGCCTGGGTGCCTCTGGGACACAGGGGCACCTTGGGGGGATGGACAGACTCACCTGGGACCTGGCAGGGCGGCACGCAGGAGGACGCAAGGGAAGGTTAGGAATCTTGGTTGGAAATTTTTTGTGTAAGTCCCCCCCTCCCCAGTGTCCCTGCCGGCCCCCCATGGGATCCCAGGTCCCATGTAATAAATGTGGGAGGATCCCCCCCCCACGCAGTTACTACTACAGAATATGACAAGATCCATATTCTGAAAAGAAAGGTCTGGTGTTGCTCAGGAGGTTTGAAAGTGTGAGTGCAGGTCCTTCACCAGAGGAGGTGTCCCCTATGGGGCCCAGCGGATCATCATGCGAGAGCAGGATGCAAACCAGCCTGAAAAGAAATATGTAAGATGAGATGGGAAGGTACATGGGGGTTGGGAGTAGGGGATGAAGATCTATAAATACATTGTCTTTGTTTATGAAAGTCTCAAAGAATAAAAATGTGGTAGGTTTTGATGAGCAGAACTTGTGTTAAACATTTAGCTTTCACCTAAATATGCATAGAATTCTATTAGTCTAGGAATAAGCATAGTACCACAATGTACAGCTTGGATGGCTGATGTCACTAAATCTTGCCTTGTTCCCCACTGTCACACTGGGACCCCTGCTGTTGGGATTCTTTGGGATGCTGAGTGAACAGATTTTAATTTGGCGAGCTGGGTTTCACTATTCTGCAAAACCAAATGCTACTTAGGATGATGCAAATCGATGTTCTTTCATACACAGAATGGGTTGAAAGAAGATTTTAAAGAGTTCTGTAGGGCTGGAGAGATGGCTCAGGGATTAAGACCCTGATTCACAAGGAGAGGGTACTGAGATCTGATCCCAGGTCCCACGTACATTTTGCAGGGTCAGCACAGCATCGAAAGGCCAAGTGAACCAGCTGGCATCAAAAGAATTCTGGAATAGTTTCTAAGGTGAAACAGGACACGTAGCCTTGGAACTCTTGAAATGGGCCAGAAAACTTCTAAGCTGACAGGTTGTTAGGAGTTTTGACATTATTTATCTGACTTAATTTTATGGCTTGTAGCCAGGAGAGACTTTTCTTCTTCAACTTTCCTTAAAGGTAAGGGCATAATTTGTGTTCCCCATGGTCATTGGTCTTTATTAATCTCTATAAACATCTAATACTGTAAGTATAGTGCATTCTTCAGAATCTTTTTGCTTATTAATTTTTTTGTGTGCATGTATGTGTGTGTGTGTGTGTGTGTGTGTGTGTGTGTGTGTGCGTGTGCACATGCGTGTGAGTGCAAAAGAGCATTTGGATGCATATGCCTCTGGCGGCCCAAGAGTGACATCAGGAATCATTCTGGATTGCTTTACCTCTTTATTGCTTTGCTCTGGGGCTTCTCAGGTTCTGCCTTCCAGTGTCAGGATTACAAGCCACCACCATATCCACCTTGCATTTTTATGCTGCAACCAGTGTTGGAAGCAGTGGTGTGACAGGCCATCAGCCCTGAAATGACAGTGATGCACCCATGACTATCATGTGTGGGATCCTGTTCTTGCTTGGCTTGCTTCCAAAAGGAGAGTGTGCCAACCTGACAATCGAGGACTGAGCTGTGGGCACACCAGTGAAGAGTTAGTTAAGGAAATCCCTGAGCAAGTGTGGAGGATATTGTGTAATTGATGCAGAAAGACCCAGGAGGCCACAGCGGGTAGAGCAGTTCCCTGGCTGTACTGGTTCCTCTTCCTGTTGCTGTGAGAGAACACTCAAAGTTAAGCAATGCATGGGAGAAAGGGAGATGTGTTTAGTTCCAGAGGGGGAATGACATTCTTTCAGGGTGGAGAAGGCTGACGAGTGAAGCTGGAGGCAGGCTAGGTTATATCCTTCAGGGAGTCTGAGAGCCACAAAACTGCCAATGCAAGAGCAGACCTTTCCCAGAAATAAAGTGGAGCTAATCCACCTGGAGGCCTACCCCTGTGACTGCCTTCCTCCCACAAGACTCCACTTCCTAAAGGTGCTATGACCTTCCCAAACACATGAGTCTGTGAGGGGCACATTTCAAACCATGACAATGGGCAAATGGATAAGTCAGAGAGAGTTGGTTCAGTAAGTTGTCATTCTTCGACAGATTCGTAGTTTGACAAGTGAGGAGGTTTGTCCCTCTCTCGACAATTAAATTGTGGCCATTTCCCTCAGCTCCTCATGTTGATTCGAACTCTTCTGCAGAGTTGGACTATGCGTTTTAACCAAAATTATAAGGTGAAATAAAACCCCTTGTTTCTTTAAGTTGTATGGGTTCTATAGTCATATCAGCAACATGAAGACAAATACGACAAAATAGTATGATTGTCATCTGCTGTCTGGTGTTTAGATTAGCATATGCAATAGT
This sequence comes from Typhlomys cinereus, assembly GCA_023101885.1. Classification (NCBI taxonomy): domain Eukaryota; kingdom Metazoa; phylum Chordata; class Mammalia; order Rodentia; family Platacanthomyidae; genus Typhlomys; species Typhlomys cinereus. Next base: position 534,872 of record JALPQD010000746.1, on the reverse strand, counting down.
TGATCCTGGGGGTGTCAACTTGAAGGATCACCAGCTGAGACCACCTGAAGCAATTACCTGGATCCATACAAAGACCAGCCCCAGATCCAATTGGACTCTACCCAGATCTCATTGGAACCTTCCAGTAGCAGACCAGATGAAAGGAACCACAGAACAGAAGATTAAGAAGAAGAAGAATTCTCCAGTCATGTAGATGTCTGCCATGACTTGGCCTGCCTCCAGCTTCAGCCAGCCAGCCATGCTGCTCCTACTGTGGAAGACTGTATTTCCCCTCTGGAACCCTAAGGTAAATAAATTTCATTTTCTCCCTTAAGTTATTTGACTTTCGGTGTTTTTTCACAGCATTACTTAAGACTAACAGTTAGTAGCATATGACTTTCATTTTCTCAATCTGTTGTTAAGGTGGGAAGGACTTCCTGAAGTGCTCAATCATTAAGTCTTTCTTAAGATCTTTCCTGTTTTTTTTTGCAGCCCTTTAACAACTCAATTTTTCAATCCTGCGGGAAATTATCTGTGTTCAGTAAATCTATGATTCACTGGGTTATAACACAAGGGTGGATTACTTGTGTAGCATGCACAAAAGGACTTGTGTTCAATCCCCAGTGTCATGCAAAAATTAATAGTAAAACAACAACAGGGACTGGAGAAATGGCTCAGGGTTTAAGATTCTATCTCACAAGCAGAGGGTCCTGAGTTTGGATCCCAGGTCCCACGTAAAAAATACCAGGCCGAAACAGTGGTGGCAGCCTACACTTCCAGCCCTGGCAGATGGGGACTGGGAGATGATCCCAGAGCAAAGGAAGAAGGAGGTAGAAGCAATCTGGGAAGATTCCCGAAGTCACTCTTGGTCCTCCAAAGGACACACAGTGCCCTCTGATACACACACACACACACACACACACACACATCAAAGAAACAAACAAACAAACAAACAAACAAACAAGCAAACAAATAAAATCTACATAACAAACACATATGCCCCTCCATTTCTTCTACTCTTCCTCCCCCCTTTTTTTTGCAGCCTTGGCAGATCCAGCCATTACCCAGTTTGCATTCCCAGCTTCTTGCAGTTTCTTTCTCTCTACTTTCTCTGCTGCTATGCCACCCTGCCCATGTAGTATCTAGCACACACCCTCCAATTCTTCCACATACACACCATTTTTTTTGCAGTTCCCAGCAGATACAGCCTGTGCTCTGGCGCCTCCCTCCAGAATAGTCATACACAAGTAACACAGACACTAAAGGTGGCTTAACCATTTCTCTCGACATAGGATCATGAGAACATACCGTTCAACACAGGAGAGCTGTGCCACTAAACTATAAGCGTCTACATCTATAGTCACCAGAAACCACTCAGGAAACATCAGCATTCTCCTTTAGTCAGAGAGCATCATGAGCTATACCTTTTAGCTCAAGCCACAAAGAATAGCAATTTGAGATAAGTACTATTTTTCTTTGTTGCCATTATTTTTTTGAATATTTGTTTTTTTCTCTTTTCTTAGTTTGTAATTTTTTTCTTTTATTAGTTTTTTATTTCATTTTTTATTTTATCATTTCATTTGCCTTCATAGTTTTACATTCTCAGATATGTTATAAGGGTTTAGGCTTCTGGAATGTATATTTCTCAATCAGAATTCAAACTTCTGCCATACAGTTGTTTTACTGGTTTGTTGTTGCTTTGTATATTTTTATTAGCATATATTAATTGTACAAATAAGATGTTCCATTCCTTCAAGAAGTCATGGTTATTAAAAGGCAATCCCAGTACCAAGGATAGGTAGGGTATCACCCTGTGAACTCTTGGACCAGGAGACTGCAGAGACCCCCAAAATAGTACAAGTTGTTACTAATGCTTTCAATTTCCCATCAGAACATGATCATAATGCTGAAGACATAGCACACTTTGGCCACAGGCACAGAGAAATAAATTTGGAGCTGAAGAAGGTCATGAGTCTGTCCTCCACGGTTTCAGAGAATAGTAGAAGCCAAGCAATGTGAGGCAGGATTGGAACGACTGTCAAGAGATCCAAGAAGGTGATATGTCAAGGACTCCCCAAAGTCTAGCAAGGATCACAGGGGAGAAGGTTTCAGGCAGTAGGATCCTTACAGGCAAGGGATTAAACAGTCATAATAGAGGTCCCATGCTGATGGGGAGCCCAAGAAGGGGTCCTGGGCATAGGACCCAGAGGGAGGTTTGGTGCCCACATGAATGGATGCTTCAGGATTGGGAGGGAGGAAAGGGGAGGCAGTGGGAGAGGGAGAAAGAGAGGATGGGAGTACCTACTGAGCTTGTATGGTTAGGAAAAAACAAAATGTGGAAGAAAAAAGTTAAAAAAAAAAAGAGACTCAGGAAGGGTATTTTATGGTGTGGAGTTAAAGCCCAGTTTGCTATTGAGAACTGAAGATGTTACAGATGCCAGGGCCAATGTGGGACATCTGTCAAGGAGAGCTATATATCATAGGAGAATCCAGCCCAGGGGATGATGTAGTCTATGGGCAGCTGCACTGGGGGTGTTGAACTGAAGTCCTTTGGAACTGAGATGATTTCAACAAGAGGCTCATCTGCAGACATAGAGTTGCAGGATTTGAATTTTTCCCGCTGGTTTTTGGTCTTATTATGGACTGATCTTTCCTGGATATGCCCCCATTCCTTCCTTTTGAAATGGGTGTGTTTTTTCTCTGCCATTGTAAGTGAGAAGCTTTGGACTTCTGGACTGTGTTGGGATTACTGATGGGGTCTAAGAAGACTTTAATAGTTGGACTGAGTATGGTTTGCAAAATGCGATGGTAATGAGCCTGTGGGAATCTGGGGTGGAGCTAATATATTTGAATCTGTAGTTATTTGGGAAAAGTCTTGACATCTTTAAGAGATGGAGTTTTGCTGGAGGAAGGCAGCCACAGAGGGGTGGACCTTGAGATTAGCTGGCCCTACCATGCTTGAGTTGGTGAGTCTGCTCTTGCACATGCAGCAACTCTCAGCTTCCATGATTTCTGCAGTCAGCCATGCCCTTTCCACCATAATTGTCTATGTCTTCCCTCTAGAACCATAATCTGAATAAATCTCCTTTTCTCCCTTAAGTTGCTTGACTTTGAGTTGGTGTCTTCCAGCAATGGATAAGACTACAATTGGTCACATGATATTGTCTCTAGTCTAGATTACTCCCAACACTGAAAGCCAATTCTTTATCAGAACCACTGAAGACAAGACCTAATAACAGAATAAATAGCAAACAAGTGATAACATGCAAAGGAAGTAATTTATTAGAGCAAGACATTGAAACCTTTACATCTGATAGAGAAGATCAGTTATTTGTAAAAACCATTGACCACAGGAAGAAGCAAACTTTACTCCTTCAAACAACTCAGTGCAATCTTCCCCTAAAAAGGAAAAACAACAGCAAGAAAAGAAGGATGAGTTCAATTATGCAGTTCTTGGAGAAGAAATGTTCACACAGTCCATAGAGTTGTACAAAACATTACTTTAGAAAAACAAGAGGGCAATATACAGGTTGTGTTTGGGGAAAAAGGTGAATTGTTCTGGCTCAGTTACACCAAACAAAGCACATTAATGGAATTCCTGTATTTCTCCCCAGTCAGCGGACGAAGACTCAGCTCAAGGAAGTGCTGAATAAGGACGGTGAGAAATACTACTGAGATAAAAGGAACCTTTCAATCGTCCTGCCCAGACCAGCAAAGCTGGAAGAGAAATCCATCTGTAGTATAATCTGATGGGGGGGGGTCGTCTGGCTTCATCTTGCTCTATTCTATCCATTCAGTTTTCATCAATCAGCACTTCCCATGATATTCAATAGGGACTGAGATCCACTGGCTATGCAGAAGTCAATCTCAGCAATGCTCCAAGCCTAGCAGTTGGGATTATCCTAGTTCTAGTCTTAATAGGGTTCCTTTTGTCCTTGTCGGGACACCATGAGGAGTGTGGCATCCAGGTCGACCTTTTCGGAAGGAGGGCCCACCGTAGATGCTGTGTGGGACAGCTTCCTCCTTATTTCCCCAACCAATGTATCCCTGGTGACAGGTAAGTCACATGTTCCCTTCTCTCCCACACCCCTGTGCTTCCCATAGTGTCATGGCAACCTCGTTCTTAGGTTTTCTGGCTATATAGAAGAAAAAAAAAAAGAAATTACCAAGATCTTTGCAACTATTGATTTGTCCAATCCGGACATTTTGTCCTCACATTCTTTCACTTGTAGTTTTGCAGCCATTGCCTCTGGAGGTGCCTCATATTTAGCAAGTTCGTTTGCCAACTGTTTCTTGGTACCCAGTATAAAGACGGTGCTTTCATGTAGAGCTGCATCGCATATACCCTTGGCTTGAGCTGGAAGAAGTTAATAGAATGAGTTTAGTTAGGGAACATTCTTTTTCAAAATGTATATGTTTTCTTTCCTTTCCTTTGTTTTCCTGCTCTTTTCCCTAACTAGAGACTAGAGACAAGATGGATTCCAAGATACTGTTCTGTTACTTCCATGACTATTGAGTGCCAGTGAAAGAAAGGCCTGCTAGACTGTGAGTTCTTCACGGTCACACAGCAAGGGAGGATTTACTGTTAGAGTTCATGATGAACCTACATGTTTGAGTATTGAATGTGTGTGTGTGTGTATGTGTGTGTGTGTGTGTGTGTGTGTGTGTGTGTGTGTGTGTGTGTATAAGAGGACACTGTATGTCCCTGTGGAGGACCAAGGGTGACTGTGGGAAACATCCTGGATTGTTTCTAGCTCCTCTTTTTTGCTTTGTTCTGGGATTTCCCAGGTTCTGCCCACCAGGGCCAGAAGTGCAGGCTGCTGCCATTTCCTTCTGGCATTTTACATAGACCTGTGATGGGGACTCAGGACCTTCTGCTTGTAAGGCCGAGTCTTAACCCCTGAGCCATCTCTCCCAGTCAGTCCCCTTTTCTAGATTTTAAAATCTAGTTTTCAGTATGTATGGGTGGTAACTTCATTGGTTTCAGATTTTAGAAGAAAGGAAGAAAGGAAGATCATGTTCCCTTTTCTGAAGGGAATGACAGAATGATTACAAAATTTAGAGCAACAGGGAACTTTGCAAAAGAAAAGATGGTAAGAATATAAGAACCAGAGGATGCAAGGAGGTAATGTCTGGTAGTAGCCTCTATTCATATCAATGCAATCAGTACTCAAGAACTCAATTTAGTGGTGTCTACTTCCACTAGACCTTCCTCCACAATTGTTGCCCTATGAACATCTCTCCACAGAACCAGGAAGATCACCATTACCCAGAAAGACTGAATGGGACTGATACTAGACAAACTCCTGGCCCTCTCGCCTTCGCCTCTTCAGTATAGCCAACCAGCATTGTCACCACAACCTGCTGGTGCTAGACAAGAGAAGAGAAGCCCCTGCAGCATACAGTTGACCCACCAGACACCATTAGCTCCCTAGTGTGTGTTCAGACACTATGTAATATAGCCATCCTAGATATGACCCTGTCCATTGTATATCCAGGGAGACCTGGGAGAGGGAAGGAATCTGCTGGAGAGGGGAGTAAGATGGAAGTAGGATGGGAGAGGGGCACATAAATAGTCGGTGAAGAAAACATATAAGTTCGTTGTTAATATGAGTAAAAAATAAATTAAAAGCAAAGTTAGAGCACATTTACAGAAAAAAGCAAACTGGTAACATACAGAAAAATGATTCGTTTTGAAATTAATTTGAAGAGTTGGGTCATGTGTCAGACATAGTGGAAAAACTAAAGGAGAAAGAGATGATCAGTTTTTGTAATTTTATCTTTTTTTTTTTCCGGTGCTGGGGACCAAACCCAGGGCCTCGTGCTTGCTAGGCAAGGGCTCTACCACTGAGCTAAATCCCCAACCCCGAGATGATCAGTTTTAACGTTCATCAGACCTTATGAAGGAATTGGGGGTCTCTGTTCTTAGAGAGTGTGACAAGAGGGATATAAAGCCAATTTTTTTCAATGGATATTTGGGCAGACTCAAGGAACCAGCTTCCCTAGTCTAACTTGTACATTTCCCAGAAAGACTTTTTATGTCTTCTTGTATTCCCTGGGTTGGTCTTAGATTCATGTGGTCCCACTTCTGCCTCACAAGTAGCTTGGGTTTCAGGGATGTGCCCCTGTGGATCAGTTTCACCAAGGACCTGACAACCACTTTACTCAGATCTGATAGAGACCCGACTAGTTACAAGAGACGATGGGAGAAACATCCCCTGGGATGAGATCACCTTGTGGGACATGCAGAGGGAAGAGGAAGAGTGAATGAGATCTGGTACCTTCTTGATAGCATGGGATACATATCAAGGTTTTGATTATACATAAATTCTTTTTAATGAATAGTTAGAGTTAATTTTGAAAGATAGAATCTTAGTAGGTAATGAGTACACCATTTCTGCCTCTATTACTTTTAGAACTCCCAAACAACTGATAATAAAATATAGGGGTGTTTATTCTCAGAGCCCATTTGAAGGCTTACCACTCCTAGATTAAGAAAACAACACATCTGATGTGTGTGTGTGTGTGTGTGTGTGTGTGTGTGTGTGTGTGTATGTGTGTGTGTGTGTGTATGTTTGTGTGTGTGTCTGTGTGTGTTCTGTAGGAACTTTCAAAATATTAAAAAAAACAAACCAAGTTAAACAAAGAAGAAGTTCTCAATAAAACAAAACCAATGTCTAAAACTTGACTGTTACGATTTACTTGCTAATTTTTTTCTTACTAAGGTTCCTAATGATAAGAACATTAGTTCAATAAGTCCTGGGATTTTAAGTTCAGAAGAGATTTTATAATGTTGGCTGTTCCTGACTCCAAACTTGCCATAATTGGGTTTACCTAGTGTTTTGAGAAGGGCACTTACCAGAAGGTGCAGCAGGACAAAGGATACTCACCTTCATAACAGCAGAGGGCCAGAATGACCAGTGAGAGAGCCAGGAAAATTCTCATGGTGCTCTGTTTGCCTTGAGCTTTCTGCTCCACAGACAGATCGATTGGACGGAGAAGCCTGTGGGATCCACAGCCTCCAGGGCTATATATACTTCATGAGCCCTTCTTGTCCTGCCCTAACAGTCACGTGATAACTCACAAGTCCTGGAGCTGTGTGCCAGCATGAATCCCCACATCTTTCTTCATCCTGTTGGGCCCGATCCCAGAGGAGGATCCTCTTTCTTCAGGTGATCTAGATCCTCCATGAAGCAATTTTTGATGCTTCTGTTTACTTGTGAGCTTTTGATTATTACACCTGAGTTCTCCATCTCAATGAACAGGCATAGGTGGGTTCTGACCATGGGATGATGAATCTCTGGCACACAGAATCTCCTACCACTGGCACCCCCCCCAAAAAATTGACAGATACCTATTGATATCACAGCATACTATTACATTGAAAACCGCAGGAAACAGAAACCACCATGAAACAGAAAAACAGAACAAAAATCCAAATTAGTATAAGGCTAGCAATATTAAGGGAAGGTAAATGAAACAGAACACGAAGAAAGAGAGAGACTCCATAAAATGAAAGACATGGTTCTTGGCAAAAGGTGAACAGACCAGACAACGATTCCAAGAATCTCCCTAAATTTTATTTTCTCCTAGCCTTGTTACTGACTGCAGAATCACGTTTATAGTTGAAGGGAAAAAGAAATGTGGGGTATGGCCTAAATGGAATAGGCATATATGTGCAATCTGATGTACATTGGGAGGTTTATCCAAGTATGCAACATTGATCTAAGCTTTACTGATCTATTTTTCTTTTACAAAGTATATTTAGCATATTGCAAGGTTGTGTGGTGCTCCCTGACAAATTTACTAGTTTTTTTTTTTTCTTTCAGTGCTAGGATTTAATTCAGACCCTTGTACATGCTAGGGAATCATCTTATCTCTAAAAATTTTTTTGATAATTTTATCTTTCTTTTTTCTCTCCTCTTAAACCCCATTCCTCTCCCCTTCTTTTTCTTTTCTGACAACCCTTCATCTCCTGTGTCACGTTCCCTTCTATTTTCAAGTCTTTTCACTTGCGGGGCCCACCGGGCTTCATCTAGTTTGTCTTTGATGTCATGTGACTTGACATGATTCATGGTCCAGCAAGTATCCTAGACTAGTAGGTAAACTGTGGAGGAACACATCCTCCTTTTCTTCCCTACAAGTATTAGAAGTGTGGAGCTTCCTGAAATCTTTTCCTTTTCCTTGTGAGATGTCGATTGGACAGTTCTCATGTGGTCCTTGTCATGTCCAGAAGACAGTGTCTGGCCCCCCATTGTCCCACTTCACATTCTTACAGTCTTACTGCCCCTCTTCCGATATTCTCTGAGCCTTGGGATGGGGTGGAAGTGACTTAGATGTCCTGATCGGGGCCAGACAGTACTAGGGAAGCATTTTATCACTAAGTCACATCCTGGCCCTAGTCATATCTTCAAAAGATATGACTTCAAAAGATATGATGAAATTCAAAAATTTCAAAAGAAGTTTCAAAAACTTCTTTTATGTGTTTTGTTAATGCAATGGAAAATAACTGTAAACATTTCTGTCAAACAAAGATGTCACTTAGTATTAAATGTTAAATGGCATAACAAATGGACATGACTATTCATGGGTCACTATCTGTGGTCTTCCAGGACCTTGAGAGCAGGCTCCCCATTTTCTTAAACTTTTTGATTCTTAAATGAATTTAAATAATGTTCACAGCATAACGTGATCTTGTCTCCTTCCTTCTACCGTTGATAACTGTCTTATTTGCAACCAGTACCTTTCCTATTTTCATATCTTTATGCACACGTGGCCCACAGACTTTCATCAGGGCTGCCTTAGCACATGTCTGAGCACAGATCAATGGGCACGCCACTGAAGAAAGTAGTTCACAGACAGCCATGGACCCCATTGGTCTCTCAGGAAAGGGTGGTACGTTATGTGGTATACCCCTTTTCATGATGGAAATGTCAATAGGTCAAATCTTTTGTATAAGTCTTGTGGAAGGAAACACAGCTGCAGTGAATAGGGTCATGAATATCATGTCCAGAAGATAATATTTGGTGGCATCTCTCTCTTCTCTGGCTTATATTATTACCACCTCTTCCTCCATAACGTTCCTTAAGACTTGGAGTGGGGGAATGATATAGATGTTTAACTATTAATTCTATGGTTCACTTCTTTTTTTTCTGCATGTGCACATATGCGCACATGTATGTACAAGGGGGTACTTGAGTATGTGTGCCTGGTGAGGCCCGTAGGGAATCATTCTGGATCACTCTCCCTGCTTATTGCCTTTGCTCTGGGATTTCCCTACTTGGGTCAGAAATGCAGGCTGCTGCCTTTTAGGTAGGATCTGGGGATCCGAACTCAGGTCCTTCTTCCTGTGAGGCAAAGACTTTAACCCCTGAGCCATTTCTCAGCCTGCCTTTTTCTTTGCAAAGACACAGACTTTTGCAATGGATCTGTTAATGATTTATTTTTGCAAGACTGTTCTCACAGCGGGTGAACAACAAATATTTGTCCCATGGAGTGAAGGATGTTGACCTTCTACAGTTTCTGAAAGAAGAAAAAGCAAGGCCAGAAATACAAGAACTCTGAACTTTTTTTGTTCCCTTATCCTCCTGTTACACACTGTTTCAAAAACAAGGATCTTCTTCACTCATCATCATTGGTGCCCCCCAGAGAACGGTAACTATTAGAGGTGCAGACAAAACACGGCGTGGCTGGACATCCATTGGAGTATAAATTATTGTTATTATTTTAATGAAGTCAACCTGTGAAGGGGCCTTTGACCCAGCAGGCAACGGGGGCAAGTACTGGGCTATGAAGCAGAGACACTTCACATCCCGCGCAAGGATATGGGGTTCTATTTCCTTCTCAACGTCCTTTGCTTGACTTTGGAGCTGAACGGATCTGTCTGGGCACCTGGCTGAGAGAGCTCATGAAGGAATGCTCACGTGTACTTTCTGTGGAAGTCCATTTTGCTTCATTCCGCAGGACAATGGGAAAAAACCAACAGCATAAGTAATCAGACAGCAAATAACACCCGTGAGTTATTCAGGACAGATACGAGATTTCTCTGGCACGCCCACTCATTCCGGTTTTTTCATTTTAATCTCCCTTGCATGAGTTTATTTTGATTTTCTTATCCCATGGTCCTGTGTCTTGTCATCTTGTCCCTTATTGATCTGGGCTGGATTTTCAAACACAGGAATTTGTCTTGTCATTCTGTCAATCTTAAGCAATGGCACCCATGTTCCTTGCTTTATTTGGGCTTGGCGAACAGCAACTGTCCTCAGGCCTTTAGGCTTGACCCCAGAGTCCAATTTTATTATTGAAATCCTCCCATTGGCTTTTCAAAAAATATTCAGTCATGCCACTCTGTGTTTTCACGGAATCCACGTAGTCTGTGAGCTACCATGTAAGAGAGGATGTCTGATCCACAGCCCTCATTTCATATAAACTAAGCGTCTGAAGTCTGACATGATTCTATGATTTCATAGTTCACTATATGTATTTTGCATATAATTCAGTTTGGGTTGGAGAAATGGCTCATATGCCTTACAAGGAGAAGGTCTTGAGTTCATATCCCACCTAAACCACTAGGTGGAAATGGTGGGGGTCTGTACTGGAGGTCCTGGAACTTGGAGCCTGAAAAACTCCAGAGCAAAGCAAATAGGATGTAGAAATAATCCAGGTTGATTCCTGAAGTCGCCTTTGGGTCTCTAAAGCCACATGCAATGCCCTCTGATACAGGCACATACAGCACAGATGAACATGTTAAAGAATACATAAAAAGAAATTACATTATTTATTAAACAAAGCTCCTTTTTATTTTTTATTTTTATTATTTATTATTTATTCAATTGTGCGTGTATGCATGTGTGCATGTGTGTAAGTATGTGTGTGTATGTAGGTGTGTGCATGTATGTATGTGTAGAACCATGGATAAATTCTGGAACCACCATGGACACATCCACCTCCTCCTTGTGTACTCTGTCCTGGGATTCACAGGCTTCACCCTACCAGGACCAGAAACGCAGGCCACCCCCGCTTCCACCCAGCGTCTATACGTGGGGTCTGGGATCCGAACTCAGGACCTTCTGCCTCCAAGGCAGAGGCTTAACCCCTGAGCCACCTCTCCAGCCCCAACAAAGCTACTTTTTAAAAGAATAAATTTATTTATTTGTTTATTGTGTATGAGTGTGTGCATGCACATGTACAAGAGGGCACTTGGGTGTGTGTACTTACAGAGACCCAAGGGTAACATCAGAAATCATCCTGGATTGCTCTTCTTCCTTATTGCTTTGCTCTGAGATTTCCAGGGCTTCCTGGGTCAGAGTTACAAACTGCCACCACAAACACTTGGCATTTTTATGTGGGATCTGGGGATCTGAACTCAGGTTCTTTGGTTTTGAGGTAAAGGCTTTAACCCCTGAGCTACCTCCCCAGCCCCAACAAAACTCCTCTAATCCAGTACTATCCAGAGAGTCATCTCAGATGATCATGGATGATGATGTTGACAATGTTGCTGTGGAAACAGGGTCTCATTGTGTGTCCCATTGTGATCTGAACTGCTAGGACCAATGCCATCCTCTGCCTCAGCTCTCTAGGGAGCTGTAACTAAGGCGTGTATGTCATCATACCTGACTGAGATTATTTTATAATGGTTACATTGAAGTCAATTTTCTTCATGTACTTACAGGAAATTTTGCTCACTCTGATGGTTTATTATTATTTATGCTCACGATGTAATGTGCATGCATGCATGTGTACATGCGTGTGTATGTATAGGTGTGTGCACGGCATAGCATGTGTATATACGTTAGAAGCCATCTTTGTGGCATTGGTTATCTGTATCCACCTTTTGGTGGGTTTTGGGATAGAGCTCAGATTGTCAGATCTGTGCAGTATTCTCCATGTTTTTGATACTGTTTCTGATACAATAGAAAGTATGGCATTGATAAACAAACATGAAACATAAGCTCATCTAGTTGTCCCAGACAAAAGTGACTTCAGATTTAAACCTTTAAAAAATCAAGATTTCGAGAATGCATTTAAAATTCTTTCTGAGTGTGGGGAGATGTCTCAGTGGTTCTTGCCACATTTCCTTGATTGCTAGAGATGGATGTTAAAAATGTGTCATTCATATACATGATTTTACTCAGTCATAGAGGTAAATGAAATATGCCATTTGTAGAAAAATAAATGGACCCATAGATAATTAAGTGAAGCAAATTAAGTCAGACACAAAGACAAACATTTGCTTTGTCTCACGTGTAGAATGCAGATTTGATACATGTTCACGCACACACATGTAAACACGCATGGTGTGAAAGCAGAAGTGGCAAGAAGCAGGGGTCAAGAGATTGTGCTGGGTAAATATAACTAAAGTACAGTGATGTGGATGTCTGAAAATGTCATAGTGACATTATTTTGTTTATCACCTAAAATCAATAAAGATATCATTAAAGTGAAAGAAGCAACCCAATGGAAAAACAAATGCACAGGTGAAAAAACTAAGCAAGAGCCTTCATCCATCTGTCCAGGCATCCATCCATCCTTCTGTCCGTCCATCCATCTGTCTGCCGTCCACCCACCCATCCATCCATCCATCCATCCACCACTCATCCATCCATTCATCCATCTATCCATCAATCCATCCATCCATCCATCCACCCACCCACCCATCCATGGCGGAGCACACAGCTAAGGATCATGTGTTGACAGCATGTACACCTGTCAGAAAACGTTGGCCTTGTTTTTTGGGGCTCACTTTTAATGAAAAGGTCACCATCTCTCCTGTCAGAGACTGTAAGATATCACAAAACAGAACTTGCTAGAAGAGCAATCAATATCCACAAAACAGAATGAAATAGTGGCTAAAGGATTAATGGATCAGGGTCTCATCCTGTAAGCAGTACAGGAAGCCTAGGAGAAGAGATGCCATTGTAGGTGAGAGTTGGAAAAACCGACAGGTAGGATCTGCTAGTTAGGGGGATAGGCAAAGGGTTAGGATTAGGCAAGAGAAATCTATAGGAGTGATTTAAATAGGGACACCATGAATGAAGTGTTGGGCTCCGTGTTGAAATGGAGAACATGCATATGCTAGAGGAGAGAAATGCCAATAATCCATGGACTTTAATGCCAGGATTATTGATAACAACTTTCCCTCTTTCAGTAGGTGCCAAGAACAAAACTCATTTAGAAGGTGACAGACCGTAGAGGCCTCTGTGATTAGGTCTGCCCTTTCATCTCATTGATCATGGCCAAGATCTTCAATTCAATGTCAGCTGGAGGATTCTGGTAGTGAGAGGACATTGTCTCTTGCCAAGACATAATAGGATCGGTGTGGCACCCCAGTCCTTATGCACCTACCTTGCCACCTGCTAGGACAGAGGCCACGCAAAAGGCCTCTTGTTCATATCCCCTTCCACAAGGTGTCTACACTCGAGAGATAATGTTTTCTCTCTCTTCCATGGTGTTCTGGGACATCCAATGGTGTCCTTTCCTTAGGGTATCAGATAATAAGAACTTGGTCAGAAAGGATTCTCTTTTCCAGTCAAGAAAACCAGAAGTCTCCTAATAATTGCTTGGATAAGCTTTCCTCTTCCAGAAACAGACACTTTTTCATAATTCCAAAGACACTCAGAGAAGTCTGTCATCCTTCAGTGTCCCACAGTCTGGACATGTATTTATGGATCAACTTCTAGGACAAAGGATGGTTCACTTTAAATTGTTCTCAGATAATACTTTGGATGGGCTTGTGTTTTAGAAGAGAAATAGAGAGCGAACTGAGATATAGTCAGATGGCCAAGTTTTTTTTTGCATCTGAAAGTACTTGATGTACTTAAGAGAAAGAGGGAATGTATAAGAGACATCTTATCATGTGTTTGTATATTTATAGAAAAAAACTACAAAATTTTCATGCTCATATAATTCCAATTTACAGATGTTTCTGCTGCGTAGAATTTGCGGGCAAGATGAACCACATTTCCTTCTTTCTATCTTTCTGTAGTTCTGCAGATTTCCACCTTTACCCTCCCCCTCCCTTCTCTCAAAAATTGAAGCCAGGAACCAGAGTGATATCCCAAAGACAAACAGTACTTTTTCCTTTCCTGGATGAGAACTTTGTGAACTTTGTGGTCAGGATGGAAGGACATAGAAATGGCAGTGGCCTAGCCCATGATATGATCTAACCCAGATCCAACTCATCACCTGAAACTAGAAGCTGGATGTGGAAACACAGCCCGGATCAGCTACAACCCTCTGGCTATTTCTTGACAGTCAGAGACCTTGAACTTTACAAACTGAACCTTGGCACACAGGTGTGATTAAGCATTAAATCCCATGTGAAGCGATAGTTTATTTGATCTGTTAGGTGCCTCAGCTGATGGCTTCTTCCATAAATTAGAAATTTTTTCTTATACTTAATGACAATCCTTTTCTGTGGACCACGGACACCCCATAGTTGTGAGCATTTTTCTCAAAGAGGCTTGGAAAGAGGGAGAGGAGGGAGCCGATGTCAAGTCCTTCCACTTCGAGAGAAGTGAATCTTTACCGGTTGTTTTTAGTTCACACTTCCACCAACACCCTTTGATATAGTCTGCAAGGGCATCATAAGAACTGAGTGACGGTGGGGGTACTATTGACATCAAGTGTGCAGACACCAGGGTAGTTGGTAATTCTCAGATACCATCAGTGACAGTGCTAAGAACTAGAAAAGCTGGTCACTAGTGCACATATAAGGCCTTCTACTCTGGCTTGGAGCTGTGAGTTTGGTAAGATACCAGCAGGACCATGGGGCCTTCTATCTGCAATATGCTGGGCTCAGTCTTATATCCACGCCTCTCTCCTTGATTTCTTTGCATACCAGGAGGCTTTCCCTCCTGTCACCTTCAATCCTTCATATCCATGTCTTGCACTTCATGAAACCTTCTTTTCTGGAGTGTGTGCAGCTCATGAAGATTTTAACCTATTTTCTTTCCACTTTGTCCTCTTCTGTTTCTTCTTCTTCTTCCTCCTCCTCCTCCACCTTTTCCCTCCTCCTCTTTTTCTTTTCGTCCTTTTCCTCTTCCTCCTCTTTACTTTGTTCTTCTCTTCCTCCATCCTGAGACGTCATCCAGCTCAAAGAAGAGATAGTCTCTTCAGTAGAGACACAGGTGCCTCTTGTGGTGAATTTTGTAGGTGAATGGGAAGCGTCCTGAGGACTTTGTTTCATCTGAGGGCAAAAATGTTTTCATAAGGATGGGAAACTGGGAGAGAATATGGTAAAAAAGGTTGGAGAGATGGCTCATGGGTAAAGACTCTGCCTCATAAGCAGAAGGTCCTGAGTTCAGATCCCAGGTCCCATGTAAAAATGCCAGGCTGAACCAGGAGGCCTGCACTTCTGGCCCTGGTGGGTGAAGCCTGGGAAAATCCAGAGCAAAGCAAAAAGGATGTAGAAACAATCCAGGATGATTCCCAGAGTCACCCTTGGTCCTCTACAGGAACACACAATTATCTCTCTCTCTCTCTCTCTCTCTCTTTCTCTGTCACACACACACACACACACACACACACACACACACACACACACACACACACACAAACACATAATAGATAAATAAAGGGTAAAAAAAATCTGCCAAAGAGACAATGTTCTATTTTACTATCACAATTCTGCACTTGACTTTGGATTGAAGAACAAGGTCAAGGGTGATGGGGCAAAAGTAAACACACGAATACTTATGCTTATACCTTTCATCTTAAATCATTTTGTTCTGGCAGCTTCTGCTCCTGCTGAAGACGCTGATACTAAACCAAATTTTCATGGGTCCTTAAGGAGGGGCTCACAGATACATTTTTCTTCTTTTCTGTGCTGGTACTAACTTTGCTTTTCTTGTTACGGTGTCATCCCTGACACCACATTGCAAGCCTCCCCTGTTTCTTGACCTGCCTACATTTCCTAACTTCTTTCATCTTCTCAAGAATCATCTTCTCTCAGGCCTCTGGACTTACTATTCCCTCCCCCTAGGACACGTTTTTAGCACCATCCTTTGATATCATTATTCTTTCTTGATATATACTTGATATATATATATATTTCTTCTTATAAACATAAGCCCATGCAAGGTACAATCTGGAATCCCTTTACAAGTCTATCTATTATGAACTAGACAGTGATCTGTACATACCTGTCCCTGAATGTGGCACATCGAAAGCTTCTAGAGTTTTCTAGTTCACTAAATTTTGTTGGGAAGCCTGAAGAAGCCTCATTTGGAAAAGAAGAGATGTCACATTTCCATTATGTTGAGCCCTTTTGTTCCCCCCCAAATTTCTGGATCTGTCTTTTCTGAGTATAATCGCTGTTATTTGATTCCTCAAGGAAGATCTCCATGAAACATCCTGAGACGTCATCCACCTCAAAGAAGAGATAGCATCCTGAGGACTTTGTGTCATCTGAGAACAAAACAGTTTCATAAAGTTGGGAAACTGGAACAGCCCAATTAAGAATCTGGCAAAGAAGGTTGGAGAGATGGCTCATGGGTAAAGACTCTGCCTCATAAGCAGAAGGTCCTGAGTTCAGATCCCAGGTCCCATGTAAAAATGCCAGGCTGCACCAGCGGTGGCCTGCACTTCTGGCCCTAGTGGGTGGAGCCTGGGAAATCCCAGAGCAAAGCATAAAGGAGGTAGAAATAATCCGGGATGATTCCCAGAATCATTCTTAGTCTTCCACAGACACACACAGTGCCTTATGATACACACACACACACACACACACACACACACACACACACACTCGCGATAAATAAATGGTAAAAAAAAAAAAATCTGCCAAAGAGACAATGTTCTATTTCACTATCACAATTCTGCACTTGACTTTGGATTGAAGGACAAGGTCAAGGGTGATGGGGCAAAAGTAAACACACGAATACTTATGCTTATACTTTTCTGTTAAATCATTTTGTTCTGGCAGCTTCTGCTTCTGCTGAAGATGTTGATACTAAACCAAACCTTCATGGGTCCTTAAGGAGGGGTTCATCTCCATGGCTCAGAGATACATTCTTCTTTTTTTCTGTGCTGGCATTAACTTTGCTTTTCTTGTCACGGTGTCATCCCTGACACCACGCTTGCAAACCTCCCCTGTTTCTTGACCTGCCTACATTTCCTAACTTCTTTCATCTTCTCAAGAATCATCTTCTCTCAGGCCTCTGGTCTTCCTATTCCCTCCCCCTAGGACACGTTCTTAGCACCATCCCTTGATATAATTATCCAGGTATCCAAACCTCAGCTGTAATGGAGATTTTTCCACAATTACCACCCCCAACTAGCTTACATGAATTGGTAGACTGATCAAAATGCAAGCTCTTCAAGACCAGAACATGGGCCAAAGTATTCTTCATACCGAATGCCCATTTGACACAGGTTGCAATTCACAGGAGACGGTCCCAGGCTGTGTGTTCAGCAGTGGATGAGTGCATGTTGGGTGCGTTGATGAAAACTCACACCTTTTTTCCTCTGTAACAGCAATAAAACTTAAAAGGAACCATTAAACAGAGGTTGGTTGGGACAGGGATAGGGTGAAAACCTTGAAGAAGGAGATGCGAAAGACCACAGGTGGGAAGGTGGAAAGGAGAATAATGGAGGAAATATTTAAGTGAGGGAGGAGTTGAGAGAAGAGGGCATAGGAGGCTGGACAGTAACAAATAGAAATCTCCTATATTATAGCAAAAAACATTTTGTTCCACCCAGAGTGTGAACAAGCATATCCTACACAGGGGAACACAGAGAGAGGAAGATAAGATATAGCAGAAAATGTCCTATGATGCTTCTACTAGAAGCCATAGGCAGTTAAAATTGCCAGTGCAAGATATATGATTCTGTCTAATAAGTTGCTGGTCAGAGACATCATAAGGCTCCTCCCTACCCCCACTCCCAAAATACTCTAGGCTTTTGCCTGTCCTCTTGGTTGACCTCTGGAAATGGACAGTAAGAGCCTATTGCTGGAGACTCACATTGAATCACAGGATGAAGGGTGGGTGGGTGGGGGAACCAGCTGGAATTCGTCTGGAAGATTCCTCCTTTCTGGCCAGCTTTCATAGCACCAGAAAGTACTATGTAAGCTTCTAGGGAAAAAAAACAGTTAACGGCCTCATCAGTCTGTGAAAGCTGCAAGCCACCATAACAACTGCCCTGGCAAGAGGTGACCGCCAGTGCAATAGCGGCATGAACGTTAAGTGGGCAACCGAATGCTTTCTGATTGGATTCAAGGCCCACTTTTCTGCACGGATCATATTTCTGGTACTGTAAACCAGGCCAAGAGCCTATGAAAGGGGAGGACATAAGCCATAGGGAGTGGATATTGTGGAAGGAAAGGAAGTTTTACAGAAATTGTGACAAATAATGAGGTTATGACTAACAGCCTGGTGGTCAGCAGTTTTCAGAGTTCTAAAAACAAAAGTCTAATATGGGCGGCTAGATATTGAAAACATCTCCACTCTCAAGGTCCCTGTGAGAATCTTCCCCCTTCAAGGTCTCGGAGAAATGTTTTCAGTATGTCCAGATGCCATCTAAGCCCGCTTGCCCCCTCCCCACACAGAACTCCGGGAAATGCTCCCCCTCTCAAGGTCTAGTATGTGCAGCTATGCCAAACACCACCAATGCCTTAGTATTATTATTGTAACTATGACCGAAGCTTCACCCCAAGCCCACTGCTATCTTGCACAAACAAGTCAGCCCTGCTGCAGACGTGTTGACCGGGACCTCGCCCACCAAGAACTGCCCACGACTTCGACCAGAACATCTGATGGTCACCCTTGGCTGACTCAACGTCCTTGTGTGCTGTAAAAACTGTGCCAAAGAGTGCTATAGAAAAATATGTTTTGCTACCCTATACCCTACAAAAACCCTACCCCGACCCCAGTCGGGGCCGCTCTTCTCTTGCTTGCAAGGGGGAGGCGATCCTGGCATGCCAGAATAAACTCGCCTATTGCCATTGCAGCAGCCTCTCGGTCCTCGTGTCTCCTTTTGGGGTCGGGGCGGGTGACTTGGAGGAACTTCGGTTCCAACAGATATAAGCTGTTAAGATTTGGTTATAAAAAACTTAATGTCAAACTGCTTTAACCTGTGGATTCATTTTTAATAGTGCAACTTGTTTTTATTTAAATATTTTAAATTAATTTGAGGTGATATACTAATGGTATGCCACCTAAATATACTAATGATGGGTTTCCTTATGATGTAGTTATTCTTATGTATCATTGTATTTTGGTCATGTTTGCCTCCTCCAGAACCTTTCCTCTTTCTTCTTCTCTACTTTTGTTGTTCTTCTTCACTCCAGATAGTACCTTTTTTGCTTGCATGTTATATATAGATGCATGTATACAAAGATGCCTGCATATTGACAGATAGATAGACAACTAGAATAGGTGGTGGATGACAGATACGTAGAGGTATTAAGTGTATATGACAGCCAATGTGATATTTGTCTTTTGAAGTTTGGCTTATTCTGTTTGACTTGATGATTCCTTGATCCACCTATTTCCCTGTAAGAATAATAATTGCAGTCTCCTTTGACAGATGAGTAAAAACCTTTGTTTACTCATCTTTTGGTGGGCATCCAATCTGCCCCCATAGCTCTGCAACTGTGAAATTGCTACATAACTGCAACAATGAGCACAGCTTGTCAGCACCTTGTTTTCCCCTGTAGCTCACTAGATGCATAGTTGGGTTTGTCTGTTGACAGCCTTTCTCTCCCAGCAACCTGCATAGCACCTTCCCGTACCAGTAACTCTAACCTGCAGGTCAGTGCCACATCACCTCTAGCTTGATTTCCCATGTCCTGTGATCAATGTGTCTTCAGTAATAGGATATTACCATCAGGTTTTCATGGCCAACCAAGAGCAATGCTGTAAGTTACATTATTTTGGTGCCCTTTGGGGCCTTTCTTTTTTTTTATTTTTTTATTATTTAGTCAATTGTGCCTGCGTGTGTGTGTGTGTGTGTGTGTGTGTGTGTGTGTGTGTAGAACCACAGGCGAATTTGGGAACCACCATGGACTGCCTCAACCTCCTCCTTGTTGACTCTGCCCCGGGATTCACAGGCTCCGTCCTACCAGGACCAGAATCGCAGGCTGCCCCTGCTTTCACCTGGCGTCTATACGTGGGGTCTAGGATCCGAACTCAGGACCTTCCGTCTGCAAGGCAGAGGCTTAACCCCTGAGCTACCTCTCCAGCCCCCCTTTGGGGCCTTTCTGACCAACATCTCACATGGCCCGGTCCTGGGAATTTTGTTTAATCACCCTTAGCTTCTGGAAGGAGTTATCTCAAGGCAGATTACTGTTTCCCCTTTCCTTTACTTTCTGTGTACCCCTATAGAAGCTACCTCCATTCAATCATCTTTAAAATTTCAGTTTATTTATTTTTTATTTATTTTAACCCTTTTATAATTTCATACTTGCAGACAATGCATTTGATCATAGCTATCCCTATCTCCCTCTCACTTCCCCTGGACATTTCCCTAGCATGTCCATCTCCTGCCTTTATGACCTAATTTTTTAGACTGGATAATATAAAATAATATGTAAGCAATAAAAGAAAATACATTAAGGATGTAGATAGTCATAATTGAGCTTCTAGTTCTACATGGTCAAGAACACATGATAAAGCTGAGGAAGAGCAGTTTTTCCATCTTCTGTGAGATTAAGTTCATGGTGTGAGCACCTAGAGCCCCGGCCACTGGAGACCATCGGCATTGCGAGCACACCATGGAATTCAGGGTTCTGGCAGGCAGTGTGGCATGTGAGACTATTGATCATTCAGCTGTCTGCTGGTCAGACACTGTAGAAATCGTCTCACCTCCTCTCTGCCGCTGTTTGGCACACATGGTTTCCACTTTACAATATTCAGCAGTATACAGTATGGCAGTAACAGAGCGATCTGAATTGTAATCTTGGTGTCGAACGAGAATCTTTGCTTAGGCAGCACTGTAGACGGATCCCCTGTGTAGCCCGCCAGCCCCACGAAGCCACCATTCCTAACAGTCACTTGTGCATGAGACCCTCCAGGTGCCAGAAGCGCTTCCTGCCCAGCAGACGTAGGGGCTGCGGGAGGAGCGCACAGCAGACATAGGAGGGGATGGCGACCAGGTTGTTGGCGACCATGAAGGCGAATCTCAGCAGGGCTTTCAGCAGCATCCAGACCTTCTGCGGGGCGGCTTCCAGCGTCCCCGCCATCCTCACTCATGAGTCCGTCCTGCCCTCTTGGCCGGGTGCCTCCTGGGTCCCTTTGCTCCTCAGCGGGCATGGGCAGCGGGGTCCTCACACCGGGTCGCTGCAGCGAGGCACCTGAACGGATGCACGGATGCACGACTGCTGGTAGTTAATGCCATGCAAATTCCAGGGGGGAAATTGATAGTCTTTTAAGGTGGCAGAAGTGGCATGGCTGGCTGAAGCTGGCAGGCAGGCTAAGTGACAGCTGACCTCCCCATGTCTGGGGCATTCCTGGCGCATCTCTCCTCTTCTCTTGTTTGCCTTTTTCTTAGAGAGTCCGGCCCAGCCTGGTCTTCACACTCGGACTGCCGCTGCCGGGGCCCAGTGATAGACGGAAAAGAGGTCAAGGTCTGCTGCCGGCATCACGTGGGCAGAGCCATCGTTGATCGTCCTCTGCAGGTGACCCTTCGGTGTCCACGGGTGCAGCGTGGTCCTGTGCTGCTCCTCCTCTGATTCCACGGCTATGGCCTCCACACCGTCCCCATGCTGCTCTAAAATTGCATTTTATTTTTTATTTATTATTTATTCAATTGTGTATGTGTGTGTGCGTTACATGTATGTATGTATGTGCATGTGTGTGTGTGTGTGTGTGTGTGTGTGTGTGTGTGTGTAGAACCACGGGCGAATTCGGGAACCACCATGGACGCCTCCACCTCCTCCTTGTTTACTCTGCTCCGGGATTCACAGGCTCCGCCCTACCAGGAACAGAAACACAGGCCGCCCCCGCTTCTGCCCAGCATCTATACGTGGGTCTAGAATCCGAACTTAGGACCTTCTGCCTGCAAGGCAGAGGCCTAACCCCTGAGCCACCTCTCCAGTCTCTAAAATTGCATTTTAAACAAGCTTATGACATGGTAGATTTCCACGTGGCTATATTATTTATCTGTAGTGTTAATTATTCCTCCCCTGTATCTGAATTGGCCCCTCATCTCTCTTTCTGCCCCCTAAACCCTTACTCAATTATTCACGGGTCCACCTTCAGACTACCTGTGCTCTTCCATTTTCCCCTCTGTAAGGTTTTCCCCCTCCCTCTGTTGATGGTCCCATTCGAGTTTTCTGGCTTCAGTAGATACAGGTTAAGCATGCAAATCTCACAATTCAAAACTAGGATCAACATATATGAGAGAACATGTGTGCTTGTCTTTCTGGGTCCATAACCTTGTTCACTATTAATATTTTCTAGTTCCATCTGCTTACCTGAAGATTTCACCTTTCTTATTATCCAAATAAAATCCCTTTGTGTATCTTGTGCCACATTTTCATTACCATTCACCAGTTGACAGACGTCTAGGCTGACTCCATTTCATTGCTGCTGTAAGTGGAGGTGCAGTGAACACGGAGGAGCAAGTACCTCTGTAGTAGAATGTAGAGTCTTTTATGAATGCCCAAAAGTCTCATACTTGGGTAACACGATAGGTATATTTCTAGCTTTTTGAGAAACCTCAACACTGATTTCCTTTTTGGTTTTGCCAGTTTACACTCCCACTAACAGTGAAGCTATGAGGAGGCAGAGAGGGAGAAAGAGAGAGAGAGAGAGAGAGAGAGAGAGAGAGAGAGAGAGAGAGAGAGAGAGAGACAGACAGACAGACAGACAGACAGACAGACAGACAGACACAGATAGACAGAAACAGAAACAGAGAGCAGAAAGCCAGGTTATCAAACCTTAAGTCCTGTCTCCAGTGATGCATTTTGTCCAACAAGCTCTGCCTCCTAGAGGCACCACAACTTTCCCAAATAGCAGTACCATTTGGAGACCAAGTGTGCAAACACGTGACGCTATGGGGGGACATTTTACATTCAAACCATGGCAGCATTGAGGGAAGAAATTAAAGAAGACATTAGAATATTGAAAGATATCCAATGCTCATGGGTCAGCAAAACCAATACTGCAAAATACCCATCTTACCAAAAACAATTACTCATTCGGTGCAATTATTAGCAAAAGTCTAATGGAATTCTTCACAGAAATAGAAAAACAACAATAAAACTCGTATGGAGAATCTAAAAAGAGAGATGCAACCAGTGCTAGAATATTTTTATCTATTCCCTAGTTGTACAAGTACAATAAATAATAATCCCTGTTCCTCCTTTTCCCTCTCCCTCCCTACTCCTTACTCTCCCTTCTTGCTTCCCTTCTTCCCCTCCCTTAGTCAGTTCAACCCACTGCCTCCTATCCTCCTGACTGTCTGCTCCTATGATTCCTGGGGTTCCCTGTAGATCACCTGCCTGCTCCAGTGGGGTTTCAGGTCTTTGTGACGCACCAAGTGGCCCTCCTTGGGCAGACTCACTGACAGGGATGTTTCCCCCTCCCCTATCTAGCCTTAAAGGTTCCCATTGCATGTAATTATTTCTCCTGAGATCCTGCTACTCTGTGAGAGCATATTGGTGTGTTGGTCATTGTGTAGGTCTAGTAAGGACCAGTTTCATTGCAGTGAGCTCCTGGTTCCAACAGCCCTGTCTTGAGTGGATTGTCTTGGTCAGTAGTGAATGGCCACATCTTTAGGCTCTTACAATCTTACTGCCCCCTTTTCCAAAGGTACCCTGAGACTTGGGATGGGGAGAGATTCGAATGCTTAATTTCAGAGTTACCAGTATTCTGCATTCTGGTTGGCTGTTGTCTATTTCATTGCTCTTCCAATCTGCTAGGCTGCTTCCTGTCTGGGTGTTGAGATCCTCTCCTATCTGAAGATAAAATTAGAGTTGCTTAGACAGGAAGTTTGTTTGTGCTTCGTATTGGAACATCTGATCCCGTTCACTTTCAATGTGTTTCCTTTCCAGTGTTGTTAGACAGGTTTAGAGTGGTGGGTGTTCCCTATCATGGGAGGTGGTTTAAGAGTTAGTAAGCAGGTGGTGGTTTACCTAGAGGCTATCCCCACTCCCTACTGTAATGTATTTCTGTGCTTCCCTCTCTTTTCTTATATAGAAGCCCCCTTTTAACAGTTTGGCTATGTTCTCTTGATTCTTCTCCAGAGAGAAACTTGTAACTGGTGGGCATTGGGGGGGAAGAGCCATAAACGTAGAAAATGACATAAGTTCATTGTATCTATGTATGAAACTGTCAGAAAATTTAAAATTAGGTATAAGTTAAAAACTATGAACAAATTAATTACTTGAATACAGTATCAGAACATCTATCTGTATTTTTGCTCAGTTGGGAAGAGTGAAGACACATCTACTCTCCTTGTTGCTTTCCTCGGGGGTTTCCCAGGCTCTGCCTTCCAGGGCCAGAAGTACAAATGCCAAGTACACCTGGCATTTTTATGTAGGATCTGGGATCCAAACTCAGGTCCTTTTGCTTGTGAGGCAAGGGCTTAACCCCTAGGCCATCTCTCCAGCACAAGCTCCACCTTCCTTTTAATGTCTTCTAATAAAACTGGAGAATCAACGTGATGGCATAAGTCGTCTGGTTCATGGTCCTTGCACACGCCCTTTCTTCATCCAGAACACAAGGGGAAATTGCCACAGACGTCTCAAAGTGCAAAGCAGCAGCTCTGAGCATTGGCTCTCAACTACTACCATGGTGAATCTCCGCCGTTCTTCTCTTTCTCTTTCCACAAGCGAGTCTGGACCTTCTGATTACAACTTGTTTTCCAGGGCTGCACCGAAGCCAGCATCTGGTCCGGAGCCTCCTCCAGAAGTTCTGCAGTGGATTTCACTTTTACTCCCTGTACTTTAGGACTCAGTGTTCCTCTGTGGAAGAAAGATTTCTTCCTTAAGCTGACATTCTCGTATCCCTCATGCATCATAGGAATGGACAAAGAGAGGGCTTCTATGGGTATATTTAATCTCTCGTTTCTTTTTTTTTAAATTTTATTATTTATTCAATTGTGTGCACATGCATGTGCGTGTGCGTGTATGTATGTGTGTGTGGTTCTTAATTCTGGGATATTTTGCATTAATTTTTTGCAAATAGAGATGTAATTATCTCCTTCAGGTTGCAACTCTATGTGTTAAACATAATAAAATGATTGCCTGTTATTCTTTTTTAGTTGAATGTTCTATTTTCCTTTTTCACTAGGTGTGCTACCTGTGTGTGTGCATGCATGCATGTTTGTATGGATGTGTGTGCGTGTGTATGTGTGGGTGTATGCACATGTGTTTATGAGTAGTTAGAGGACCTCCTTTGGGTGTCACTCACTTGTTTGAGTCCAGGCCTCTTTCCTGCTGCCATGTCACTGACCAGGCTGTCTGACCCAAGCTTCCAGAGAGTCTGGGCTTCTGCCCCCCATTTCCTGTAGCCCAGCAGGCATTACAAATGCGTATACCATTCCATCCAGCATTCATGCACGACCTGGGGAAATACAGTTCTGGTTCTTGGGTTTGAATTTACCCACTGAGCCAGCGCCTAAGCTCCCTAAGCTCCCTAGATGTGCATTACTTTTGGTTTTGGATCTCTGCAGAAAAGGAGGTGGAAAGAATATGAAAATCAGAAGATGAGGAAAATGGTCATGAATGCCAGCCTCTAAAAATGACCATGAACCCCCCATAACAGAGATAAGGTTACTGATACCAAGCCTGACTGACTGGTGATCAAGCTATGAACAGAAAAAGCATATGGCGTCCCAGGAAGTGCTGATGAACAAAGAACCTGTCTGAAAATAAAGAAGAGATGTGGCGAGGAGGAGAAGGAGGAGGAGGAGGAGGAGGAGGAGGAGGAGGAGGAGGAGGAGAAGGAGAAGGAGGAGGAGGAGGAGGAGGAGGAAGGGGAGAAAGAGAGAAAGAGAGAGAGAGGGAGAGAGAGGTATTAGAGCATAATAAACATTTGAGGGATTAAGTTTTCATGCAGTGGGTATTTTCCAGGAAGGAGAGCTTTGTGCCCGAATGCCCTTCACGTGGACATGAGGATGACAGGCAGGAGGAGCAGAGATCTTAGTTGTGCTGTGAAGCCGGGGAAAAGCCCAGATGTGAGTCTGAGCCAATCATACAGGAGGGAGAACATGCCCACTCTCCTGCTGTCTTCTTACCAACCCAGGGGCTCTTTTGCCTGAGTGGGAGGCTTTTTTTAAAATGACAATTTCATACATGTACACAATATTTTTAACATGTTTAAAAATATATTTTGCTCAGATCTGCCTCCGTTACTATTTTTTTAAATCCCCAGTTTCTTAATGAACCCTTTTTATTTCCAATTAATCCCCTTCTCATTTTCCTTTTATTCCTGACTCTCTGAGGCAAATTGGGGTGCTTGCATGAACATGGATGGGGAGCTATTTATGGGCCTTTGAGTAACTTCCCAATGACTACATCTCTGAGGATCATGATCCCACCTCATCTGGCAAAATCTTAACTGACAATAGTTCACCAGGGAGAGTTTGGCCTCATGAGCCCCTCCCTGTGTATGATGGGATGGCAATGGCATCAATCTTGTGCAGGTAACCACAGGTACTGTTTTCATAGTTTCAACAACTGAGTCACATCAAAATGACAGCCTTTCGTAGTATTTCTCCCCATCCTCTTACGCCTTACACCTCCTTCTCAGTGATGTTTCCTAGGCATTGGAGGGAGAACCACAGATGTCCTTCTTAGGCCAGAGTACTCAACCGTGACCTATGCTTAGCACTTTGGCCAGCTATGAGTCTCTGAATTAACTGCCTTTCCTGTCAAGAAGAGTCTCCTTATAAAACAAGCACTGACTAAACATAGTGGGATGCAAAGGAAGCAAAATTTATGAACACTGAAAGCCGTAAGGAAGAAAAGGAGCTCTGAGGAATGAGAGGGAGAATTTTTTTTAAAGTACCAGGGAAAACAATTAGAACACATGATACAAATACATGGAATGGTGAAGAAACAAAATTAGTGAAAAATATGAGGAAAGTAGAGGTGAAAGAGAAAGGGTAAAGATGGACAAGAAATAGAGGCTTCTTGGAATAAGTCTGAAAACATCACTAGCTGTGTAGACATAACAGTAGACATAAATATGTCTACTTAGTAAGGCAATTATAGGATCTGTGGCCTCCAGATTCTGGGTGTTTGATGAGATGTATGGTACCAGGAATGAATTCCCTCTTAGGGACCACACCTCAATTCCAATCAGAGAATGGTTGGTTGCCTCCACAATAGCCATACTACCACTATGCCAGTGGGCATATCTTACCTGGCCAATCGATATTAAAGAACTCAGGGTCTACACCAAGCAAGCTCACTGATGATTTTCTATCTTAGCAGCCCACATCATACCTACACACCCATTTTATGAACAGTGCCACTAATAATTTTTGATGTTTGCATATGCCAAGTTTTGTGGCATCTCTGGCTTCTGGAAACTCAGCATTAACAACACATTCACTGTAATGATGAAAATCCCGCCAGACACTGGCTCCAAGGATGGGTGGATGTGGGGAATACAACTGTCTTATCAATAACTAGCATTCTGGCAGTGTGAAAATTTGTATGACTCCCCCTCTCTTTCACCAAGTTCCCCTAAAGACAGATGCTTATGATACTGGAACACTTCTGGTTCACTGGCGGGCATCGAAGCAGAAGAATAATTCTAATTTACTGGAGGATGTGCCAGTGAAGGCAACTAATTAATCAGTCACCTTGTACGGGGATTAAATGTTTAATCACAATATTTGGCAATGTCAGACTGTGTAAAGTTCAGGGTTTCACTGAAGGGGCCAGAGTGTGACACCTTCCCTGGTTCTGCTTCCAAATGAACTTCTGGTCTTAGGTTACTAGTTGGATTCAGGTTTGATTACACTGTGACAGAAGTGTGTCTTTGCCTTCCTCCTCCCTGACCACAAAGCCCTTGTACTTGGAAGTGAGAGGTGATGTGAGTGCACACCTGCCATGCTGAGGTATGGCGTTAATGTTGGCTCTGATCTTTATCTTCACTGAAGATTAAACTGTAAACGAACTTGAAATTCAGATGAGACCTTGTAGTAAAAATGAGCATATTTTTACAAAACAGCAATTTCTGCTTTCGAACGTCGATGACCCTATCAATTATTGGGTGTTGCTTATGTTATGTGGCTTTGTAAAACGAAGAAGAGCAAGAACAGAGAGGAAGGAGTCTGGGAAAGGGAGGGGGGAGATCCATGGAGAAAGTTGTTGAGAAAGAGTCCCATGTAGGATACGTTTCCCCAGAGACTGGGGTCAGGGAAGGGCATAAATCATAAGAGGCCATGTTAAAAAGGTATTTCACCCAAGAGTGATTGAGGGAGATGGTTGTGGTGGGCTGTAGGGAGTCTTTAGGCCACAAAGGGATTGAGAGAAAACAGTGGCATTTGAACATTAATTCACTGGGAATTCTCATGGCACATTGTGGCCGCAGGGGTCCCTGTGAGCTGTGGTGTAGATATCTGGGGGACAAACTCACAAGGTTAATGGAGCCTCTGGTCTTAGCTTCTGGTGGTCACCAGATATTTGTCACAGACATGCTTCTCACCTGTATAACAGGTCGTAGCTGACAGTTTGAGCACCCACTCTATGCCAAGAGCTCTCCTAAGGACTTCATACATTCCACTCATCCATGCTTCCCGACAATGCTGGGGCGGTTATGTTTTTTAAGGAGATACAGAGAATGATCCCCAGCATTAGACAGTCAGTAGTTGGGACGTTGTAACTGGAAACGAACAACCCTCGGATGTGTACCTCTAACAGCAGACCGTGAAGGAAAGGGGCTGACGACATCTCCAGGATGGAACTTCTGGCCTTGAGTCATTAGTTCTCTATGTGACGATATTCTCCATGTGAAGCTCATGTTACATGGAGCTTCGACAGTCCATGGCCTTCCGGAAGTCCAGAGATGTCCAGTTGGTGAAGAAGTCACCACTGGGGGGTTTCCTCCCCTCTGGTTCCTCTTTCCTGACTCCTTGTTACAGGTTTGACTTCCTCACCCAAACATAGTCTACCTTTTCTTTAGGCTCTACCTGTTCCAGAGTCATGCGACATGGCTCATACGTGTAATCCCAGCACTTGGGAGGCTGAAGAAGGATTTTTTTCCTCCTGATTTCAGCACTGTATAGTTTGATTTGGAGTATGTAGTTTGTACTCAAGAATAGCGTCAGCTCCAAAGCGAGACCAGACAAGCAAACACGTATCCCAAAGAGTTCCAAATCCAAGGAAGGGTCCAGAGTCTGAAAGAATGTTTCCCCTCACTCCGGTCACCTTCTAGAATGTTTACTCCACAGACATATGGCCTTCTCTTATGCCATACTAGCTTATGTATCAATCTTCAGCCTTTTCAGAAAACATACAAAGCTCTCTTCCTATGACTGAATTAGTATGACACAATAAAACATTAAGTTTGTATATTTTTGGAAAGATCCTTTTTTTTTAAGTTTCCTTCTGCTCATATTGAATTTGAATTTTCTTTGATCTAACCCCATTTTAGAAAGGAAAGGATAATATTTCTCTGCTATAGCTATCCCGACATTAAATAATGGCTCTTTGCTTTTATTGCAACCCTCTGGTGCCCACCTGCACCCAGATCAAGGGCAAAGTCAGCTGAGCATGAGGAGGGGTAGGCTGGAGCTGAGTGTGAGACAAGGTTTACGCGGCACCCACTGTGCTAGAGGGAAAGTGCTGGGCGTATGTAGTGGCTTCCGGGAACACGGAGACCTGTTCCCTTAGTAATGGCCAGATCCCAGGAGTGGCCATACAGGATGGCATGCAGGTGTCCGGAACACTGACCAACACAGCTATCAAACTCAGCAGTAGGTTTGGACGAAACGCAGAGGGGACCTGTGAAGGGAAGATCTCGGCAACCCCAGGATCAGACGTCTCACTGCCAATCGAGAATCTCCAAGTTCATGTGTTTCTCTTGCCATTTCCATCCTAAGAAAGCAATCCCCACCCCTTTTACTGAGTGTCTCACTTTGCCTGCATGGTTGCTCATAAATGACTATCAAATGGCTAAGGGAACAGGGGGTTTATTTTCTTACTGATAGTCTGGTTACAGTTCTCAGGTTAGCTTGACAGGAGAGCATGCACCAACACCAGGGCTGGGGGAGCTGGCCACACCATCTCTACATAATGGCTGAGAGAGGGACGACCAGCATGTCTGGCCAAGTGTACAAAAGGATGTCAACTCTGTCAATCAGATGTCTGTATTTTATTCCAGGTCCTAGTCCTATGCACTGGGCCTTCCCCATCGGCTAGACAATCTCCTGCAGGTTTGCTCTGGGCCTAACTCAACCACTAATTCCCTACAAATGTGCCCAGAGCTCAAACTCTCAACTGTCAGGTTGACACCTGTGCCCAACTATGACTTTGAGCTTTTCATGATCTTAAGTAGGAAGAAGTTCACATCTCAAGACATGTTTGAAATTGATCAGTCAGGATGTATGTGTGTGTGTGTGTGTGTGTGTGTGTGTGTGTGTGTGTGTGTGTGTGTGTAGATTGCAGGTGGACTCACTTACATGTGGAGGGTATGGATAGGCCAGAGGTCAATGTTGGTTACTCCCCACTATCCACATTCTTCCTTTTTTTTTTTTTTTTTTTTTTGGTGAGAAAAGTGCTTTTGCCGAACCCTGGAAATCACTGTTTTGGAAAGATAGGTTAGCCGGCAAGCCCAGGTATTTGTCTTTCTTTATTCCCCAGTACTTTGATTATAGTCACATGCCTTCACATGCAGCTTTTTCCATGGGTAGTGGGAATCCAAAATGACGTTCATATACTTGTACAGCAAGCACTTTATCCATGAAGCCATCTGTCAGCCTCTGGCCAGGACCCCTAGCTGCCAGAAAGTGTTCGTGTGTCTTATAGATACCTTCTATAAGTCAATGTTCATGTAAATGCAGTTCTTCATTTCCACCTTATTGCTCTCTTAAAACACAAGCTCATGTTTTGTGCCACCAGAATAATGCTCAGATTGACTTAGAAAGTTGATCCATAACTATTAGTCACATAGTGAGGGACATTGAAGGATACTAGAATTCTCCAGTTTTCCAGTTCTTTGGGAAGCCTAAAGAAAGTCTCTTTTGTAGAAGGAAGAAACATTAGCAACATCCTCGTATTGAGCTTTTTGGTAACCTGAATTTACAACTGAGGTTTTTCTGGGCCTGGGTTTTGATACTCCAGATCCAGAGAAAGATCTCCCGCAAATGTCCTAAGAGGTTATTTAAATAAAACACTGTCTTGAGGGCTGTAGAGACGGCTCAGGGATTAAGCCTCTGCTTCACAAGCAGAAGGTCCTGAGTTTGGATCCCGTATTCCATGTAAAAATGCCTGGTAGAAATGGCGGCGGCTTATACTTCCAGCCCTGAAAGGTGGAGCCTGGGAAACTCCAGAGCAAAGCAATAAGGAAGGAACACAATCCAGGGTGATTCCTAAAGTCACCTCTGGAGCCCCACAGGCACACACAGTGCCCTCTGACATACGCGTGCCCGCGTGTACACACACACAAATAAAATAAAACATTGTTTTTATCGTAGAAGTGGGGTATTCTTTAGATAATGAGGAAACTCTGATGGTCTTTGTGCCAGCAGATGAAAAGCAATTTGTGGGGCTGGAGAGGTGGCTCAGGGGTTAAGCCTCTGCCTTGCAGGCGAAAGGTCCTGAGTTCGTATCCCAGATCCCACGTATAGACGCCCGGCAGAAGCGGGGGCGGCCTGCGTTTCTGGTCCTGGTAGGGCGGAGCCTGCGAATCCCGGGGCAGAAGGAGGTGGAGGCGTCCATGGTGGTTCCCGAATTCGTCCGTGGTTCTACACACACACAGACACACACACACACGTGCGCACATACATACATACACATGCACAATTGAATAAATAATAATAAAAAATTAAAAAAAAAAGAAAAGCAATCTGTGAACTTGGGACACCCGACAGACCCCCACTAAGTTTTGAGTAAGAAGATAATACCATTTTCTGGTCCAGTTCTTGACTTGGAATTGAATGCCTCTGATAAAAGGCAGAGGAGTATAAGTAAATATAGAGATACTTTCTGTCATCTGCTAAACCCGTTTTATTCTTGGCACACTAAAAATCCTAACATTAAATAAAATATTCATGGGTAATTAAGAATGGGCTCATTTTTCTGGCTCATTTGTAATTTTCTTTTTTTATAGTGGACCAAACTTTGTTTGTTTGTTTTTGTTTTTTTTTTTTTTTGTCACTGTCATTCATGCTGTCACTATTCAAAACCATCCTGTCTCTCTTGATCTCAGAACACCTACCTATTTTGCGTCTTTCGATCCTGGCAACAAGTATCATCTTTCAATTCTGGGGATTTGCTGTTCCCTCTGCCTGGAACTCTCTCCCAGATTTTTGTTGTTCTTTTTCTCTATGATTTTATTGTTTCGTTGTATGTGTATGTAGCTACTATGCTGATCTTCTCACGATTTTGAAATCATTATTAGTAAGTTGCTAAACTTTCTAACTAACAAGTGAGTTCTACAAGATGAAGGACCTGGGCCCAATGTGTTCTTCAGATGTTTTAGATTCAGCACAGGTTGTAGTTGAGAACAATGCTCTTTGGCTGTGCATTCAACCATGGATGGTTCAAGTTCGGATGCATGGATGAAAACTGTCATTTAATATTTTACCTATATCTTTCCTTTTCTAATGGCCGCCTTTTTATTTGCTTACTTTTAATGAATTTTAAATGATATTCAAAATAATGGTATCCATTATGCTCGTTTCATCAGATATTGATCCTATGTTCTCCACCAAGACCCTTTCACGTGCTTGCTTCCACACTCCCAATGTTCTACTTCTTTAACCCTAGTAAGTTTCTTTCCTGCTATATCATATCATATCATATCATATCATATCATATCATATCATGTCATATCAGGTCATATCATATCATATCATATCATACTATACCATATATCATATCATGCGATATCATACCATATATTGATAGATGATGATATCTGATCAATAGATATATAGGTGATAGATAGATAAGTAGACAGATAGGTTATGCAACAGAAAGGTTGAAATTTTACATTTCAGTAATTTTGTATAACCTGATAATCTCTCATTTCCTTTCCTGCAACTGATGAAATTCCATCCATACTTATTCACAGTTGAGTAAAATTCCCTCGTGTACAGGCCATATTTTCTTCATCTAGTCATCTTTTGATGGGCATCTCAGTTGGTTCTATAGCTTGGCAGTTGTGAAGCTGCTACCATAAACATGGACATGGAGTATCTCTGCGGTATTCTGACTGAGGATTCTTCAGGTTCATGCCTAAGAGTGGTCTAGCTAAGTCACTTATTAGTTCTCTCTCTTTTTAAACTCCACACTCACTTCCATATTGTGGAGCCAGAAAAATCCCACTAATTAATGGTTTTCTTATGCTAATTTATCTGTGAAGGTCATTTATATATTCTGTGTCTGCCATTTTAACAAAACCTCAACATCCATTGTGTCCTCTTTAGAAATGTGTTCAAGGAAGCCAAGAGGGACAAGCACTACAGCTTTCCCAAGGTCAGGTCCTAACCAGTTGCGGCCTTCAGGACCTGAATTCACATCTGCATGAACCCAAATTCCTTATCTTACAGAATTTATCCCTCTGTTCCATAAAGCAATCAGTAGCTGTACTAATTTCAATGTCCTTTTCTTCAATAGAAGTGACCCTCTCTCTAAATCTAACAAAGACCCCAAAAGTGCTTAGATACTTGTGACTGAGTTAGGACAGTGAGCTAAATGTGAAACAATGCTCTGAAAGACCCTTCCGTGAAGCTCTGAGGTCGGTGTTTCCTCCCAAACTCAGAAGATTGATGAAGAGTGTCAGGAAACAGGCCTGTATCACACGGTGATTTGTAGTATTACCCTGAATCTGCTCCTCCAACTAGCAGAAATGAACAAAATGAGTGTAGCTGTTTGCAGCTGGAAGACAAAAGTTAGGAAACAAGGACAGGAAATAAAGGGGGGGGGAATGAGCCATACAAGAAGGCAAAGAACAAAAAGCTAGAAAAGAATAAAACAAAAAACAATCCTACAGAAAGGGAAATGAGGACAGAGAGAGAGAGAGAGAGAGGAGAGGAGAGAAGAAAAGGAGAGAGAGGAGGAAGAGATCACCTTGAAAAAGCAAAGAGTAAAAATGACCAAGTGCAATTCCTTGCCTATTACCACGTGCCATTACCGTGGCCCCCCTAAGTCCTGGGCTCAATAACCTGTTTCCTTCTTTTCTACAAACAAATCACAGGCTGCCTTGGCTCTGGTTCACTTTGGCTGATGGTTCCTGGCACAGGGACTCCTAGTTTCATTTCCTGGGAGGGACCAAGGCAGTTCCCAGAGGAATAAATACAGGAGCCTCGGTGCCCATCTGCAGAGTGAATTCCTTTGCACTGTTCTATCCCTCGGAACCTCCCACACAGCTGCCTCAACATGAAGTTGGCACTGGTCTTCATGCTGGTTGCCCTCCCCATGTGCTACTGTTCAGGAGGTGAGTGGGATGCTGGAGTTTGGACTAGAGATTCTTGCGTGGTACTCTGAGGAAGAAGTCCTTCCCCCTGATCCCCAGGATGGGTCAATGCTACTTGAAAGAATCTGGTTGGATGGTCCTAAAATCATTATTGATTCAGACAGTCATAGGGATAGCTCTTGATTGGTCTCCTAGAGCTACTGGTGGTGGTGTCCCATTGCTATTACGATGCTTGTGAACTTCATGACAAGTCACCTCACTGAATATTAGGTATTTCAGTAGAAGAAGATACAAATGATGACCCCACTGCATCCCAGAAGTTGGACCCATATAGGTCTCATAGAAGAGGCAATTATGAGTCTTTCAAAATAGAGAAGGAAATGGAGAACCTCCCAGAGACACATTCTCACACTGCAGCATGTATGCAGAGTAAACATCTTGGGGGCTACATAGCAAATATTTGAGGGAAGGTTCTAACAGCTACCTTGGGGTTCTGCAGCTCCCAGATCTTTGTGTTCATGTCAACAGGAAGAACAACTCACTCTGGAACAACATTCTCTATGGTAGAAAAATTAGCACTGCCACCAAAAATGAATATGGTCGACACAGTATGTCGTCACCTTATAATAGGTCATATTTAATCTGTATTGTTCATATTTTTTATTTCACTAGTTCAAGAAGCTGGTGCAAACTGGCAAAAGGGTGACATGCTCAATTAATTTGATACAAAATTAAACTAAACACTAAGGAGAAAACTAGTTCACATAAACCATGTCCTAAACTTATTTATTTCTACTGATTGGTCACATGAGATCAATTCAAGCACAAAAATTTCAATTCTTACACCGCTAGTTTTTTTTTTTTTTTTTAATGTGGGACCTGGGATCCGAACTCAGAACCTTCTGCTTGTGAGACAGAGTCACAACCCCTGAGCCATCTCTCCAGCCCCCAAAAATTTCAATTCTATGTTGCTTTTGATGCAGAGGATAAAGCTAGCAGACCTAATGGGTAGTAGTATAGATGCAATATTTACAGTATTCTTGGAAACATTACATGGTGTTCTCAAACTATTCCTGACTTTGAACTAAAAAGATGCTCATTATGTCTCACCAAGACAGAATTTCTCATTTCTTAAGCATCCTTATTCACCGAGTTTGCATGGGGTTCAACTTGTCTAGGTTTATGTGTGGGGTTCAGAATTTGAAGAGAATTCAGAGTCTGAATTTTCTGTTCTAAAATTAACAATGCCCCATAAGCTCCCTGAATCTTTGTCTTCACCAGACCAAGAAGATGACTGCCCTGATAGACACCCTCCTAAAGGAGTCTGAACCTCCAATAATTGATCTATGTCTTTCCAGATAGTTCTGGCTGTAAGCTCATGGATAAAGTTGTCAATGAGACAATTGATCCATCTGTGTCTGTGGAGCAATACCAGACAACATTGAAGTCTTATTACTTGACTCCATTGGGTGCAAAAGCCCTAGCCAACTTCAAGAACTGTTTTCTGGAACAGTCCAATGAGACTTTGACCAATGTCGGAGTAATGATGGTAAGTTTCTTCTCTTTTTCCCCCTTTTTTTCTAAGCATAAGCACTGATCAGGAAACTCAGACTTTTATTTTCTGACTAAGAATGTTTAAACAAAATGATGCCCATCCCATCATTTATCCCAATGGTGAGGTTAATGACTTTTTCCCCCCAAGAAAGCCATCCGAGGAACCTGTACTGACTAGCCATTTTATGATGAGAATCTCCAGTTACTAATAAAGGAGAAGGGCTGGAGAGATGGCTCAGGGGTTAAGACTCTGCCTTGTAAGCAGAAGGACCTGACTTTGGATCTCGGATCCCACATAAAAACACCAGGTGGAAATGGTGGCAGTGTATATTTCCTGATCTGGAAGGCAGTCTGGGAAATCGTAGAATGAAGTACCAAGGAGGTATAAACGATCTAAGATGATTCCCGAAGTCACCCTTGGTTGTCTATGGTGCGTGCATGCAAATACAGACACAAAATAAATAAGTAATTTCAAAAAAAGAAACAAAAAATAGTAAAGGAGAAAGGCAAAAATGAGGAAAGAAGGTGCCAGAGATGACTTCCCTATACTTTATATGCCAGGCATTCTTGCACACACATAGACATGTACACACATGCACACACACATGCACACATAGATATAGACAGATATACACACAGACACACATACACACATGTACATTCACCATGGGCAGCCCCTTCCTTATACAAAGAACCCATCACATCCTCTATTAAGAGTAAAATACCTGATTCTCAAGAAGTTCTTCTTTGTGGCAATGGTAAAGAAAGATATATGTATATGCTAAAGGAGATATCTTTCTACACATATTCTATACAGATATTTATCCAAAAATATTCATTATTAATATATGTTACATGTTCTTAATATATACAATATATTAAAACATATTTATCTAAAATATATATGGAGAAAGACATTGATATGTATTTATCTAAAATATAGATGGGGAGAGACATTGATTCAAAAAGTCACCCTCTTTTTCTTGAAGAGAGGTTTAGTCAAATGTGTGTTGAAAGAATGGTGAACATTTTAGACTAGAGAACTGCTATGGTGTTATTCTTTAAACACGAACCTGACTGAACCTCTGTTCAAGAAAAATATGCTGACACTTTTCTCACTAGTAGATACTTTATTAGAAAAAAATCCCTAGGAAGTTTTGAGAAAGGTACTCGAGGTGGTGGGGGTGGGGGTTGAGAGGAAGATCAATTAAAAAAAAAAGTCACTTTTTTCCCCCACCACTAGTCATTGTACCCTGAATGAAAGAACTAATGAGTATATAATTGATTTTTCTTCCAGAGTATTCTGGAATGTTAAGTACTCATTTAAAATGCTCAAAAGTGGTAACTTTAATATTTGACTTTGTAGGTAGAGTTCAACATTTAAGTCATGTCCTTGTTTTTGTTTTCCAGCTAGCAATATATAACAGCAAAGACTGTCAAACATCATAATCTTCCATAAGACTTTGGCTTCCAGGACTGCAGACAACGATGTGCCACTAATCACACATTTTCTTTCTTGTTTCTTCTACCTGTAAAAGAGCAAGACAAACATTGAAACCTTAAATGCTTTCCTTTCCTTTTCATTAAACTTATTGCATACGACTTTGTATGTTTTGTTATTTTATAAAACTGGAGGTTTAAAAGGCCTTGGTAGCCCACACTTCAGGTCCCTGCCCCTGCTCCAGCCCTCAAATTACCCGTTAGAGAACATGTGGACGTAGGAAAGAAGAGAGAAAGCAACGACTTCCTCACCTGGCCTGGGTGCTCTTTCTGGAGAAGTCATTCCCCTTCCCCACCACCCATGCCCAGACTCCTCCTGAGGTCCTCAGGCTGGTGGATTCTAGGTCCTGCTGACACTGTTCTCGTGTCCACCAGGAACAGGTGATTCTAGTAAAGAGAAGATGGTTTGACATTGTATTAGTCAGCGTTCTCTAGAGTCAGAGAATCAACAGAATGAATGTATAAATAGGGAATTTATTGAGTTGGCTTATGAGATATGGCTGAGGTAGTACAACCATGGCTGCCATTAGCTGCTCATTCCAGTAGTCAAGTGGGTGACGGGTGAAGGCTGGAGGATTCCTTGAGAGTCTTTGTCACATTGAAGACTTGGAGGGTCGGAGAGCTAGAGGGTCAAAGAAGAAACCGGGTGGCCTGAAGGAAGAGCATTTCCTAGCACAGTTACAGAGTCTCTTCTCTTCCAAGTCTTCTGTTCTGTGGTTCCTTT
Organism: Typhlomys cinereus; assembly: GCA_023101885.1. NCBI lineage: Eukaryota > Metazoa > Chordata > Mammalia > Rodentia > Platacanthomyidae > Typhlomys > Typhlomys cinereus. Next base: position 496,577 of record JALPQD010000746.1, on the reverse strand, counting down.
TATCTGACCCAATCAAGTGTAGGAGGTTCCAATCAGATCTAGGAGATTCCAATTGGATCTAGGGCTGGTTTTTGTATTGTCAATGTATTGATCCAGATAATCTCTTCAAGTGGTCTCAGCTGATCTTAGTTAATGCCAGGTGTGGTTAAGTTGACACCCAAGATTAACTATCACAGATGTACACCATATAGTAGATACAGCTCAGCCCACAAGTAAACTCAGGGGAAGGAATTGAACAACTATCTCAATAGACTCAGACATGCTCTTCCACACCTCTGAACGGCAAAAGTCCTGAAGAAAGTGGGACTAGAAGAACCACAGTAGTCGAAACAATGATATATATATAATCCATGAGAGGATGTTATATGTAACAAACCTATGGATCGCTTCAACATAATGTTGAAAAGGAAATGTAAGACATACCCACTAAAAATAAGGATTCCGAGACACAAGTCCACTCAGTCTAAACCTAGTGCTTGAATTTTCAGCCAGAGAAAAGGGGCAAAAGAAAGAAATGTGATAAAATTGACAGTCGAATGGTCTCTATTAGAAAATAACTCCTAAAGATCCTGAATATCCTTTTATTATTATTATTATTATTTATTCAATTGTGTGTGTGTGTGTGTGTGTGTGTGTGTGTGTGTGTGTGTGTGTGTAAAACCATGGACTGCCTTTACCTCCTCCTCGTTTACTCTGCCCTGGGATTCACAGTCTCTGCCCTACCAGGACCAGAAACACAGGCCACTCCCGCTTCTGCCCTGCATGTATACATGGGGTCTGGGATCTGAAGTCAGGAATTTCCACCTGCAAGGCAGAGGCTTAACCCCTGAGCCACCTCTCCAGCCCCACTGTCCATGTTTCTTATAGCACTACTGTCTTCCAAGCACCCACTGGAATGACCTGTTAAGCTCTCTCTCCAAAACTCAATGGCTTTTCTAGCCCAATATTTCAAAGTTCTCCATATTTTCTCCACAAACAGTTCAAAAGCTTAGAAGTCACAAACGTAGTATTATATCATTGATCCCCACTCCTGGTACCAAATTCTTGTAGTCTTATAGTAGCACTCTACTACTTTAATATCCAATTCTCTTCCAGTTATTCTTCTGTTGCTGTAATAAAACATTCTGACTCAAGCAATTTTTTTGAGAAAAAAATTATTTGTTTTACCATTCCAGGGAGATGGATTCCATCATGTCAGGAACACAGAAGAACGCATAGTGACAGAAGCAGGAGGCTGATTCACATTACAATAGTTATCAAGACAGTTATCAGGAGACAGAGAGAATGACAGAGAGGAGTTGAGGCCAGATCATCCACTCTCAAGTTCTACTCCCAGTAATCTTCTGGCAGGAGTCTACCTACTAAAAGTTCCCAAACAGCACCACCAGTTGAGGAACAAGGTTTGAAATACATAAGCCTTCTAGGGATGATTTATGTTCAAACAATGACAATAGTGTCATCAACCAAAAGAAGAATAAAATTGTATCACTTGTAGACAAATGGGTAGAATTAGAAGTTATGTTAACCAGTCTCAGAAAGATACATATTGCACGTTTCGTCTGTAAAATTTAGATTTGAAAAAAGATAATGAAATAGAAGGGCTAATATTTTTGTGGAGAAGAGAGAAACTAGGAAAACTTGGAGAGTAAGGACAGGAGAGCGTAATGGGGAAAAACACATTTTAGGTATGTTTGAAGATGTTAAAATGGAAGTTCATTATTTTCACAGTTAATATGTGCTACTAAGAAATTAAAAAAACTACATAATAGTGCAATCAACAGACATATACAGTCAAATAAACAGACCAGTGAGCCAACATATAGAACTGGCATTACATAAAATTTAGCATCTCTTCAACATAAAAGTGGAACAAATAAAATGCAAAGTAAAATTCACTGTATTCATATATGCAACATTAAAAAGCAAAAGTTAACTTACAAAAGATGCAAAATGAATGACCTCAAAGATAGTAAAGACTGCATGTGACAAGCCACCACTAACAACCCAAAGAGGAAAGAGTAGAAAGATCTGTAACAACACAAGGATACCCACTTTCACCAGGCTCATCCAACACAACGCTGAGTGTCCTATCAGAGACAAACAGACACAGAAAAGAACAGACATCCAAATTGAAAAGAGGGAATAATATTTACACGTTCATTGTAGATGTTATGTAAGAAGTCACTGAAAAACCCACCCAAAACTATCACAGCTAAAAATCGTATTGAGTTATCATTATTTGATTCTTAAAGGAATGTCATTACAAGATGTCAGAGAAAACGTGGAAGTTAGAGACATACGATGTGTTTCCTGTGGGCATCTGAACCTAGCAGGTAACAGAGCAGGCCCTGAAGGGATGGGACACCAGGTAGACCCCCCTGAGTCCTGGGCAAGGAAAAAATATCTCATTTATTTTAAGTCATTTTTTGACCGTTGGGTTGAAACACTTTTTAGCCTGGAGCAACCAGAAGGAAGTTCACACATAGGTACAAATGCTTTTACTTTCTGCAGAAATCAGTTTCATCCCCAGCATGTTATGCTCTTGCTAAATGATGAAAAGAACAATCTCACATGCAATCCAAATGGCAGCTAATGCATCCATGGCTAATTAAGGGGTTCAGCTCTCCGATGAGCCCATTCACTTTTTAAAATTCATTTTATTGAATAGCGGAGCCAGTGTTGATTTTCTTGCTTCCATTTTTTCCACCTTGTCCCTAGTTCAGCTGTTTTATTTTTAAATCACAAGATATTATTCTGTCTCCTTTATCTCTGGCATCAACATTTCATCCTTGAGCTGGACAAGTATCCTAGTATTTAGGCCTCTTGGCTGTCCCTGTGTGCCATTTTATTACTTAAGTCAATAGATGCACAACACGTTGCCATTTCTATTTTCACTGAAGCCAAGTGCTTTGTGGGTTAAAAGTGTTAGATTAGACAAGATGCATGACCCACCTTTCATGCTTTTATCTAAACTTCAGAGCATAGACATATGAATATGCTTTCTTTCTTAAACTCGCATATTTTAACTGAAAAAAAAAACCCAGATTTATAAAGAAAAACATCTCATACCCAAAAGAACCATAGGGTTATTTTAGATTAATGTCATGAAATGACAACTGTATGTGCATTTTCTTTTCTCCCATTTCCTCAACTTTGGTGTTCTTGACATCTATTATTATTGCTAGTATTATTATTATTATTATTACTGTATTTTGAGAGGGGTTTTCACTGTATTAGTCAGGTTGATCTTGAAATTCTGTTTAAGCAAACTTTTTTAAAATTTATTTTTCTACTTTTACAAGCATTATTGAGTATTCATCCCAGCTTCCCTCCCTCCTCCATCCCCTCTATTCCCTCCCATCCCTTCACCATTCCCTCCCTCCCTGTGTGTTTCTGTGAACTCCAGGGTTCACTCTGGCTTGTCTACTCAGGCCTCTGTAGTGCATCATGTTACCTCTCTTCAGGCCACCCCACTGATATGTGCATTTCCCTTCACTCATCCAGCTTTAGACCCAAAGTTTTCCACTGTAAATTCCCATTCCATGAGTATAACAACAGCTGCCTACAGAGCAGCTTGATGTACAGTCTTCCTACCTATAGGTTTATTGGCTGTGTTCCCTATTGATCTATTCCTTCCCTTTTTTAAGGTTCTTGTCCTAGTTAAAGTAACAGCAGGTCTTGAGTTGTCACTAGTCAGGCACAGATGTCAACTTAACAGTTGAGAGTTTGAGCTCTGGGCACATTTGTGAAGAATTAGTATTTGGGTTAAGCCCAGAGTGAACCTAAAGGAGACTGTCTAGCCGATGGGGAGGGCCCAGCCTATGGTGGGTGGGATAGGCCCTGAAATAAAAGACAGAGTGCTGGTTGAAGGAGTTAGCATCCATTTGTACACTTAGCCAGACATGCTGGTCTGGCAAATAAAGATCTTCCCTCTCTCAGCCTTTATGTAGAGATGGTATGGCCAGTTCCCTTGCCCTTGGTGTTGGCATGAGCTCTCCAGTCAAGCTGGACTATGAACTGTAACTAGACCTTGTTCCCTTAAGCCATTTGATGGTCATTTATCAGCAACCATGCAGGCGAACTGCAACATGAGTTCAATCAGAAAGCTGTTGGTTGTCTCCTGGTTTAAGCAAACTTTTTGTTTTGTTTGTTTGTTTGTTTGTTTGCTTGGTTTTGTGTGTGTGTGTGTGTGTGTGTGTGTGTGTGTGTGTGTGTGTGTGTGTGTGTATCAGAGGGCACTTTTGTGTTCCCTGGAGGACCAAGGGTGACTTTGGGGATCACCTGGGGTTGAGCTACCTATTCTTTGTTTTACTCTGGAGTTTTACCAGGCTTCACCTTCCAGACTGGAAGTACAGGCCACTACCATTTGCGCCTGATGTTTTTATGTGGAACCTAGGATCCGAACTCAGGACCTTCTGCTTTTGAGACAGAGTCTTCAACCCTGAGCCATCTCTCCAGCCCCAGTTGCTTTCTTTCTAAAGTCATTGAATCAACACATGCCATTTTCCAGACCACAGATGGGACCATCTGTCGCTGACTTTCTAGCTTCTTTATATTTCCATATCACATTTTCTCTGTGCCTCAGGTGCTGTCTTTTAACTCTCTTTTACTTTGGTTCCAGTTAGTCTTTCTGCATAGCAAGATTCTCCTTTGTCTAATTATTCTGTCATTCCACCTTCTGACATCTCACCCAAGTCCAAATAAAAGCTCATTTTATATATGGATTACATATCTACTTTGGTTCCAATAAAAGGAATGAGTTTGTGACTTATTGGTACAGATCTGTTTGTGGTCACAGATGCCCTCTAAAGCTTCCTGCAGTTCCTGCTTGCCCACACATCCCCTTGAGTTTCACTTACTGACTGAAAATTTGAAGTTTTATAATATTGTTAGGTGCACCCATAAACAAACTATGATCGTGAGGTGAGATCAGAAAAAGCAGGTAGACCAGTTGTTCTCTTCAAAGTAAATTCTCCAAAATTGATGTAGTTAGAAAAAAAAAAGTTGTAAGGTTCATAGGCAGTGACTGAATGGGGTCCAAAGGAGAGGAAAGAGTTGTTATTTGTTGTTTGCTGTGGAATTCAAACATATGTGATTGGCTCCCAATACCTTGGCTTATGAAGTTTACGAGTGTCTCTTGTGCAACTGCTTTTCATAAGCAAAGTCCTCCCCCTTTCCACACGCTCTTTTTGCATCAGGAAATTTGGCCGTCTGTTGTCCTAACTCACCTGCACTTGGAATTGAGACAGGGTACCCCGATAAAACCAATAGATGTAGTAAGTAAACTGAAACTCCTGAAATCTCTTTCTGGGGAACCCGTACGGTAACCTGGAGGGTGGGCAGCTTTCCCAAGGCCCTTGCTCATTGGCTCAGGTCCATTTAGTTGGAAGGTGGAGCAAGGGTTCACATTAGGGGAGAACTATAGCTTCCTTTGCAGAGGAAGAAGGGCTACCCCGGCCTTCCACAACCTGCCACACACCACTGCGGGAAGGGTGGGTGGGGCTTGCTAAGTACAAATACTGCCTGGGCTTTGTGGCTTACAGGGACTGAAGGTGAGATCTGAAATGCTCATCATTCCTATGGTTGCAAACTCAAAGCAAACAGAACAACACGAATCTGGCCCTGTCTCTTCAGCTCTGTATGTCCCTTTGTGAATGTGAGTATAATTTTTATCAGCCTAGCACAGAGTCCCTGCTAGACTCAAGTTCTCTCCTTTGAACACAAGACTATCCTACATGGTATGGTTTGGGCTGATGGACTAATATGCTATCCCCTCTGTCTTAAGGCATCATCTGAAATGATACACATTCTTCAGATGTTGGGAGAAGTTGTTTTGGAAGCCCCCCCCCACAATGGATCTTCTGGCCTAAGTCCTCTAGTCGTCCTGCCTGGGAGCTTTCCAAAGGATGAGTTCTACCCAGCCAAGCAGTCCAGTGCTTGGGCCCCGTCAAAGGCAGTGATGGGGAGTGCGTAGTGCACAGAAGGAAAGCCAGGGGCCTGTGAACACAGCATTGGCAGGGTGAGTTTCTCTGCCAGCTCTCTGCCCCACCAAGGAGACAGATTCCCTCTGACAACCTCTGGAGAGGAACACAGAATGCACTGTTACAGAGAGCACAGAGAACATTCCAGGCTTCTTGGTCCACTTGTCTCCTACAGTGTCCATGGAGACCTGGGCCTGACTCACATATGCCCACATCTTTCTATTTTCTAAAAGTGTCTATCAGATCAGGGGCTGGGAAGATGACTCAGGGGTTAAGACTTTACCCCAAAAGCAAGTCCTGAGTTCAGAACCATGTAAAAAAACGCCAGATGGAAATGGCGGCAGTCTGCACTTCCAGACCTAATGGGTGGAGCCTGGGAAATCCCAAGGGGAAGCAAGGAGGTGGAAGCAATCCAGGATGATTCCCAAAGTCACCCTCGGCCCTCCACAGAGACACACAGTGCCCTCACACACACACACACACACACACACACACACACACACACACACACACACACGCACACACACATAGAGTAAATAAATAAAGATATTTAAAAAAAAAAAAAAACACCTACCACAAATATTTACTCTCCTGTCAAGGAAATCCGCCAATTTCTACTGATTGAGTCTGGGAAGGTCTTAGTTCCTGGGCTTTCCTTAGAGGATTTTCTCACCTCTCCCCCTCAGATTCATAATCTGGCTGGCCTATGCAAGGCTCTTCAACCTGGATAAGGAGACAAGCATGGCGATGCTCAGATTGAAGTCCCCAGTTAAGATGGGCTATGGCTGGGGCTGCTAGCACAGGGACAGTCACCCTGTATTTACCCCAGGCAGCTTAGATTTAAGCATTCTAGAATCTAGAGACTACAAGGACACAGAAAACAAAAGTGTCCGAAGACTCAGGAAAGGGTATGAGATGTTCTTTACCTGGTTATGCCACAGCATTTGGAAAGCATCGAGGGTGAGTACAAAAGAAATGGGACCCGGCCAGGTGGTTCACTAACAGCACCTGCCTGCAACCCTGTGACCTAAGCTCCATCCCCACAACTTACGGGGTTGACAAGCAGATTTCTGAAAGTTAGTCTCTGAGCTCCACACTCGCACCACGTCTCACACACCAGTTCTCTTTCCCCATTTTCTCAAAAAAAAAAAAAAGAAAAAGAAAAAAGGGAGGTAATGGGTCAGTGGTTCATGTACTTCTCACTCACCCCCCTTGAACTCCTTTTTCCTGGCCAATGCACCACAAGGAATGTGGAGAGAATGAGGGTCCTTGGGAATGATGAAGATGTCATCTGAGGAATTAAGGTGCCAGATGTTCAATGGCAGCAAAACTTCACAGAAAACAGAGGGTGATTTTAAAAAGTTTTATTATAGAGAGAAACTTTAAAGCAGAGGCAGACTTAGCTTCACACTGGAGTATAATGGGAGGGACCACGAAAGGGGATTGATGGAAAGGTTAAGATCCACAGGAACACGAGGGGACCCTGAAGGGCATTACCATTGATCTGTTTGAATAGAACCAACAGTTGGTTGTGTGCTTGTCTTTTTATGGGACTTATGGCTGACACTGGACAAAGCATAAGGTAATTTCTATTACTAAGGGCTAATTATCTGGACATACCAAAAGCATTGAGAGAACCCAACTGCGCATGCTCCCCTGGAGCAACCAGGGAGCTGGTCACAAGCTGGTCATACATTATTTCCCCATTTGAGGTGTGGTCACACACTGAAGCCCTCCTCTGTCCATTTCTGACATAGTGGCTTACCTTAGATCATCTGCTGGCTATTACCCCGGGCTGACATTGCTGGTCACCTACGGTGGCTGGTGTCTTGTTGGCTATTATGAACCTTGTTCTCACATTTACATGACCATCTTCTCTGATTGCTGGTGGGGAGCTAATGCTAGCCACAGCTACCAAGATGTAGTTCTAGTTTCCCATGGTTAGCTCATGTTTAACTCTTCTGCTCTGTGGCCACCTTCCTGGAATGATGAGGTCAGTCATACCCATGATATATGGAGGGATAAGAGAGTCCCGTCCATGTGTATTCCGCAGGCCAGACAGGGAGAGGGAGAGACTTCATGGTGGTCTCTCCCAGAGCATGTCTTACCTTGTCAGCTTGGTCATCTCGTCCCAGGAATGTCCGACCTTGTCATACTCATCCTAACATTCCTTTTAACCTCTAACATCTGTTCTACTGTACCATCTTACCCCTCACTATCTAGTTACAGTAAACAGAAATACACAGGTGAGTAAGCTTGAAGTTAGTGCTTGTCTCCAGGCACAACCCCCTGGGCTCCACGCTGACACACAAGGAAACAAAAGATTCTGCTTCACCATGGGGACGTGGCCCTGGCATCCCGACACGTAAAGCTGAGGCAGAAGATTAAGTTCGAGGTCGACATGGGTTGCATAAGGAGTTCCACCAAGGCCAATCCAGCCTGTGTGGGACAAGACAGTGTCTTGTATACTGCAGCCACACTGCCCTGCCTTAATTTCAACAGCTCTTTAGAGATGCTACTGAATTTCCAACAAAAAGTTCCAATTTCTGGTGTGGAACTGGAGGCAAGACCCCATGCACTCGGGGTAAATTACTGCAGAGGTAAGCGCACAGCCCCTGATGACTGTTAATTCTCCCTAAGACGTTTCCCCTTTTTGAGCTGACAACGTGCCTGTCGCTGTTTACAAGTGGTGACATCTTTGCATTGGACCCAGAAGTATGAGGAACATATTCATTAAGCATGAGCTACGGCACTCAAGAGATTTTTGTTTTGGAAATGCTTTATCAAAATGAAGACATTTCCTTTAATCCATTTTCAGAGTTTACTTGATCTGTGGGGTCTCTGATTTGTCTTCGTGTGTTGTGGAATGCTCTGTGCTGCTGCATTTGTTTATGGTTTGAGAATTGTGTTTACTATACAATGTTGTGAGAGCTACTACTACTGTAAGTGTTTCTTTGAAGAAATAGTTTTAATCCATTTTTATCATTAGTATGGAATTGTTGAATTTGACATGAGACTTCTCACCTGTATTGTCAATGTGGTACATTAATATTGAATGTTTCCTCCACCTTGTGTCCTTGGGACAAATCTCAGTCTGTCACTTTCAGCCTTGTGTTTCCAGGCATGGATGTACAAACCTGTAATCTCAGCATTCGAAAGGTGAGGCAGAAGGGTCTTGAGTTCAGGGATCACCTGGATTGCCTGGACTGCGTATGAAACTGTCCCAGGAAAAGAAAAAGACTCAAGAAAACTTGCATTTATATTAATTTAGTAGCTCACAATTAACTTTTCATCTTGAAAAGTCGCCTTGTTTGGAATCTATTAGCCTCAGGGACAGAATTGGGAGGTAATCTCTTGTTTTCTTCAAGGTATAACACAGAATTATTTCTTCTTGAAAACAAGCAACGTCATTCAAACCATCTAGTCTTCCTGAGATTCATTTCACTGATAGAGCTACTTAGATTTCCCATTTTTTTTCTGTGACAATTTATATATAATTCGGAGACAATTTCCCCCCAGGGAATCTGTGTTCGCTTAAATTGTCAGATGGTCTCTTACTTGCTTGAGTTGCTATGTAGTACAGACTGCCCTCAAGTTAAAGACGCTCCCACCTCAGCCTTGGCAGCACCAAGATTACAGACAGGTCCCCCTCCGTGCCTGACTGTGTGTTTGTGCTTATGTGCGATCAGAGAACAAGTTCTGAGTCAGTTCTGTCCTTTAACCTTGTGGGCTGTGAGGACCAACTCAGGTCATCAGGCCTGTGACAAACCACTTTTCTGCTGCTCTGCCAGCTCCAGCATCTGCAGATGCCACCCCCTCACAGGGGAGGTCCGTGCCAGCTCTTCCCTCTTCATGAGTCCAGCTACAAGTCTATGGATTTTCTTGAACTTCTCACAAAACAAGCTTTTTCCTCTATGGTTTTTCTCTCCACTGTCATTGATTTCTGTCCTGTATTTACTAACTTCTCTGATTACGTGTTAAATCAATCTTTTAAAATTTCTTAAAGTAGCAGCTGAGGTTGTGGAGCCCTTTCTGCCCCCGCCATAAGCAAACAGTGCCATGATTTCCCCACTATTACTTGAGTAGTATCACAAGATACAAGGTTGACACACACAAAGTCCATTACATTTCTATACAGCAGCAAGAAACAAGTATAAACCAAAAATCAGAACAGTACCATTTACAATAATTCCAAGAAAATAAATATTTCACAAAATATATACAGGTCATGAATGCTGAGACAGCAAAATGCTGGAGAGAAACCAAAGATGTCAACAAGAGAGGCGCACTGTGTTCACAGACAGAACATGATGAAGTGCATCAGCCCCCTCTCCTGGCTTATCTATGTTTAATACAATTCTAGTCAAAATCTGGGTAGAGTTTTTGTACCGATAAGCGGATTCCAAGATTTATATGGAAAGGTAAAATTTTTGAAAAGGAATAATAAAGATGGAGGAATGAAAACGCCAATTTTTAATAGTTAATTGCAAGTACTGGTCATCTTGGCCCTGGGCCAAGAAATCTGAAATTGGGTCCCAATTAATGTAGCTGATCCTTGGCAAAGGCAGCTTAGAGGAAGAGCATGCTCGTAGACATTCTCCCTCTGCCCCCCACACAAATGAAAAGCACACACCTCACACTTTCTAAAAAGCTACCCGAAACGATTGTAAATCTAAATGCAACGTGTAGAGTACCAACATAGAAGAACACAAGAAAATCTTTCGGTCCTGGTTAAAGATTTCTCAGACTTGACATTAAAAAAGAAAGAGGCATAACCCATAAAATCATGATAAATGGACTTCAAAATTAAAAATTTTGCTCTTTAAAGAAAATTTCTAGGCAAATGAAGACATGCTACAGATTGTGAGAAATGCTGCAAAGCAAACACCTGAGGTGATCTATATGGTAATGTGTAAGCAAACCAACTTGACGATGAACAGGTGACACCCACACTCTTCATAGAGAGAGAAGCCAAGAGTCTAACGACATTCACCAAGAGCCATTAGGAAAATGCAAATCACAACCATGGGGAAATATCTCCGGGCACCATTAGAATGCCTAAGCTAAGAAACCCAGACAAGCTTCAGACCCCAAGTTCATATCCTGGGGGAACGTGCAGGGAAGGCTTGGTTTTGTGGTTTCCACGGAGACCGGCTCTCCACCTCACTGGGGTTGGCCAATCACAAGGTCTGGGATGAATCCGATTCACGCACTGCATTTGTACAAACTAGGTGAATCCGCACGGGCAGCCTTCTGGCATGCAGTTTCACATGCTGTCTCTTCTTCTATAGCACCCCTGCATCAGTGTTTAGCTTTGTTTTGTTCTAAAGCAGGAGGTGGTGGACGCTGCATAGGCTCAGACAATAAAACCTGTCAGCTTCTCAGGCCACCAAGAACTCTATCTGGAACTTAACTGCTGAGCACAGCAGCTGAGGACAGTGAGACAAGAACCAGTCATTCTCTTTGCTGTCTCCCCTAAAACCAAAGTATTGACTGTGGCTTGACTTGGCCAGTTTGCTCACCCTAAGTCTAGGGGCCAGAGCGTCAGAAGCTAGCAGGCAGGGTCAACCTTCCCTGCTGGACACTTGAAGCGGCCAGTTGGTTCGCTGGGGAAATCTCCTGCTGAAGCGCTGGGCCAGGGGAAATGTCAAGGGACCTCACTTCCAGGCTACACCTCCCACTTCAGCAGTGAGGGGCTTGAGTCCTTTCACTATGTGCGCAGAAAGTACCAGGAAGCCTGAGAAGCCATCGGGCTCGTGGACCCAGTGACACAGCTGCCGAGGGCCTGGAATGGGCTCCATTCACAAACAGGGAGCACCCCAGAAAAACAGGAACCGTCTGAATGCTGCCCACTGTATCAGCATCCCATGTGGACTGCCTCTTGCCCACCCTCCACCAGATGATCTTGCGGCCCCAGACAAACTCTGCAGGGTGAGGGTCCCGACAGGCTGCTGGAGCCCCTTGTCTTCAGGATACCCATGGCAGGCTTCAAGGAATATGCTTTATTAATCTACCTCACAAACACTAGAGGCTAAAATTCAGCTGGATTAGAACAATATATATTTCCAGAGTGCTGTCTACAGTCCGTTAGTGCTAAGCCTGGTCCTTCCCAGCTACCAAACAGCCCTGGGCACCTTCCACTTGCAACGGAAATATCAGACACACAAAGAACATCGACATCCACCTGACCGAGCAAGCTCTGGGCGACGGCAGGAGGCATCAGTGCGATAGACAGACAGACAGACAGACGGGCAGATGTCAGACACAGCTGGGTCCTGATCCTGGCAAGAGGGCTGAGGACGCCTCAGGGCTTCTTCAGGATGTACGTCAGACTGCTTGGAAACCCTGGTAGCCTTCATGGGTGGTGAGTTCCACACAGTGGAGCTAGTGCACTTGTGGTAGCGGGGCTTGCTCTTCTTGAAGATGTCCTCCAAGTCCAGAGGGAGAATGGTTCCGAAGAGCTCGGGAAGGCTTGGGGGTGGTAGTACTGGTGGATGATGGCCTGGCTGAGCTGGGTGCCTGAGAGAAGCACAAAGGTAAAGGGCTGCTGGATGGGAAGAGCAATGATATGCAAGATACTCCACACAAGTTAGGGCCGAAGCAATCATAACTGGACTTTGCATGCCCTGTGCAATGTCCAACACACTACTGACCCCACAAAGTCTAGCATTTGCTAAAAGCACCAAGATCCTTGGAGGCAAGGGATTGACAGCCAAAATAGTGTTCCTGTGCTTAAGGGGAACAAAGGAAAGAGTTCTGGGAAATGCCACTGGGTCCTCGTACCTCACTGGAGAGGAGGACCCAGAGGAGAGTTTGGCATGCACGTTAAAGGATTTTCTGGGGATTGGGGGAGAGGAGGCACTGGGGGATGGGGAGGGAGGGTTGAGGGCAGGGGGAGCAGGGGTTCCGGCGGGAGGAGGAGGGAGGGAGGGAACCGGTGTACCTATTAAGTTTGTATGAGCGGAGATAATAAAAAATGTTAAAAAAAAGTTAAGGGGCTGCCCTGTGCTCTGGGACCCCCACCCACTTACGCTGCCCTGTGCGCTCTGGGTCAGGACTTCTGCCAACCCAACTCATCGAGCTCTTCTCACTGCCTTCCTCTGCAGCAGAACCCAAGCAAAGCTCCCCCGAGAACTCACAGGACCACGCTGATGAGGGCTCAGGTGTGAGCTGATGGCTACTTTCCTCTTCTCCGCTTTACATGAGTGAATCTGCCCCAAGCACAGCACGAAAGTGCCAGAGCTGGAGAGTGAATAGGAGCCTCAGATTCCCCCAAGGAGCAAGGTAGGCTGAACCTGTGGGGGGCACATTCCTGCCAACCTCACGATCAACCAGGGGAAGACCCTGGGGGAATCAGTAGGAGGAACACAGCTAGGGCCAGCAGGGGTACTAGGCCTAACCAATTCCACACCCAACAAACCTCCACTGGGTGCGCTTATCCACCTCCTTCACAGATAAGATAACAGCCTTCCAAAGCCTTGTCTACCAGGTATCTCTGCAGGATGCATATGTCCAGTGACTTCACCCAGTGGCCGAGGGGACTAAGACTCCAGTCCCCCTGGGGCTCGAGTCCCCCAGAAAGTCTGTGCTCTGCAGCTGTCCCACTCCAGCAGCCCCACAGCAGGCCAGGGACAGCATCATGCCCACCCACGCTCCCGTGGAAATGCTGAAGAGAGTCAATTCCAGGTCAAATCCTGCTCAAGTGTCCCGACCCCCTCTCAGGGCCTTTGCTCCTTTACTGGCTCTTTGCTCTTCAACTGAAGCCCGCCACGGCCAGACACAGCGTTTTTACTGAGAACAGAGGACTCGACATCCTTCATCCTGCACCTGGACTTCAGGTGGGTCAGGGCACTCCACTTTCTGTGCATGCATGCCAAGGTCCACACAGGCCCTCGGGTCAATGCCCCAAGCCGCCAGGCCTGGCACTAGAGCTGAACAAGAGCACCAGGCAGCCCAGAGCGAAGGGAGACAGCTGGAAACAACTCCAGCACCCACTCACCTCTGGCCCAGGAGGGGATGGGCTTTCGAGGATGGGCCTCATCATCTGTGGAGTCATCGCTATTCAGGTCCATCCCATAGTTATCGGGGTTGATCTTGGGTTGGGATCTGGGGCCTTGTGGAGTCATTTGATATGAGGTACAAAGAGGAGACTGGAAGAAAACCACTGTGGTCAAACTCCCATTCCCGGAATTTCCCAAACTCACCACTGGAGGGCACTGGCGCTCTGATCGCCTCTCCTGGCACAAGAAAAAAAAAGTTTATAGTCACTTTTCTTTTGACATGTCAAATACTATACATTCCAGGTATCTTCCTTTTTGGGGCAAATTTTCTTCCAAGGTAGCAAACCCTCCCTCAGAGCTGCCCCGGGACACCCCATGATCTTCAGTGAATCTACCACAAATGGCCCCTGAGCTAACCCAGTTTCCAACATCTTGGCTGGAATGACAGTCTTTTTGTTAGACATTCGCACTGAACTGAACAATTTAAATACTCATCAGCAGGAACCGGTTAAATACCAATACAATTTACACAGGACACAACCATAAAATATATTTACATGTGTTAAACAGTAATGAATGGAAATATATGATATATGAAAAGAAAAGACAGCCTGCCCAATACAATATAATCTGTGCTTACTTAAAAACAAGCATGTATGAAAATAAGTGGGTTCTCATGTGAAAAGACAAGAAAATAGAAGGGAGACAGGCAAGGAAGGAAGAGTGTGATGGAAGAGAGGGTGGGATTGGGGATTAAGGTATGAAATTATTATAAATTCATTATAATCATGTAAAAACACTAAAAGAGTAAACAAACTTGAAAATGCATATGAGTAGGCATGTGTGCATGCTGCTCATATAAAACAGTCATGTACATGGAAATCAAGGAGGATCTCAGCCTAGTTTTCTGAGGAGCCTTAATGTAGCTTTATACTTATATCAAAATATTTAGTTTTTTATCTGTATTTTTTAAAATATGAAATTTCACAATATGAAAGTATATGCGGATCAAAAGTACCAAAAGCAGAAGTTAAGGGTATGGAACCTGTCTGTAGTCCCTTAATTAGTAGGCTAAGGAGAAAAGAACATTTGAGGACACTTGCTGCACAGTCCCCCCTATATAAGAGAAATAAATGACCAAGTGACCAGCCTCTTCCTTCAGACTACCACGCACAGCCTGTGCTTGCAGCTGCTGAGCAGGAAGCCATCAGAGCAGGGCCCTTGCCACACTGGGGACCCCCTGCTCCTGGGGCTCGGGCCTCACCTGCACGTCGATGGTCACGTTCAGACGCTTGGCGGCACCTGGTACCGGAGCTGAGGCACCCACGCACGTGCATGCACCATGTTCACACATATCAGCAGCGACACACATGCAACTACGCACACAAACATGTGAAAATGGAAGAAAAAAAGGGGGCAGCAGAGCTGGACCCCAGCTTGGTGCCAACAGCCAAAATTTCATCTTGTGATCTCCAAAAACAGGAGTCGGAGCCTCCTTTGGACACCAGTGATCACAGCTCCCACTCTCCCGTGCACTCCATGTCTCAGCTTGCCCCTCTTCTTGCAATGGACAGGGAGACTTCTCCTCTAGCATTGTCACAGACCCAAGGAAACGATGTGGCCACTCACACACCTAAGTCGGGGCAGACACAAGGCAGGGCTGGGGCTTCTGCATCCCCTCGCACATGAGTATGCGACCTCGACGCTCCCAGAACCTTCCTCTCACACTAGTTTCTATGACGTAGACAGCTGCTGTGCCGCAGTGGTCGGCAAGGAAAGATTAAAAAAGAAATGTGCAGGACATATTTCAAGGGTAGCTTGAAAACCCATATAGCTGCCAAGCATTACGTCGATCCAGTCACCCCTCAGAGCCCACAATGCTGCATGTGCATCCAGCTCTGAGGCCATGCTGCCTGCCATCCCTTCCACTCTCCACCTGACTCCACCCACAAGACCAGTGTGTCATCACTAAGCCAGAGGAGGGCGAGTCCAGCCCTCTGTGCGCTTTCCTCATCTCCTTTAAGCCTATGACTGCTCCCAGTAAAGATGGGGTTCCCCAGACAGTGGGGCAGGAGAGGGCAGCTGCTGGGCCTGTGGGTCTGCACACTTGGGCATAAATGTCAGTAGCAAGGCAACCCGAGCTGTCCCTACTACAAGGGAGATACAGCAGTGGCCAGGGATACGGACTCTCAGTGTCCTGTACCACACCACAAACCTCTGTCCATGGCATCCCTGTTAAGAGCCCTGCATCCTACTGTGCCCACTGGGAAAGACAGAACAGGCTGTGGAGAGCCCCCATGCTGACCCTTTATACACCTTAGTCCTGTGATCCACAAGCAACAGACTTTGAAGTCAACCTTTAAGGGACTTCACAGGACAAGGGGAGGCTGACCAGAGAGGCCTCACCTCTAGGCCTGAAGCCGCTCCTGCTCCTTCCTGCGCTCCTGCTCCCCCCACTGCTCCTGCTCGGCCAGCTGCCCTGCTCGGCCAGGTGCCCCTGCTCGCGGGTTTCCACCAACCACCTGGCCTCGGCCACCTTGCGCAGCCGCTCCTGCTCCTCCTCCTCCTTCCACTGCAGCACCTCTTGATGGCGCCGCTCCTCCTCCTCCTGAGGAGCAGTGCAGGTGGAGCCAGAGCACTCGGGCTGCTCAAGCCTGGTCTCTATAGCCACTACCATGACAACCACAGGGGTCAACTCCTTGGCAAGGAAGGTGTCATAGTTGGGCACAGGTGTTAACATGACAGTTGAGGGTTTGAGCTCTGGGCACATTTGAGAGAATTAATGGTTAAGCCCAGAGCAAACCTGCAGGAGATAGATTGGCTGATGGTGAAGGCCCAGCCCATGGTGCATCGACCTAGGCCCTGAACAGGTGAATAAAATACAGACAACTGGTTGAGAGAATTGGCATCCTTGTGTACACTTGGCCAGACATGCTGGTCTGGCAAGTGAGGATTGTCTCTGTCTTGGCTGTTACATGGATATGATGTGACCAGTTCCCTTGGCCTTGGGGTTGGTGTGAGCTCTCCTGTCAAGCTGTAACCAGACAATGAATCCTAAGAGAATAAACCCCTTGTTCCCTTAAGCCTTTGATGGTGGTTGTGTCAGCAACTATGCAGGACAAACTGCAACAGAAGGCTTTCCAAGCCATGGCCAGACTGAAAGGGTACTCGGCAACTGCTGCAGAGCTGGCCTGAGCGGATGCTAAGAGCTAGCTGGCACGGGGCAGTCATCTGACCCATGTCCTCGGCTATGAAATGGTAACAGGAGTACCGTCCTCTCATGGGGTCGCTGAGGTCATTTACAGCACACACTTAGAACAGTGCCGGAAGCACAGCACATACACTTTATAGATTAGGACTCAAACTCCACACACAGATTTTTGTTTCTTATGACAGAAGCTTGACAGTTACAGGGACAGGCACAGTCCTGTTCTTCCGGATATGACATTCAAGTGTGCACAGTAACATCAGTCATGGGCAGAGCACTGCGCATGTGCCAGGCACTACCCACTTATATTCGCTAACATATCTTACTCTCAGCACCCCCACCAGGAAGATGTCACTGCTTCTTACAGTCGCCAAGGTCACACAGCTGGTAAATGGCAGGCATTACCCTCAAACGGCAGCTTCTAAAGAAAGGTTACCTTCGCCACCCCATTGCCAAGTCACCTGATGACCTTCCTGGACTTGAACCAAGGATCAATTTCACAAATTGGGATGTGCCCTTCAGGGCCTCATGACACCTATCCCATTTCTTCCCGACACCCAGCTGTGCTCACACCTGCTGGAGCCACCTGAGCCTGCGCACCTCCTCCTCCTACTTCCTGCGCATCTCCACCTCCTCCATCTTCTTGGCTGCTGGTTTCTTCTTGGCCTTCTCCTCAGCCAGCCGCACCTCTTTGGGCTGCAGAATGCGCCCACACGTGCCCTCTGGAGCAGCCGCTCACTCAGCTGCAGAGTGGGGCCTGGAGCTCTAGGATGAGCACCCTGCCTCTCTGCCTCCCACTTGCTGCCCACGACCAAGGGAAAGGGCACAAGAAGCCATTCCTGCCCCGGACTGTGTGTGCCCCAAGTGCTTCCTGACTTCACTTCTGGGAAATGCCACTGGGTCCTTGCACCTCATCGAAGAGGAAGACCCAAGGGAGAGTCTGCCATGCACATTAAAGGATGCTCCGGGGATGGGAAGGGGAGGCACTGGGGGATGGGAAGGAAGGCACAGGGTGGTGGGAGGTTGGAGGAAGGGAGGGGACCGGTGTACCTGTTAAGTTTGTATGAGTGGAAATAACAAAAAAAAATCTGTGTCTTCTTCTCCTCCATCATCTGCTCCATGTGCTCACAGGCCTGCATCACCTTGCGGAGGCGCTTTTCATGCTTCCTGCAGGCACAGAGCAGTTGAGAAGAGCCTGCCAGCCTGGGCCGGGGCAAGCTGGGCAGGAGCTGGGCAGGAGCTGGGCAGGGGCTGGGCAGGGAGCTGGCAGGGAGTTGGGCAGGGGCCGAGCAGAGAGCTGGCAGGGAGCTGGCAGGGAGCTGGGCAGGAGCCGGGCAGGAGCTGGGCACTTACAGCTTCATCTCCTCCAGCCGCCGCCACTTGTCCTCCTCCACCTTCTGCCTGGGAAGCAGCTCGGCCTCCTGCTTCCACCACAGGGTCTCCAGGCACTGCCGCTCCTTCTCCTGACGAGGGTGGGGGGCAATGAGACATGAATGAGGATACCGGAGACCCCAGAGCTTGGTGTGGCAAGGTGCATCAACTCAATTACACGGCAGCAGCAGCAGAATGCCTGAGAGGCAGGGATGTCACTGGGCAGCGTCCATGCCCACCCAGGCCAAGCACAAGGCTCCATCTCCTCCCAGGAGTCCTTGAGTGCCCCACAAGAGCCTGATTTGTGGCCAGAGCAAAAATTCAGCTCAAATTTCATGTGTCCCCATCCCAACTATGTGAGCAGTGCAGTTGAAGAAAGAATGAAGATGGAGGTTTGTGCTGGGTTTAGGAGACAGCAGGCAGAAGCATGCATTCCTCACTAGCATGCCGAGAGCAGTGTGCCTGGGTGTGTACGCTACTCCTGTGGGCATCAACTCTTTCCAAATAGTTGAAAAAAACAAGTTCTGCCAAATGTTAACAAAGGCTGTACAGGCTAACGAGAAAGATCATGGGTGGCATTTTTTTCCTTTAGTTTCCAAATGATATGGCTACATTAATAATTTTTAAACAACTATAAGAACTAGCTGGTTGTAGAGCAAATCAATGCTGGCAACCCCTCCTAGGCAGATACAGAAAACACCAGGGAGACGTGGCTATAACTAGAGACAGCAAGAATAGGCAGAACTTTAAAGTGTACTTTTGCCAGAGATATGACTAGTGCTTCCCACTTGAAGAGTTCAGGGCTGCAAGAAGCTTCGACCCAGATGGGAACCCCATGCCTACCACCCACTCTGGCTCCCACCTCCAGGCCCAGCCTCTGATAACCTTCTTCCCTCCCACCCACCACCAGGGATGGCTCCTTTCACTTCTTCCTGACCTGACCCTATGAGAAGATTCCCGTCTAGGAATCTGGCCCTGAGGTAACAACAGGTTCCTGAGAATGGAGATAGGGGCTCAGACTAGGAGTCAGATGGAACAGACACACTCAGCCTCCCTACCTGACTCCCACATAGCTATGAGGCTTGGGCAGAATGCTGAAAACCAAAGTGGCCACTGCACCACAGACACCACAGGAGCTAGATGCACTGCTGACTTATGAGCTCCTGGGCTCCAGCCCTAATTACCACACTCATTAGTTTTGAGAACTAAGCAAATAGGCCGCCTCCAGGCCTCCAACTGCCTGTGAACTGGCCCCCTCCCACACTGCAGCATCCCAGAACAGCACGCACAGGTTGGAACCACAGTCACAAAAAGCAGACAGCTTGTAGCACAATCTACCCAGGTCAGCTGCTGGCAGGCAGCAACACTGGCAAAAACATCAAACTCTCTAAAAGGCTTAACCTAGACCAGAATCTCGGACATGGCATGAAGAATGTCAAGGACACAATCCAAAAACTAAGGCGTAGGCAGGGGATCTGGAAAAGCTCCGCTGTCGGGGGACACACAAAGATCAGCTCTGGTGTCAAGGCAGCAAGTGGTAGGAAGTATTTAAAGTAGACTTCAGATCAGCTGGTCCCCAAATGCTGGAACAAGTTGTCACACTGTCCCACAATCCTTCCTTTCTGCTCCCCAAGCCATCCACACTCCAGCTTTCAACAAAGCTGAGATTGCAGTCTTTCATCCCAACAACAGAAGGGCTGAAATCGCCCAGCACGAACTAGAAGCTGAGAGCTGTTCATGTCACAGGATGTTGCCTTTCCAGAGTGGCCCCCAAGTCCTCACCCAAACAGTCTCCCTGCTAGGTACCCAACAGTCACACAGTCCTCTAAATAGCCCATTGTGAAACATGTTGTCACCTTGTCCAACCAGAATGCAAGCAAGGCAAGCCTGTGACTTGCTTGGCCAGCTGCTGGAAAGCCCTCTCAAGGCCGGGGCCCTCAGCTGGAGACAGAAGCCCTGCATGTGCCTTCTGAACACTTCACAGACACTGAAAGGATGACGAGACAGGCAAACACAGGGACAGTTCAGCACCTAGGACTCCCCAAATCTCGAGCCACACACACCTCTTTTCTAAGGAAGCACTCAGTAACTGGCCAGGCTCGAGCTACATAGCCCCCTTTCCAAGAACCTTGCTCTTCCCTAACAACTCCCTGTGTGTGGTCAAATGCTTTTAACAACATATCCAATAACTGGAAGGGAGGGATCAGATGCCATCTGAAGCAGTTTGAGGTGTGTTCATAGTAAGGCGACCTATGTCCTCTAAGTGATCTAGGGGAAAGACCCTATTTGGTGCCTCATGCCTAACATACAAATGGGTTCACATATGATAAAAAAAATATAGGATGCCCCACCCTTGCCCACACAGAAAGTCCAAGTTCCCATCTGTTGATCAAGTTTATCAGAGGAGAAAACCACCCATACCCAGCCCCTAGCAACCTCCTCCTCCTCCTGGATCAGAAAGAAGCCCTGAGGGGTCACCGGGCTGAGGGGTTACTGAGCTGAGGGATCACCAGGCTGAGGGGTCACCAGGCTGAGGGGTCACCAGGCTGAAGAGTCACCCGGGCTGAGGAATCACCAGGCTGCGGGGTCACTGGGCTGAGGGGTCACTCGTGCCAAGGGGTCACCCTGCTGTTCCCTTGCAGTGTTCCCTGCACTTTGATATAAAACACCTTGCTAACAACTGTTCTGTGCTTTGTCTTCAATTCTTCAAACATGATACCAAGAACCTGGGATACAAGTCAGATGGTGTCCACTGGTGATGGACGCATGGTGTCAGGACTGTAGACTGAGCAACTACAAGGGTCTGGGAAGAGAACAGCCTCAATAGCCTGGTTTCCCCCCCTCCTTCAACACAGCTACCTGTAGAACACATCGCTCTCTTGGGCTGGCTCCTTCCAGGGTATACAGCTTCCCTTGGCAGATGTCCCACATTGTCTCTGGCATTTCTAAGATCTTTGCTTCTCAGTGGCAAACAAGGCTTTAACTCTACAGTACTCTTCCTGGGCTTCTAAACTACAGACTTGGCTGCCTGGATTCCACCATTCTCTGAAACCTTGGAGGAAGAATCCATGACCACCTCTCTCTTATATCTTTGCTGCCCCGAAAACCAGAACCATGTGGACGACTTTGCCAAGTTCTACTATATCCTCCAGGTGGAGATTGTCGCAGACCAGAGTCGTAGCCTCAAGACCAGGGCTACCCCAGACCAGGTGGAGAACATAAACACACAGCACTCTAGGCCGAGTGAATTCTTAACCCCTTTACCAAAACTTTTGTGACAGCTTTTATGCAGAAAATTTTGGGGTAAAGAATGTTGCACCTACAAATAGACATATAATTTCCTGATCAGCAAAATCACCTTCAGGGTGGACATTTTTTCAAGAACCTAACCCATTGCTTGAGAGTAAAGGGATTCAACAGAAACATTCTCTCAGTATTTCCAAACCTAGCTAATCTATAATGCTTCACTGGATAGCCATGGGGCTGAGCCTACATAGTTGACATTTTAAACAGAGACTGCATTTTTAAAATACACAGAGGAGGAATGAACTCCTTTTGATTTCAACAATTAACTATAGGAGTGCCCAACACCCCATAAGTGCCAGCGTGAGCTTTTCCTGTTGTCCTCTCCAGGTTGATCCTCTCAGTCAGGCAGGTTGATATGGGCACCAGGCATGGCAGCAGGTTCTATCTTGGGAAGTTGCATGCAGCTCATGCAGTCTCTGCAATCCAAGCTTGAACCACGTCTCTAGGGGGGCCATGGCTTGGATATTCAAGGGCCACAAGTGCCTATAGCATGGTCCTGTTGATGGAGCACTACTGAGATATGTGCTGAAGGAAACACTAATTATTAAAAGAATAATTCCTCCTATGATAGCATTCTTCCATTCCTTTAATAATAAGGTTGCTATTTTGCAAATGGGTGATAGACCCCTCCCTCACTGTGGTTTCCCACTTTTATTACATCTACCTTTGAATGTGCTTATATCACAAGACTCTAGTTTAACAGCTTTTTGTCTCTGGCCAGGGGGTAACATACAATGCCCACCAGGATGGAGTGAAGGGCATTGCAGGAACAGCAAAACTGCAAAAGAAAATCAACAAACCACAATCCAGAACTTCAGAGACTCTATATCAACCACCTAGAACTAGGCCAGCTTAGTCTCTCCCCATCTTGAAGCTCAGGGAAATTTGCGGAAGAGGGGGTGGTAAGAGTGTAAGAGCAAAAGGATGGGAGGAGCAATGATATGTAAGATACTCCATACTAGTTAGGGCTGAAGCAATCATAATTGGGCTTTGCATGCCCTGCGCATAGTCCAACACACTGTTTACCTCACAAAGTCTAGCATTTGCTAAAGGCACCAAGATCCTTGGAGGCAAAGGATTGGCAGCCACAGCAGTGTTCCTATACCTAAGGGGAACACAGGAAAGGGTTCAGGGAAAGGTCACTGGGTCCTTGTATGTCATCGGAGAGCAGGGCCCAGAGGAAAATCAGACATGCACAAGAAAGGACTCTCTGGGAATTGGGGCGGGAGGCACTGGGGGATAGGGAGAGAGGGGGGTGGGGAGGGGGAGCAGGGGGTACGGGGGGAGGAGGAGGGAGGAAGGGAACTGGTATACCTAGTAAGTTTGTATGAGCTGAAATTATAATAAAAATGTATTAATAATAAAAAAAGAAAAAAATACAAGCAGTCTTACCTAAAGGGGCAGCTGCACTCCAGCATTCTGACATATGTGAGTGTGTAGCATTATTAAACATCCTAGCTGCTGTTATTATTTTACTCTAATAAAAAGGGAAGGCTTAAAAAATAATAAGGTTGCTTATGTCTTCCTTAGAGGAATTCCAGAAGTATGTTGCCAACAGTCAGATGACCTATCTGTGAACCATGCATTCTCTAAACCTGGGGTCCATACTGTCAGGCCCCATATCGCCAAGGGTGTCTCTTTCGGGGAGGAGGCGATCATTGGTGGGAGTGCACTCGAATGGTCCTTCTCTGTGATTTCTCGTAAGAGTGCTGTTTGGGACAGGAAAGACACAGCCCCCTTTGCTACTGACATGGATTCTCCCAGTTTGGATTGCAAATACCATCTCCAGGGGCAGTCTTGGCATCTAGTCTTTCTGGCATGATGGTCTCTTCCTTGGCCTTCAGCCAGGGTAAGAGAGTATCACAGTTCCTTTTAAAGTTCTAGTGAACTGATAGCATAGTCTTATACTTCTGGAATTTCTTAGTTAGTACATAGGTGGGAATTTTACCCACCTATGTTTTAAGACATTTGAAGTTATTCTCTAATTCCTTTAAAATCAGTGCACACATTCTGGCTAACAAGTCTACTTATTTTGAGTGACTAGACATGAAAGCTCTTTTAGAATTTGACTTAAAGTTAAAAAGCAGGCTTTTTCTCTAGATCAGAGAGCAGGAAGCTAGTTCCAAAAAACCAAAGAGCAGGTAAAAGCACTCCTAATTCCCAGAAGAATTCTTCCTGCCAGGGACAAAGCTTGAATTACCTAGGAGAGAGTGTTTAGAACCTGTTCATGGGTGTTATTGTGACATTCCAAGAAATTCCTAGCCCCTGCCCATGGGGTTACTGTGACCTTCCCCAGGAAACAGGCTTTAGGCCTGAACTGGGAAGAAACACCAAGGCCTGACAATTCCCATATTTTTCCTTATTTCTCTTAAGTAAAGCCATGTCCTTTTCCCAAAAGATGCTTCTTTGAATCCATCTTTTCAAACAAGACATATTCTACCAGATTGGTTAGATAAGGACGCAGCATGAGATTGCCCCCCCTTGACTCACAGCTGGTTCAACTTCTCTGTGCTGACTCTAGGCAAAATTTTTCTTAGGTCTTTGCTTTGGAAGAGAAACAGAGCTTTCCTTTGGGGCCCTACCCTTTAGTTCTTTCCTTCTTGAAGGATTTTCATTCTTATGGGTGGGAGCCTTTTCTAAGTATCTTGCCCAAGGTAGGACCTCTCTTATAATACAAATAAAAAGCAGGCTTTGATTGAGTCACCATTTTGCTCTCTGCTTCTTTCTGGTTCAGTCCTTTAAGTTTGGCATTGTATTCTTTCTCACAATTTTTGCTTCTTTCTACCTGATTCCTTACTCTTTTTCATAACTCTCAACAAGACTGCTAAACAGTAGCCATGCCACACTGTCAAGACTATCTTGCTTTGCAAGTTATTGGGCCAAACACTCCAATTTAACTTCAAGCTCTCAGGACCAGGGCAAAACTTCACTAGACTCTCTGTCAACACATGGCTCCATTTGCCACTTCTCCAGTTCCAGACACGGTCTTATTCCCCTCTGGACCATCACAAGCTTCCACTGCCTATGTCTGTCACAGCATTGCTCTGCCGAGTTTTCACAAGAAAGCCCTTCTTCACATCTGGAAACCACAGCAGCAAGGAAAGTTTCATCTTGGTCTTCACTTCTGTTGCCTACTCATCTCCTCCTCTGTGGAGCAGCCCCATATGGTTTGTTAGAGATGAACCCATCACTTTCTTCATCTTTGAGGAATGCAAAGTCAGAATGTAAGTCTAAGAGTGACTTGGGATCAGTGTAATTTTGAATGTGCTCTAATAAGAAAAAATCTTATTCTTTTCTCTCTTTCCTTTCCCTCTTCCTTTCTCTCTCCCTTTCTCTCTTTCCCTTTCTCTCTCTCCCTTTATCTCTTTCTCCCTTTCCTTCCTTCCTTCCTTTCTTTCTCTCTATCTTTCTTTCTTCTTCCTGTTTTTATTTCTTTCTCTCTTTCTCATTTTATTTTTCTCTTGTTATCTTGTTCCCTCCCTCCCTTCTTCTCTCTTTCTCTCTTTCTCCCTCCCCTCCCCTCCCTTGCCTCCCTCCCTCCCTCCCTCCTTTCCTCCCTCCCTTTCTTCCTTCCTTCCTTCCTTCCTTCCTTCCTTCCTTCCTTCCTTCCTTCCTTCCTTCCTTCCTTCCTTCCTTCCTTCCTTCCTTCCTTCCTTCCTTCTGAAGCAGCCCAGGCTGTCCTTGAACTTGCTGTACAGTTGAAGCCCTGAATTCCATACCCTCCTACCTCCACCTCCCAAGTGTTAGCATTGTAGACATGCACCTTTACGCCAGGTTTATACAGGATGGGGATAAAAACCAGAGCTTTGTGCATGCCAGGCAATCACTGAGTCAGCCCAGCGGCATCCCTATCTGCAGTAGTAGCAAACTACTTCTCACACAGCTGAGAAGCCCCTTAACAATCCTTTCCAGTGATTCACAGATTCTCCCTGAAGAACTTACTGATGGAAGAGAGGAAGCCAGTTACTCCTCTCCCCTGAAGGAGTGGAGGCAAGGGGATAATAACTATGACACTAATATGACTGTAGCAACCCTTTGTTAACCATTTGTCATGTTCAAGGTTAATAGGGCTTTATTTACACTTTCTCTTTTAATTTTTATGGCAAACTTTCAAAGCTTAGAAGTTATACCTGCTTTTGCAATCGGTTGGTTCTCTGTTTTTTCCTCTGTTGGACCAGTTCTTGCTAAACCAATGTCCTTCACACTGCCACATCTGAGGAGGGTTTCAGGCTTTACATTATTTGACATCCATCTCTGTTGACTCTGACATATCAGACCTTCCCCTTAATATGCTTTTCATTCAGTTAGTTTGGAATTCTTTCTGCATTCTCTGCTTTCCTGATTTGCTTCCTTGCTTGGTTGCTGCTTAGGTTTTCTTCAGCCACGGGCAAGTTTTTGTCTTGTGCCTTCTTTGTTATTTGTCTTCCATCTTCTTTATTTGTTCTGGATTTGCTTTCTGAGCAATTTCCCCTTCACTTAAGCTGTCACCTACACTCTGTATGGCAGAAAGTTCCAAATTTATGTCTCTAGCTTTCATCTCTCTCCTGAACTGTAGCTCTCTAAATCTAGTTAGCTGTATTGGACCTGTGTCACCAGATCATTTTGTCCTGAAATTCAGTATATTTTGAACTGTCCATTGTCATCGTTCCCCACTACATGTCACCTGTTGGGCCCACCCAGGAATTACCCCAGGACCTAGCCGAGCACATGGGACCAAAGATGACACTAACAGCTAGTGTCCTGGGCGTAACCCTGATCACATTACAGAGAGCCCTAATTGGCTTTCAGGAATTAACCTACTTTCCTTATTGAGATACATCCAGCCTGACCTCTAGGGCCTGGATGCTGTGTTGACTTTTCACATCCTGTGGTCCTTTGTCTATTTAAGCTGTTGTTACCCCCCAATAGAGATTTGCTCTGACAAACTTCCCGTCTGTTTCTGAGTCTCTGGGGAGTTGAGGCAGAGGAGGAGGCAGCCGGGCTTACCTATCTTCATCTTGACAGCCTGGAGTCGTCGTCCCCTACTGTGTGTGTGTGTGTGTGTGTGTGTGTGTGTGTGTGTGTGTATGTGGGTGAAGCGTCCCCACGTTGTGGCTGGAGAAGTCTGCAATCTGGTGCCCTGTGTGAGGAACTTCCGAGATCGGACAAAGTGAATCGGGCCTTGAGGTAAGTGTCGAACCTTAGTATGGGTAATTCGAAAAACAAACGTGACCCAGTGCCAATAGCACTGAGATCTGTATTAAGAAACCATGGTTTTGAAATTCCACATCTCCACTTTGCGGACGTTTGGCAAACAGCCCTTGAATTAGCACCTTGGGCCCAATTCTCCAATATGCTTTCATGGGATACGTCGAATAAGATAGAGGACCTAGCCAGAGAGGGAGAAAAACATCCTAAAATATTACCTCCCTTGGAATTTTATCCCACGGTTTCCGTGCTTAAGATATCGCTCCTTCCCGATGCGATCTAGAGCCCATGGGAAACTAAGGTAGAGGCGGAGCAGACAAAGGGGAAGGAGGAGGGGAAGGAGGAAGGAGAGCCACTTCATACTTGCAGCGTGGCTCCAGGGTGTCTGCAGCCAAAAACAAGCCATCACAGGCGCCCCTCTGCCTAGCCATGGAAGGCCGGGGATTTCGCTGAGCAATGGCAGGGTGCAGGAAGCCATGGGGATGGCAGGCATGCCCACCATTTGCGGGTTTCCACACTGAATGGTACCCCAGCACTCTGCACACACCGGGAACAGGGCACAGAGCTGTGGCCCCCAAGCGTGGCAGAGCCAAAATAATGGTTGCGAACCCTGCCAAAAGGAGCTTCGGGGGAAGGCTGAGCTGTGCGGAAACAAGGCGCACAGAAATGCAGCTCGTGGGGAAACGGAGCCACGTGGAAACTGGCCGTGTGTGGGGCAAAAAGCTTGAGAGCTGAGTGCAGAGTTGTCAGCCCCAGCGAGGGGGAGGAGCTAACCGCTGCCAGGGCAGCTGCATGGAGCTGCCCGCCTGAGGCGAGGAAGGGGGTGCCTGCTCCAGGAGCTCCAAAATGATGTGGGAAAGTGGCTGCCGCTAGAGAGAATGCCTGACACGCTCAGTTCTCTTTATCAAGGGAGAAGGAGGTGGGGATGATTTATAGGAAGCCCCCCCCCATACACCTTCACAAAAACTTATCCCGAATCTGCACACGGGCATGGCCCTCGTCAGGCTACAGCGGGGGAACTTAGGGGTGGGTGAGGAAGACTTTACAAATTCCTCAGTTCCCTGTGCAGGCGGGTGGGGACTACTTCTGTTTGTGTTTGTCTAAAACTTGATTCATAAAGGCTTTGCCTCTCATAAACTGAAGGGATCAGAAAAACTGTCTGTTCTTTGTATGTTGCCTGTGATGATAAAGGGTTACTTTATAAAGTTCTGACTTGCTTGGTTGTCTGGACTTCCTATAAAATGTGTGTTTTATGCTTCAAAATAACAGCTGTGGCTACTTCAAATTTTATTGAGTGCTTAGAATCACTTTTTTGTTTTTGACTCTGTACATTATTTGCCATGCCTGATTTAAATGCAGATGCACCCTTAAAAATGAATCTTTTTAAGAACTTTAAAGGTCTGATTACGTACTGACTAAAATATCTTGTTTTATCTTGATTTTTATGAAGCTTCACAAAAGGTGGTATTGTGTTTTTACCTAGGATCTGATAACATCACTTTTGTAATTCCTTTAATATTTGTTTTCCCGTGTGTAATGTTAACATATCTAATAGCCAGAAAGAAAAACTGATTTCTGAGAAATTCATTGGGAATTTCTTCATTCTCCTGGTATGTATGAGCTCTCTTCCTTGGGGAGAAATCTGCTTCCTAATTCCAGGTATACTCCCGTGTTCTGCTACAATCTTGCAAACTTAATTTGGATATAATGATTTTTAAGATGAGGTCTACTGTTAATGCCTCTTTTAAAGGACTTTTCTTACAGGGTATCTAATGTAAAAACAACAGGGAAAACATCAAGTAGAATAAAGAAAATATGAAAAAAGGATGTATGGTACTTGGATGTACAAAAGGTTTAAAAGAAGGTTTATAGGATAGAAAAATCTTACTTAAAAATTAAAATATTCCGGATGCTTTTCTGTCCGACAGTTTGTTACCGAATTCACACACACACACACACACGCACACAAAACAACTTCGATTGCACAAATATGGTAGGACTGTTACGTTGCCAGCGTTTTTGTAAGTTTACTCATTCATTTTTCCCGAAGTGCGGGGGTGGGGCACTTCTAGGAAGAGATTATTGCTCTGTTTTTTTTTTCACATGAAGATATTTTGAGTAATCTGTTCCCAGTTCCATAGTTAGAAATCCTTTCGTTTGCATCAAAGTCATTTCCTTTTGTATGAGCAAAAATTTTACACAACATAACATAAAATAGCACATATATATGTATATATATATATATATGTGCTGTAACAATATGCTTGCTTGCTTTTCCCCCTTTGTAGCATGTCTAGTTCTGAAATTATATTCTTTTGATTTTTTTTACATCTTTTTCATGTATACAATGTATCTCAGGCATATCTACCCCCAGACCCCTCTCCCTCCATTGAACCCTTTTTCAATCAACTCTATCGCTCAAATGTGAGCCCCTCAAATTCCCTGAGTAGGAAGGGGCTGCCCGCACCCATTTGAAAAGGAAGTAACCTCAACCACCTATCCTTGCTAATTTCCTGCTTTAAAATTAGTAGGTGCTATTTAAATACGTTTGCTTTCTTTTACCAGAAATAATTATTTTTCAATAGAGTTCCTAATTTAGAGATTTGGGTGATTTTTAAAGTGTGTATATATAACTTCAATCCCTCTTCCCCAAATATCTGATGTATTTTATTTTGTAAGTTAAACTCCCAATAGTAAATTGTATTTGTGAATGTTGTCGCTGTTGCATTGCCAGATGGAATTTTAAAATACCAAGGTAATACCTGGTTGTGGTAGCAGCACACGCTTTAATCCCAGCACTCCAGAGAGGCGAGAGGATTGTCTGAGTTCTAGGACAGCCTCCCTAGGAAGACCCTATTAAAATAATAATAATAATGTTTATTTTGTATCTTTGCTGTATATTTTGTATATCTATGCTGTTATATTTTGTTGATGGTACTTCCTTTTCTTTTTGGCTAAGTAATATAAGTGTACATGCTCCTTTTGGAGAAATGGAGCAACATTGAAATAATTTTTTGATTGTTTAGGTAAAGTGTTGATATATACCACATGATCTCGCTGGAACTTACTATATTACTCAATATCATCTGGCCTCAGACTCCTGAGGCCTGGGATGACTGACTTCTCGCCATAACTGATTGAAAAACTTTTTTCTCCTCAATTCACTTCCAACCCACACAACCACTGTAACAACCACTGTAATTATTTGTGCACATCTTTTATGCTATTTTTTTATTTAAATCACTTAGTTCTTTCAAATACTGTATTTCATAATTTAATGTGCTATAATTTATTCAACCTTTTCTAAAATAGTGGATGTGTAGGTTATTTGTAGTTATTCAATATAGTTAATAATAGCATTTCACAAAACTTCATATAGATAGGAACATAATCTTCATGCATATGATTACATCTGAAGAACAGAATACTATATGTAAAATTCCAAAACAAAGAATATAAGCACTTTAAAAAAGATTCCAAAAAAGCTGTACCAATTTCAGCATTTTTTAAGCAAGAGAGAATGAATTAAAGAAAAAGTTATGTCTATTTTGACCTCATACCTTTAGATAGGTAATACATGTCAATATTTAAAAAAAAATTAAGTCTGTCTGAAATTCATGGACCATAGTAACAATCATTCTGAAGAATCTACGGTATCTAAATGCTTCAGCATTTCCCAAACATTCAAGTTCAGCTTTTCAGCAGAGGCCTAGAAAAAAGGGTGAAACTTTTCCTTTACCATCGGCCCTAAATTCAAAACACTTTTTGAAGTGGACTGTGATTCAGAAACAGTTCGAGGGGGTGGTTCAGTCCATAAAGTGCTGAGTTGGCGAACTCCAGGATGAGCGAAAGACCCTCTCTCAAAAAAAAAAAAAAAAAAAAAAAAAAAAAAAAGGTGAAGAGCAATTGAAGAAACTCCTCATATTTAAACTCCCCTATACACAGGGGCTGTAATAGAGTTCAGCTCCTCAAAGTCTGTGTTTAGGATTTGAAGTAATCTTCTGTAATCTTGGCAGACATTTCTGGGTTTCTGGAATTGAGATCAGATATAACCCACATGACTTTGGTGCAAGCCCTTTATATTTGGTAGGGCTGGTTTCTTGGTGGTGAAAAGAGGGTAAGGCTCTCTCTCTGATGACGACTGTATACTTCGAAAAGACAGTTCTAAATAATTTTATTTATGAAGTTATTAAATTGAAATAGATTTCTAAAAAAAATTAAAATATGTACAAGAGGTTTATGAGTTGGTTGCTTAGAAAAAATGTTAAAATATGCTGTAAAGGTTAATGGAGTGTTAGGTTCATAAAAAGACGAAAAATTAGAGATGGTGATTAAAAGAAAATGTTGTACATTATGCTTCTTCCATGCTATAGAAGAAAAGACATTGAGCCTCAGACATTAGAGATTAAGAATTAAGCTTCATGTTCAAATGTATTTCAATTGTCTGTTTTGATTAAGCAGGAATTTGGTTACTCATAAAATCCCAACTTCTCAAGGGCGGTGGGAAACTCAACATGGGGGCCATGAGCAGAGTGAGCCTGTCACTCTTCTGGCCCTAGG
Source organism: Typhlomys cinereus (assembly GCA_023101885.1). Taxonomy (NCBI): domain Eukaryota; kingdom Metazoa; phylum Chordata; class Mammalia; order Rodentia; family Platacanthomyidae; genus Typhlomys; species Typhlomys cinereus. The sequence continues at coordinate 464,964 of JALPQD010000746.1, read as the reverse complement.
AAGGTCAGAGACTAGGGCCTGCAGCGGCCCAAGCAGGGCTTTACTCAGGAAAAGCCAAGGCCCCACCCAAATCCTGAATCTCACGATAAAAGCGAGCAGGCTTCTCCTGGGAGTGGAGGAAAAGGGCACCTTTAAAATATGGGAGGAATGTTTTAACCTTGTGTAAATGTGTGAGTAAATGTCAGCCTGAGGTGGGAAACCTATTACACCTGTGCTCCCCACGATGAGATCCCTTGAAGCCATGGGATTCACTTGGGCCAGTTCTACATTTCCATGGTGATACAATGCAGTCTAGAGTGGGTTCAGATTAGAATCTAGTCACTTGGTTTATAGAGTGCTTGACAAAACTCTGCTGAGCCATGTGTCCTTTCCTCAACTCCAGGTCCACTAAACTAAAGCCAAAGGAGAGATTTCCCCTTCCTGTGTCCAGGGACTAACTAAAAAAAAAAAAAAAATGCTTAGTCCTACCTACCTGAAAGAGAGTCAACTTGTACTACATTCTTGGGCATGCCTTGTTTACATCTTAGACAAGAGATCACCCCAGTGAAATCTTGAAGTTATAATACCATCCAACTAGACAAACAACGACCAACAAATGACAAAATGTTAAGCAACTATAGAGATCTGTACCAAAAGTACCAGCTAGCAGCTCAGGAAAAGCTTTGTCTTACAATAGAAATGCCATCAAGACTAAGGTGGAACAGGAATTTCTTCTAGATTCCACATCAACCAGACTCCCATCTGGAGGACAGGGTCCTCATCTATTAGAGAGAAATAGGCCACCATCTGGAGGACAGCATCCTCATCTGCTCAGGAGAGGTTGGAGCACTGTGATTAAGTAGTCCACCAACAGGAAGCTTTCACTTCTATCTTGGAGGTAAAATCCTTTGTTTCTGTTTGTCCTTCCTTTTGTTCTGTGTTGTCTTATGACCCCACTGACTAATGAAATAGGACAGATGTAGATAACCCCTTTCAAACTTATTTTTAGACCAATTTTAAGGACTTTAAAATAAGACAGATGACCTAAGACTTAATAAAATGAAACACAAAACAAAAAAAATTAAAACTTGGCATTTGCCTAAGGAGATAGGTAAAATATTAACAGGCATGCCCAAGCCAACAACCCAGACCGCTTCTGACAGGAGAAAGATGATAAGATGCTTTAAATATGTTAGACTGGGTGCTTTGAAATGGTTGCAAACATAGGAAGCTTTCATGTCGCCTATGTCCAACTATGGGAATCTTGACTGGAGGAAAGATTGCCCCCTGAACCCCAGGGCCCAGGGGCCAAGCCCACTGGGGGGGACCAATAAAATGGACTGAAGCTCTTAGCTTCCCTCCCGATGGGAAAAAAAAATTTGCTGCTGATATCCAGCAAAAGAAGGCCCAATATGCCAGGTTGAGCATTTCATGAGACCTTGGGTTTAACATGCAAATGGGAAGCCTCTTTGACTCTATTGTTGATGGACGAGAGAGCACAAAATTTTAGTGCTCAACTTCCTTCCTAGGCTTTTGTCAATCTTTGATTTTACTAAAATGTTAATGATCAAGAAAATGACAGGTTCATCAGTCACTCACAAAGTAACTACTGAAATTCCTTATATACTTAATGATGTTGCTTTTAGACATTCCTTCGTTTAATGAAACAAGATAGGCAGTTCACATTGTTTTAAAATATGATCATAGAAAGTCACAGCTGCAGAGAAAAAAGGTCTTCAGTATGTAGATTAGTTCTTGTTTTTTTTCACCAGACACAGTCAGTGACTATTCCAGGTGAGGTAACAGGTTTTCTTTACTGGCTCTTGCCTGTACCCACAGTAAGATTACTGAGCTTATTTGGCTTATCCCATGTGCCTTCCCAGTTACAATGGTTTAGTCCTTGTGTAGATCTTAAAAGTTTAACTTATGTTTTGTCTCTTTTAAAGGGACCTTAAAGCAATAAAGCCATCTGTCAAAGACCTCTAGACCATCCCAGCACTTATTAGATGAGGACATCAGACTGCTTTCACTTTCATCATCCCATCTCTGCAGGAAGTAGTTAAGGAATGGTTGTCGACGCTCATCCCTTGAGCAGTCTGGGTCCTCAAATAAGTTAAAGTGTAAAGTAAGCAGGTTTAGAACAGCCATGCTGGGATGAGTCTCTCAAGGTCTTTGAAGGTCTTTAAAATTCCAAAAAAGGCATCCCCCTCTGCTAGATAACCCCATACCCAACCAGATTAAAGGTCCCATTACTAAAACAAAAAGGAGGAGTAAGCCCACACCAACAGCTAGGGTTGGCATTACTTACCATCAACGTTTTAAATTTTCAAAAAGGATAGCTTGAATCAAGACTCCAAAGACACTGGGGAAGCCTATCCACCAAACCTTCTGTCAAGAAACTATCCATGGTGTGCTCTAGAAGATTCTAACCATAATCCTTATAGGCCTGACCTAATTCAAGATGGCCTGATTGATACCTTGCCTAAACCAAGGTGGAGTCGATCTGGGTTTGACCTAACAGCTAGAAAAAATTGTTCTTTTAAGAACTATATCACTTAAGTGTTTCCTCAGCACATCTCTCAGCAGTGCTTCATCAATGAGAGCGCACTACAGACATTTATGATCCTTGAACATCCATGCCATGCCCCTCCCCCAGGACGCAATTCAAGCTTGGAGATTTGTGAGGCCTTAGTCTAAAAATGGACCAGGGAAGCCTGTACTGTCTGTGTGAGCCACATGCAACTTCCCCAGGCTACCTGCTGCCTGCCTGGCGCTGATGCCAACCTGCCTGATTGAGAGGACCAACCGAGACAGGACAAGAGCGAAAGCTTATGCTAGGACTTATGAGACATTGGACATATGTATAGTTAATTGTAAAATACAGTCTCTACTAAAACAAAAAGGGGGAGATGTTGGGCCCGCCCAGGAATTACCCCAGGGCATAGCCGAGCACGTGGGACCAAAGATGGCACTAACAGCGAGTGTCCTGGGCGTAATCCTGATCACATTACAGAGAGCCCTAATTGGCTTTCAGGAATTGACCTACCTTCCTTATTGAAATATATCCAGGGCCTGGATTCTGTGTTGACCTTTCACACAATTGGCTGCCTGTTTCACGCCATGTGGTCCTTTGTCTGTTTAAGCTGTTGTTACCCCCAATAAATCGAGATTTGCTCTGACAAACTCCCCATCCGTTTCCGAGTCTCTGGGAAGTTGAGATGAAAGAGCGGGCAGCCGGGTTTACCTTTCTTCATCTTAACAGCCTGGAGTCATTGTCCCCTAGTGTGTCTGTGTGTGGGGGGGTGGAGAGACCCACATCGTGGCTGGAGAGTCACCTTATTGTTTTTTTTCCCTCAGTCACTCATGGATGTCTTCCTGTTAATGAATGGCATGTTGTTCATCAAGTTGTATAAATAAAAAACCTCTTAGAGTCTCATGGGCTCCTCAAACCATCACCAGTGGCATTGACCACTGAGACCAAATATTGGAATATTTTTTCTTTTTAAAGTATTTTCTTCATTTGAGAGAGAAGTTGGGGAGACAGAGGAAAAGAGAGACCAGGAGAGAGGAGTATGCGTGTGTTCCATGATGCAAGGCTGGAGGTCAGAGAACAACTTTCACAAATAGGTCTTCTCCTTCCACCATGTGGTGTTAGAGGAAAATTCGCTTCACCCCAAAAGGAGAAGATGAATCTGCTTTGGTGGAGAGAATGAGAAGAATACTTAACCGTGCATACATGAGCTAACTCTAAAAAAAGTTCCATTGAGTTTAGCAATGTTTTTCAAATTGCAATTTACTTTATACACCAAGGATGGGAGGGGTGGGTAAAATAATAGTCCCTAAGCGGATTTATATTTCAAACCAGTTACAACCAAGGTCAGTGTAGTAGTTCCCATGGCTCCCATGTTAACCACCCTCTTATCTCACAGCCATAGGGAGTTGTTCAGACCACAGACAGTGTTCTCACCCAAAATTTGAGAAAGGAAGGGGAACTGACCTCCTTTACATAGCCACTTCTGACTGACAGCAGTTTTAGCCCTTTTTCTGAGTTTTAGGGATCAGGTTCAGGTAACTATGTTTTCAAGTACTCACCACCTGCTGAGCCATCTAGCTGCCCCTGACTATTTTCAAGAAGGTGGAGTTTATTTTGGCTGACAGTTTGAGTCACACAGAAGGTAAGGAATTGGGGCAGGAACACAAGGCAGCTGGTTGTGTTGCCCCTGTAGTCAGGTGGCAGAGTAGAGCCAGGGTCTCCTTCCCCCATTGTGACAGTTCACCTGCATGGCTGCTGGTAAATCACCATCAAATGGCTTAAGGGAACCAAGGGTTTATTTTCTCCTCCACTTGTCTGGTTACAGTTCTCAGGCCAGCTTGACAGGAGAGCTCACACCGATATGAGCGCCTAGGAAACAGGTCACACCATTTCCACATAGCAGCTGAGGGAGGAACGATCCTTACTTGCCAGACCAGCATGTCTGGGAAAGTATACACAAGGATGCCAACTTTCTTAACTAGCTCTCTGTATTTTATTCCAAGGTCTAGTCCCATCCACCATGGTCTGGGCCTTCCCCATCAGCTAGACAATCTTCTGCAGGTTTGCTCTGGGCTTAACTCAACCATTAATTCTCTGCAATGTGCCCAGGCTCAAACCCTCAACTGTCAAGTTGACACCTCTGCCTAACTATGACACCCATCTGTCATTCACTCTCAACAGTCCCTCAGAAGGTATGTTAACTCTTGAGATCTTCCTTCTGATGTCACCTCTTGGGTAGATCTTGTGACATAGAGCTACAATAAGTTCATGAGTCCAGCAGTCTTGTAGTACCCAGGAGAAACTGTCTGGCAACGGACTTCCCGAATCCCTGAGTCTTGCCCTCTTCTGCAATGTTCCTTGGTACCTTCCGGCGGTGGGTGATGTAGTTGTTCTGTTTAGGACAAAGCACCCACAGTCCCTTATTCTTAGCCAGTTATGAGTCTCTGTATTAAATACCTTCCATTGCAAAGGGAAACTTCTTGAATGAAAGGCTGAGAGCTGTTGTACTATGTGGGAATGGTGCTAAGTGTTAAATAGTTGATAACATCATTTAGTTCCTAAGTGGGCTCTTCAGCTGGATCTAAGCGCTCAGTTGGCACAAGTGCTGACCACCAGGAGAAAACCACATGCTCTTGCTTGGTTTTCATGTTCATAGTGCTCTTGCCAAGAGAATGAAGTCTGAGGAAATGGCCAAAGTGTCCTTTTTATACTTTTTAGACAAGAGCCACAATTTTGGAAAGAAATTACAAGACCAATGAATACTTGGCCTACTGTAGCACATTCTAGACACATTGCTAAGAGAAACAGGGAGGGATGTAGAAGCACCTGTTGGAAGGAAAGGTTATGTCACAGCACTGTGAGTTACTAGTTTGAGGTGACCAAGTGTACTTTCTGACTTGCTACTGAATGAAACTCGCTACCAAGAGGTGGACCTAACTTCAAAGTGGCATCGCCTAGTCATCTGTTACTAGGTGTCACCTATGCAGTCTATGTTCTTGGAAGAACCACAGCTGGACCAATCATGCTCCTATTTCCATTGCCAAGAAGAATCCTCTCCCATCTCCCCACCTAGATCTGACCAATGAACTGCAACTTGTGAATTTAAATATTAACCATCAAGATTGAGTTCTTGGCTTGATGGCGTTCTTCATTTACATAAGCAGTGACCTGGTTAGGTATCTTTTTATTATCATTATTATTATTTCCACTCATACAAACTTAATAGGTACATCGGTTCCCTCCCTCCCTCCTCCTCCCCCCGACCCCCCTGCTTCCACTCCCCTCACTCCTCCCTCCCCATCCCCCAGTGCCTCCCCCCCAATCCCCGTAGAATCCTTTAATGTGCATGCCAGACTCTCCTCTGGGCCCTCCTCTCTGATGACCTACAAGGACCCAGTGGCATTTCCCTGAACCCTTTCCTATGTTCCCCTTAAGCATAGGAACACTCCTGTGGCTGGAAATCCCTTGCCTCCAAGGATCTTCGTGCCTTAGCAAATGCTAGACTTGTGGGGTCAGTAGTGTTTTGGACATTGCGCAGGGCTTGCAAAGTCCAATTATGATTGTTTTGGCCCTAACTTGTGTGGAGTATCTTGCATATCATTACTCCTCCCATCCTTGTGCTCTTACAATCTTACCGCCCCCTCTTCCGCAAATTTCCCTGAGCTTCAGGATGGGGGAGAGATTAGGCTGGCCTAGTTCCAAGTGGTCGATATAGAGTCTCTAAAGTTCTGGATTGTGGTTTGTTGATTTTCTTTTGCAGTTTTGCTGCTCCTGCAATGCCCTTCACTCCATCCTTATGGGTATTGGATGTCACCCCCTGGCCAGAGATAAAAAGGTCTTAAACTAGAGTCTTGTTATAAGAGTATATTCAAAGGTAGATGTAATGAAAGTAGGAAACCATAGTGAGGGAGGAGTTAATCACCCATTTGCGAAATAGTTATTTTTTATCTGCCATACTCTATGCCCTCCCCTTCTGGGGAGATCATACCCCCTCAGTTGTGAATGATCAGGAACGAAAGTCTGTGAACTTAACCAGATGTCTCATTACTTGCAGGCCTTTTTCTCTGCTGTAACATGGTCCCTCTCTCTTTGTTTCTGGTGTAGCCCTCCTACCCCATCCCTCCTGTCCATAATCCTTGCAATTACTGTAGGTATTACAGAGATTTATCTTTGAGTGTCTCTAGGTTGGCTGGGTGGGTTTGGTACTAGGAGCCACCTATTAGGGAGTACATACGGCACTTAAAATTCTTGGCCTGGGATACTTCACTTAATATAATTATTTCTAATAACATCTATTTCCCGGCAAATTCCAGTATTTCATTTTTGGTGGCTGAGCAGTATTCCATTGTATAGATGTACCACATTTTCCTTATTCACTCGTAAACTGTTGGACATTTGGGTTGATTCCATGACTTGCTATTGTAAACAGTGCTGCTATGAACATGGTCGCACTTGTGCTATCGAGGTGAACCTCTGCTGCATGGGGGTTATTCCCAAAAGTGGAATAGCAGGGTCATATGGCATTTCAATCTTTAATTTCTTTAAGAATCTCCAGATGGCTCGCCAGAGTGGTTGTATGAGCCTGCATTCCCACCAGCAATGTAGGAGAATTCCCCTCTCTCCACATCCTCCCCAGCATTTGTTGTTGTTTGTATTGTGGATTTTTGCCATCCTGACCGGAGTGAGATGATATCTCAGGGAAGTTTTGATTTGTATTTCCCTGATGGCTAAGGAAGTGGAGCATTTTTTCAGATATTTGTTTGACATTTTAATTTCATCCCTAGTAAAGTTTCGTTTAAGTTCCAGGGCCCTTTTTTTAATTGGGTCATTAGTTTCCTTGGTGTTTAATTTTCTAAGTTCTTTGTACACTCTGGATAATAGAGCTCTATCAGATATGTGGTTAGTGAAGATTTTCTCCCATTCTGTGGGTTGCCTTTGAGCTCATGTTACAATCTCTTTATCTGAACAGAAGCTCTTTAATTTCACAAGATCCCAACTGTTGAGAGTTGGTAGCAGTGACTTGCCATTGGATGTCTGTTTAGGAACTGTTGGCCTAGCCCAATCAGCTCGAGGGAGTTTCCTACCCTTTCAACTATGGTCAACTATGGCTTTATATGAAGGTCCTTGATCCATTTGGAATTAAGTCTTGTACATGGTGACAAGTACGGGTCGTTTTAATCTTCTATATGTGGATATCCAGTTTTGCCAGCACCATTTGTTGAAGATGCTGTTCTTTTTCCATTGGATTTTTTGGGCTCCCTTGTCAAAGATCAAATGGCTGTAGTTGTGTGGGCTTATATCTGGGTCTTCAACCCTTATCCATTGATCTGTGTGTCTATTTTGGAGCCAGTACCAGGCTGTTATTTTAACTATGGATTTGTAGTATAGACTAAGGTTTGGTATGGTGATACCTCCAGCAGTGTTTTTGTTACTCAGGATTGTCTTTGCTATCTTGGGTCTTTTTGTGCTTCCATATGAATTTTGAGATTATGTGGTCAACTTCTTTAATGAATTGCTTTGGGATGTTAATTGATATAGCACTGAATTTGTATACTGCCTTTGGTAGGATGGTCATTTTTACCAATGATTCTGCCAATCCAGGAACATGGGAGGTCTTTCCACCTTCTGGTGTCTTCTGCAATTTCTTTCTTTAGGGTTTTATTGTTTTCATTGTAAAGGTCTTTTACCTCCTTGGTTAGGTTTATACCAAGGTATTTCATTTTGGGGGGGCTATAGTAAATGGGATTGTTTCTCTCGGGGCTTTTTCATTTCTTTCATTCTGGGCATATAGGAAGGCCACTGACTTTTGTGCATTTATCTTGTATCCTGCCACCCTACTGAACTTCTCAATTAGTTCCAGAAGCTTCCTGATGGAGTTTTTGGGATCACTCAGGTATAAATAAGATCATGTCATCTGCAAATAGGGATAGCTTGACTTCTTCTTTGTCGATTAGAATCCCTTTTATGCCCCTTTCTTGTCTTATGGCTTCAGCTAAGACTTCAAGTACAATATTGAATAGAAGTGGTGAGAGTGGACAGCCTTGTCTAGTTCCTGATCGAAGTGGGAATGCTTCCAGTTGTTCCCCATTGACTATAATCCTTGCTGTGGGCTTGTTGTATACAGCTTTTATTATATTGATAAAGGTTCCTTCCATTCCTACTGTCTCTAGCGTTTTGATCATAAAAGGCTGTTGGATCTTGTCAAAAGGTTTTTCTGCATCTATTGAGAGTATCATGTGGTCTTGGACTTTGGACTGGTTTACATGATGCATTACATTTATTGATTTGCGTATGTTGAACCACCCTTGTGTGCTGGGGATAAATCCTACTTGGTCCCCATGAATGATCTTTTTGATATGTTTTTGAATCCGATTCGCTAGACTTTGTTGAGAATCATTGCATCTGTGTTCATCAGAGAGTTTGGCCTATAGTTTTCTTTTTTAAGTGAATCTTTATTAGGTTTTGGGATTAAAACGATATTAGCTTCATGGAAGGAATTTGGTAGTGTTTATTCCTTTGCTATTTGATGGAACAGTTTAAGGAGTATTGGTTTTATTAACTCCTTAAATGTCTGGTAGAACTCTGTGCTGAATCCATCTGGTCCAGGACATTTTTTGGTGGGAAGATTGGAGATTACTTCTTCAATTTCCTCATATGTTATAGGACTATTTAAATAATTCACAACTTCCTGATTCTATTTAGGTAAGTTGTGTTTACTTAGGAATTCATCCATCTGGTTTGTGTTGTCAAACTTCACAGAGTGTAAGTTTTTGAAATATGACGTTATAATTCTCTGGATTTCTTAGGTATCAGTAATGATAACTCCATGTTCATTTCTAATTTTGTTGATTTGGGTTTTCTCTCTCTTACTTTTAGTTAATTTAGCTAGGGGTGTATCAATCTTATTGATTTTTTCAAAGAGCCAGCTTTTTGACTGGTTGATTTTTTCTATCGTTTTCTTAATCTCGATTTCAGATATTTCTCCCCTTATTTTGCTAATCTCCTCTCTTCTACTACTTTTGGGATCAGATTGCTCTAGTTTCTCTAAAGTTATTTATTTCTGATGTTTCCATTGTTTTGATGTAGGCATTAAGAGCTATGAACTTTACTCTTAGGACAGCTCTCGTTGTGTCCCAGAGATTTTGGTAAGTTGTATTTTCATTATCATTCACTTTCAGGAAATCTGAATTTCCTTTTTAATTTCTTCCTGAATCCAGTTCTCATTCAGCATCATATTGTTAAGTTTCCAGGAGTTAGTGTATTTTCTCTTGTTTTATGTGTTGTGGATGTCCAGCTTTAGGCTGTGGAGGTCTGATATAGCACAGGTTAGAATTTCACCTTTTTTATATATGTGTAGATTCATTGTGTGTCCCAATATATGATCTATTTTGGAGAAAGTTCCGTGTGCTGCTGAGAAATGTGTATTCTTTGGTGCGTGGATGAAAAGTTCGATAGAGGTCTGTAAGGTCCATTTCTTTAAGGATTTGATTAAGTTCCAAAGTGTCTCTGTTAAGCTTTTGACCTGTTGATCTATCCCATGTTGAGAGGGCAGTATTGAAGTCCCTAAGAATTATTGTTAGGGGGTTGATTTCTCGCTTTAGATGCTGTAGGATTTTCTTAATGAATGTGGAGGGGCCCCTATTGGGTGCATATATGTTCAGTATTGTGAAGTCTTCCTGGTGAATTGTACCTGTGACTAAAATGTAGTATCCATCTGTGTCTCTTATTATTTTTTTTGGTTTGAAGTCCACTTTGTCAGAAAGCATAATTGCTACCCCTGCCTGTTTCCTGGTTCCATTAGCTTGCAAAATTTTGGACCAGCCTTTCATTTTTAGGATGTGCCTATCTTTTGTGGTGAGATGAGTTTCCTGAAGGCAGCAGATTGATGGATTGTGGTTTTTAATCCAAGTTTGTAATCTGTGTCTCTTAATCGGTGAGTTAATACCATTGACAATGTTATAATGAGAAATTATTTTTAATTCTGGGCATTTTTTATGTTTAGTGGATTTTGTAAGTGTATTGTTTGATATTTATGTTTTGGTGGTATTATACTTCCCTTCTGTCCTCCTGGATACGCTTGTTCTTTTCTTCAAGCTTGAGTATCATTTCTAGCATTTTTTGAAGGCCTGGTTTGGTAGCCATGTATCCCTTCAAGTTGTCTTTGTGCTGGAAAACTTTTCTTTCTCCCTCGATCCTGACAGATAGTTTTGCCAGGTATATCAGTCTGGGTTGGCATTTTGTTCATTTAATACTTGAAGTATGTCTCTCCAAGCTCTTCTTGCTTTTACTGTTTCCATTGAGTATTCATTTGTTATTCTAATAGGTTTACCTTTAAAAGTGAGTTGCTTTTTTTCTCTTGAAGCTCTCAGCACTTTTTCTTTGTCTTGAATGTGGAGTGTTTTGACTATTAATTGCTGTGGCGATTTTCTATTTTGGTCACATCTGTTTGGAGTGCGAAATGCCTCTTGTATTTGGATAGGCTTCTCATTCTTCAGTTGTGGGAAGTTTTCATTTATGATAATTTGAAATATTTCCTCAGGTGTGGTATTTTGGGATTCTTGTTCTGGTATTCCATGAATGCACATGTTAGGCTTCTTCAGGGTGTCCCATATCTCTTGAATGTTCCTCTCAAGTATCTTTTTGGCTTTAACAATCTCTTCCATTCAGCTGGTTAATTCTCCCACTATCTTCAAGATCTGAAATTCTATTTTCTGCTTCATTAGTTCTGCTGATAAGACTCTCTTTTGAGTTTTGGGTTATAGATAACTTGTCTTTTAGGTTAATTTTAAACTCTGCCTGAGACTGTTTTAACTGCTCTATGCCTATTTTTGTTTCTTGAGCTGTTTTTCTCAACTCCTCCAAGTGCCTGTTGTGTTCCTGTTCAAAGTGGTTGATTCAGTTATTTAACTCTTCTCAGATTTCCTCTTACATAGTATTAATCATGGTAATGATCATACTCTGAAAGTCATTATGTTGGGTTGGCTTTCTTGGCTATTTTCTGTGAATTTGTTCTGGTCAGAATCCATCATTATGGGGTTAATTCTTTTGGTGGTAGCTTGGTCTTCTTGGGTTTTGTTTCTCATAGATCTGCACTTTGACTTGGGCATTGTTGTTTTGTTTTTTTAGGACCTTTCAGTTTCTGTGTATTTTTCACTGAACTGATTTAGTTGGTATTATTACACTTGCCAGTTATTACTAGTGCTTTCCTTGGATTGGGTATGTTTGTGTATTGTTATTGTAATTGCCTAGATGAGGCTATTAGGCTGTTAGTACATCAGTTAAGTCAGGCTAAGTAGACAAGGGGTGAATATTAGTATGGTAGTGCACTTTTACGATTTAGTATCTTGGTGTTAGTGAGGGTGAGTGGTGTACTCCCTGGAGTTTTGGGGGTGGCTGTATAGAGAAGTTGATCTACAGCAATTGATACTAGAAAGGATCAGTAAGATGAAAAAAAGAAGGTTTACTTATCTTTAGGCTGGATGTGAAGAATCTCTCCCATGTGATAGGATGATTGTAGAGGACTCCAGATATATGGCCTTTGTTCCTTAGAGTTTTGCTTGAGTTTCCTTTGGACTCTATTGAATTCTGAATAGTAGTGTGTCTTCTGTGGACCACGTGCATAGGTTCCAAGTGTGTCGGAGAGGCAGAGGGTCTGATGTTCTGATGTTGATGGCAGAATTCTTCACCTGGGACCTGAGACTTGGCTTAGGGGCCCACCCAAGCTCCAGGGAGGGAAGAATGTGAGCAAGTCCTGTCTGATCGGGGGGACCAGCGGGCCATAGGAAGAAAGGGGCTGTGGTCCAGGGCGGGCCCAGGTGAAGCCGGAGGCCGCCTGGGTGCCGCTGGTACACGGAGGCACCTGGGGGAGGCTGGGCAGACTCACCTGGGACTTGGCGGGGCGGAGGCACGCGGGTGGGAGGACACAAGGGATGATTAGAAATCTTGGTTGGAACTTTTTTTGTGTAAGTCCCCCCCTCCCCGTTGTCCCTGCCGGCCCCCCATCTTTTCGCACACACACCCTCTGCTTTTTCATACCATGCTGGGGACTCAACAATCCTCTCTTTGTTCCTTCTGAGTGCAGTTTTGTTTTGTATTCGAGACTGCATCTCTCTTATTGAAGTAGATATTCCTTTTTGGTCTTAAATTCTTCTCTAGTGAATAGACAGATTTATGTTTTCTTCTTCCAACTTTTCATTATAAAATACTCCGCCTCTTCAAATTCAGGGGGGCATTTTCCTGTCTGTTCTCCAGCTATCTCTTAGGAAATCTATCTCTACTCCTTTTATTGTTGTCTACTATCTGATCTGTATCCCTCTTCATTTTTTTTTTTTTTTGCTCTTAAAATCTTTGACAAAACATAGCGTTAATTCTGACCCTGGCCCTGGTTTCTTCTCCTGTGGAGAAGGGTCTAAGCCTGTGAGTTTCTGGCTTTAGCTAGCTTCAAGCAGGCAGAATGAAGCTTGCTTGGTCCCAGCCTCCAGCATTCAGCAGGTCTGTGTGCACACATTTAATCTAAGGCTGGCACAGTGTTCCTTGTGAGTACTAGAGCAAGACAAAAGGAGGCTGGGAAATTCGTGCTGTTTTTAGCTTTCCTCTTTTCATTCAAGAGACTGATGAATGATGAATGAGGTACTTTTGTTTCTCAAGTGCTTGAGTATGGGAAATGCTTAATTCAGCCCATCTGGTGGGTAGGTTAGGAGGATTTAAAGCAGGTTAGAAGTGATTAAAATGAAGCCCTGGAGCTGCAGAGATGGCTCAGGGATTAAAGTCTTTGCTTCGCTGAAAGGAAGTCCAGAGTTCAAATCCTCAGATCCCATGTGAAAAGGCTGTGTGGAAATGGCAGCGACCTGCACTTCAGATCTGGAAGGTGGACCTTGGGAAACCCCAGAGCAAAGCAATAAGGAGGCAGAACAATCCAGAATGATTTGCAGTGTCATCCTTGGATCTCTCCAGACACAAACACTCCAGTGCCCTGTTGTAAACACACACACACACACACACACACACACACACACGCACACACACACACACACCCACGAAAATAGAGAGTCCTCAGAAGTAATCTTGCAAAGCCTGATGGGCATCTTCAAAGAAGAGGCCCCTCTAAGGAAATGGCTATTGTTCTCTTTCCTTTTTCCTTTTTTTAAAGTCATTTTTTGGGGGGGCTGGTGAGATGCCTCAGGAATTAAGACTCTTTCTCACAAGCAGAAGGTCCTAAGTTTGGATCCCAGATCCCATGTAATAAACATCAGGCGAAACAGTGGCAGCCTGCACTTCTGGCCCTGGTGGGCGGAGCCTGGGAGATCACAGAGTAAAGCAAGAGTGACGTAGAAGCAATCCAGGATGATTCCTGAAATCACCTTTGGTTCTCCACAGGGACACACAGTGCCCTCTCTCTGTCTGTCTGTCTGTCTCTCTCTCTCTCTCTCTCTCTCTCTCACACACACACACACAAACACACACACAGGAGTAAAATAAATATTTTTAAAAATACTCTGGAGAATAAATATGCAGTAATGAAAGAAGGAAGAACAAGACGGCAAGGAGAAAAAGACATGAAGTGTGGGAGCAGCTTGATTCTGAGTCCTGGCGGAAGGGAGAGGTCTTTACTGTGCCCTTTGCTACTGGCACCTCTTCTTGACCAGGGTTCTCTGCCTCCCAGTTCTATCTCCACTTCTTTAGTTTTTCTTCCTTGGATATCAGGGACCTTGGGCTGATGACCCTTGGCTTTCCAGTCTGTGGGTTGGGTAGATTCTGTTACTCTCCATTCATGCTTCCTTGGGTTGGTTAGCACCCTTTGGGTTGGTTGTGGGGATGAGTATCTATTAATTTCCTTGGGAATTGACAACGCAAAATAAATAAATTGTGTTTGAGAAGCAGCCATAGCCCTGAGGTTGGTCTGCTCTCTGTCTCTCATTTAGTCGGTGTTAGGATTGTTAAAACAAAATGGCTCAAGCTGCCTTCTCCCTCCCTCCCACATACATGTTCAGACAAAGAGCCTGTCACAGCTCCCAGTCTACTTAGCTAAGGCAGCTCTATCTTCCCAAGGACGGCTCCACAGCCCCCACCCTGCCTGCAGCTTCCCACAACCCCAGTCCACCTGCAGCTAAGATAAAGTAGACACATTCATCCAAGGACTTTCACCCACCCCAGGGTGAACCCCCTGTCTCATATCAGTCCTTTTCCAGCTACATTCCCCTGGTCTGTAGTCAGAAGCTCCTGGTCACTTGACCAAGCTGTATAAGCCTTAGAACTAGATCACTCTGCCTCTCTCTCTTTCCATCTCTGTCTGTTCCTGAGACAGCCATCGTACATGCTCCTTGCCTATTTTGTCCTCCTGTTTGCTTGACAATAAATCTCCTTTGTACATTATGTGCTGGTTTTGGTGTGACTTTGTATCCCAGATCATTCCAAAGTAGGAGGGACCTTCCCAAGAGCCCCCCCACGGATCCCAGGTCCCATGTAATAAATGTGGGTGCATCCCCCACACACAGATACTACAGAACATGATAAGGTTCATATTCTGAAAACAAAGGTCTGGTGTTGCTCAGGAGGTTTGAAAGTGTGAGTGCAGGTCCTTCGCCAGAGGAGGTGTCCCCAATGGGGCCTAGCGGATCATCATGGGAGAGCAGAATGCAAACCGGCCTGAAAAGAAATATGTAGGATGAGATGGGAAGGCACATGGGGGTTGGGAATAGGGGATGAAGATCTATAAATACATTGTCTTTGTTTATGAAGGTGTCAAAGAATAAAAATATGGTAGGTTTTGATGAGCAAAACTTGTGTTAAACATTTAGCTTTCACGTAAATATGCATAGAATTCTACTAGTCTAGGAATAAGCATAGTACCAGAATGTACAGCTTCGATGGCTGATGTCACTAAATCTTGCCTTGTTCCCCACTGTCACACTGGGACCCCTGCTGTTGGGATTCTTTGGGATGCTGAGTGAACAGATTTTGATTGGGCGAGCTGGGTTTCACTATTCTGCAAAACCAAATGCTACTTAGGATGATGCAAATAGATGTTCTTTCCATGGGAAAGTGTACACAGAATGTGTTGAAAGAAGATTTTAAAGAGTTCTGTAGGGCTGGAGAGATGGCTCAGGGATTAAGACCCTGATTCACAAGCAGAAGGTACTGAGTTCAGATCCCAGGTCTCACGTACATTTTGCAGGGTTCTGGAATAGTTTCTAAGGTGAAACAGGACACGTAGCCTTGGGACTCTGGAAATGGGCCAGAAAACTACTGAACTGACGTGTTGTTAGGAGTTTTGACATTATTTATCTGCCTTCGTTTTATGGCTTGTAGCCAAGAGAGACTTTTCTTCTTCAACTTTCCTTAAAGGTAAGGGCATAATTTGTGTTCCCCATGATCATTGGTCTTTATTAATCTCTATAAACATCTAATACTGTAAGTATAGTGCATTCTTCAAAATCTTTTTTTAATATTTATTATTTATTCAATTGTGCATGTATGTGCGTGTGCATGTGTGTATGCATGTGTGTGTTTGCGCGTGTGTATGTATGTGTGTGTGTGTAGAACCACGAATGAATTCGGGAACCACCATGGACGCCTCCACCTCCTCCTTGTTTACTCTGCCCCGGGATTCACAGGCTCCACCCTACCAGGACCAGGCCCGGCGTCTATACGTGGGGTTTAGGATCCAAACTCAGGACCTTCCGCCTGCAAGGCAGAGGCTTAAACCCTGAGCCACCTCTCCAGCCCCTCTTCAAAATCTTTTTGATTATACTTATACTCAGCTTAAACTTCAGAGCTGACTTCTTCCTGTAAATTTCTTTTTCTCATAAAATTTTAATTTTACTTATTTGTTTTTTTTGTGTGTGCATGTATGTGTGTGTGTGTGTGTGTGTGTGTGTGTGTGTGTGTGTGTGCGTGCATGCACGTGTGCACGCAAAAGAGCATTTGGATGCATATGCCTCTGGAGGCCCAAGAGTGACATCAGGAATCATCCTGGATTGTTCTACCTCTATTGTTTGCTCTGGGGCTTCTCAGGCTCTGCCTTCCAGTGTCAGGATTACAAGCCACCACCATATCCATCTGACATTTTTATGCTGCAACCAGGGTTGGAAGCAGTGGCTGTAACAGGCCATCAGCCCTGAAATGACAGTGATGCATCCATGACTATCATGTGTGGGATCCTGTTCTTGCTTGGCTTCAGTTTACAAAAGGAGAGTGTACCAACCTAACAATCAAGGACTGAGCTCTGGGCACACCGGTGAAGAGTTAGTAGGTAATCCCTGAGCAACTCTGGAAGATATTGTCTACTTGATGCAGAAAGACCCAGGAGGCCACAGCGGGTAGAGCAGTTCCCTGGCTGTACTGGTTCCTCTTCCTGTTGCTTTGAGAGAACACTCAAAGTTAAGCAATGCATGGGAGAAAGGGAGATGTGTTCAGTTCCAGAGGGGGGATGACATTTGTTCAGGGTGGAGAAGGCTGACGAGTGAAGCTGGAGGCAGGCTAGGTTATATCCTTCAGGGAGTCTGATAGCCACAAAACTGCCAATGCAAGAGCAGTCCTTTCCCAGAAATAAAGTGGAGCTAATCCACCTGGAGGCCCACCCCTGTGACTGCCTTCCTCCCACAAGACTCCACTTCCTAAAGGTGCTATGACCTTCCCAAACACATGAGTCTGTGCGGGGCACCTTTCAAACCACGACAGCGGGCAAATGGATAAGGCAGAGCGAGCTGGTCCAGTAAGTTGTCATTCTTCCACAGACTCACAGTTTGACAAGTGAGGAGGTTTGTCCCTCTCTCAGCAATTAAATTGCAGCCATTTCCCTCAGCTCCTCATGTTGATTCGAACTCTTCTACAAAGCTGGACTATGATTTTTAACCAAAATTATAAGGTGAAATAAGACCCCTTGTTCCTTTAAGTTGTATGGGTTCTGTAATCATATCAGCAACATGAAGACAAATACAACAAAATAATATTGTCATCTACTGTCTCGCATTCAGATTAGCATATGCAATAGTTGATCCTGGGGGTGTCAACTTGATGCACCACCAGCTGAGACCACCTGCAGAGATTATCTGGATCCATACAAAGACCAGACCCAGATCCAAATGGAACCTACCCAGATCTCACTGGAACCTTCCAGTAGTAGACCAGATAAAAGGAACCACAGAACAGAAGATTAAGAAGAATTCTCCAGTCACGTGGACGTCTGCCATGACTTGGCCTGCCTCCAGCTTCAGCCAGCCAGCCATGCCGCTTCCACCGTGAAAGACTGTATTTCCCCTCTGGAACCCTAAGGTAAATAAATATCCTTTTCTCCCTTAAGTTATTTGACTTGGCGTTCTTTCACGGGAGTAGTTAAGACTAACCGTTAATACCATATGACTTTCATTTTCTCAATGAGTTGTTAAGGTGGGAAGGACTTCCTGAAATTCTCAATCATTAAGTCTTTCTTAGGATCTTTCCTGTTTTTTTTTGCAACCCTTTAACAACTCAGTTTTCAATCCTGGAGGAAATTATCTGTGTTCAGTAAATCTATGATTCATTGGGTTATAGCACAAGGGTGGAGTACTTGTGTAGCATGCACAAAAGGACTTGGGTTCAATCCCCAGTATCATGCAAAAAAATTAATATTAAAACAACAACAGGGACTGGAGAAATGGCTCAGGGTTTAAGATTCTATCTCACAAGCAGAGGGTCCTGAGTTTGGATCCCAGGTCCCACGTAAAAAATACCAGGCCGAAACAGTGGCGGCAACCACAGGGGAGAAGGTTTCAGGCAGTAGGATCCTTAGAGGCAAGGGATTAAATAGTCATAATAGAGTTTCCATGCTGACGGGGAGCCCAAGAAGGGGTCCTGGGCAGAGGACCCAGAGGGAGGTTTGGTGCCCACATGAATGGATGCTTCAGGGGATGGGAGGGAGGAAAGGGGAGGCACTGGGAGAGGGAGAAAGAGAGGATGGGAGTACCTACTGAGCTTGTATGGTTAGGAAAAAACAAAATGTGGGAGAAAAAAAAGTTAAAAACAAAAAGAGACTCAAGAAAGGTATTTTATGGTGAGGAGTTAAAGCCCAGTTTGCTATTGAGAACTGAAGATGTTACAGATGCCAGGGCCAATGTAGGACATCTGTCAAGGAGAGCTATATATCACAGGAGAAGCCAGCCCAAGAGGATGATGTATTCTATGGGCAGCTGCACTGGGGGTGTTGAACTGAAGTCCTTTGGAACTGAGATGATTTCAACAAGAGGCTCATCTGCAGACATAGAGTTGCAGGATTTGAATTTTGTCCTGCTGGTTTTTGGTTTTATTATGGACTGATCTTTCCTGGATATGCCCCCATTCCTTCCTTTTGAAATGTGAATATTTATTCTCTGCCATTGTAAGTTGGAAGTATGTAATTTGTATGTTTATTTTACAGGAGGCTTTGAACTTCTGGACTGTGTTGGGATTACTGATGGGGTCTATGAAGACTTTTAAAGTTGGACTGAGTATGGTTTGCATAATGAGATGGTAATGAGTCTGTGGGTGTCTGGGGTGGAGTGTCATGGTTTGAAATGTGAGTTTGAATCTATAGTTATTTAGGAAAATGTTGGCATCTTTAAGAGATGGAGTTTTGCTGGAGGAAGGCAGCCACAGAGGTGTGGACCTTAAGATTAGCTGGCCCTACCATGCTTGAGTTGGTGAGTCTGCTCTTGCACATGCAGCAACTCTCAGCTTCCATGATTTCTGCAGTGACTTAGCCCACCTAGAGGGCTAAGTGCCAGTCAGCCATGCCTTTTCCACTATAATTGTCTGTGTCTCCCCTCTGGAACCATAATCTGAATAAATCTCCTTTAAGTTGCATGACTTTGAGTTGGTGTCTTACAGCAACGGATAAGACTACAATTGTTCACATGATATTGTCTCTGGTGTAGATTACTCCCAACACTGAAAGCCAGTTCTTTATCAGAACCATTGAAGACAAGACCTAATAATAGATGAACAAATAGCACACAAGTGGTAACATGCAAGGGAAGTAATTTATTAGAGCAAGACATTGAAACCTTTACATCTGATAGAGAAGATCAGTTATTTGTAAAACCAATGACCACAGGAAGAAGCAAACTTTACTCCTTCAAACAACTCACTGAAATCTTCCCCTAAAAAGGAAAAACAACAGCAAGAAAAGAAGGATGAGTTCAATCATGCAGTTCTTGGAGAAGAAATGTTAACATAGTCCATAGATTTGTACAAAAATTACTTTAGAAAAACAAGAGGGCAATATACAGATTGTGTTTGGGGAAAAAAGTGAATTGGTCTGGCTCAGTTACACCAAACAAAACACATTAATGGAGTTCCTGTATTTCTCTCCAGTCAGCTGATGAAGACTTAGGTCAAGGAAGTGCCGAATACGGATGGTGGGAAATTCTACTGAGATAAAAGGAACTTTTTAACCGTCCTGCCCAGACCAGCAAAGCTGGAAGAGAAATCTACCTGTACTATAATCTGATGGGGGGGGGTCGTGTCTGGCTTCATCTTCCTCTATTCTATCCATTCAGTTTTCATCAATCAGCACTTTCCATGATATTCAATAGGGGCTGAGACCCACTGGCTATGCAGAAGTCAATTTCAGCAATGCTCCAAGCCCAGCAGTTGGGATTATCCTAGTTCTGCCCTTAATAGGGCTCCTTTTGTCCTTGTCAGGACACCATGAGGAGTGTGGCATCCAGGTCGACCTTCTCGGAAGGAGGGCCCACCCTAGATGCTGTGTGGGATAGCTTCCTCCTTATATCCCCAGCCAATGTATCCCTGGTGACAGGTAAGTCACATGTTTCCCTCTCCCCCACACCCCTGTGCTTCCCATAGAGTGTTAAGGCAACCTCCTTCTTAGGTTTTCTAGCTATATAGAAGAAAAAAAAAAAAGAAATTACCAAGACACTTGCAACTATTGATTTGTCCGATACGGACAGTTTGTCCTCACATTCTTTCACTTTCAGTACTGCAGCCACTGCCTCTGGAGGTGCCTCATATTTAGCAAGTTCGTTTGCCAACTGGTCCTTGGTACCCACTATAAAGACGGTGCTTTCACGTAGAACTGCTTTGCATATACCTTTGGCTTGAGCTGGAAGAAGTTAATAGAATACGTTTACTTAGGGAACATTCTTTTTTTTAATTTAATTTATTATTTATTCAATTGTGCGTGTATGCATGTCTGTGTGAGTGTGTATGTATGTGTGGGTATATATGTATGTGTGTGTAGAACCACGGACGAATTCGGGAACCACCATGGACGCTTCCACCTCCTCCTTGTTTACTCTGCCCTGGGATTCGCTGGCTCCGCCCTACCAGGACCGGAAATGCAAGCCTTCCCCGCTTTTGCCCGGAGTCTATACGTGGGGTCTAGGATCTGAACTCAGGACCTTCCGCCTGCAAGGCAAAGGCTTAACCTCTGAGCCACCTCTCCAGCCCCCGGGAATATTCTTTTTTAAAGCATTTGTGTTTTCTTTCCTTTCCTTTGTTTTCCTGCTCATCTCCTTAACTAGAGACTAGAGACAAGACAGATTCTCAAGATACTGTTCTGTTACTTCCATGACTATTGAGTATCAGTGAAAGAAAGGCCTGCTAGACTATGAGTTCTTCATGGTCACACAGCAAGGTAGGGCTTACTATTAGAGTTCATGATGAACCTACATGTTAGAATATTGAATGTGTGTGTGTGTGTGTGTGTGTGTGTGTGTGTGTGTGTGTGTGTGTGTGTTTGTGTGTAGCAGAGGGTACTGTAGGTCCTTATGGAGGACCAAGGGTGACTTTGGGAAACATCCTGGATTGTTTCTAGCTCCTCTTTTTTGCTTTGTTCTGGGATTTCCCAGGTTCTGCCCACCAGAGCCAGAAGTGCAGGATGCTGCCATTTCCGTCTGACGTTTTACATAGACCTGTGATGGGAACTCAGGACCTTCTGCTTGCAAGGCCGAGCCTTAACCCCTGAGCCATCTCTCCCAGTCCCCTTTTCTAGATTTTAAAATCTAGTTTTGACTTTGTATGGGTAGTAACTTTATTGGTTTCAAATTTTAAAAGAAAGGAACATTGGGTCATGTTCCCTTTTTTGAAGTGAATGACAGAATGATTACAAAATTTAGAGCAACAGGTAACTTTGCAAAAGAAGCGAAGGTAAGAATATAAGAACCAGAGGATGCAAGAAGGTAAAGTTGCATAGTAGCCTCTATTCATATCAACACAGTCAGTACCTGAGAACTCGGTTTAATGGTGTCTACTTCCACTAGACCTTCCTCCACAATTGTTGCCCTATGAACATCTCTCCACAGAACCAGGAAGATCACCATTATCCTGAAAGACTGAATGGGACTGATACTAGACAAACTGCTGACCCTTCCACCTCCGCCTCTTCAGTATAGCCAACCAGCATTGTCACCACAACCTGCTGGTGCTAGCCAAGAGAAGAGAAGCCCCTGCACCATACAATTGACTCACCAGACACCATTAGCTCCCTAGTGTGTGTGTTCAGACACTATGTAATATAACCATCCTAGATGTGACCCTGTCCATTGTACAGCCAGGGAGACCTGGGAGAGGGAAGGAATCTGCTGGAGAGGGGAGAAAGCTGGAGGTGGGTTGGGAGAGGAGCAGAAAAATAGTCGGTGAAGAAAACATATAAGTTCGTTGTTAATATAACTAAAAAATAAATTTAAACAAAGTTAGAGCAGATTTACAGGAAAAAAAGCAAACTGGTAACATACAGAAAAGAGATTCATTTTGAAATTAATTTGAAGAGTTGGGTCATGCATCAGACATAGTGGAAAAACTAAAGGCGAAAGAGATGATCAGTTTTAACATTCATCAGACCTTATGAAGGAATTGTGGGGGGACTCCGTTCTTAGAGAGTGTGACAAGAGGGATATAAAGACAATTTTTTTTTATTTTCAATGGATATTTGGGCAGACTCAAGGAACCAGCTTCCCTAGTCTAACTTGTACATTTCCCAGAAACACTTTTTATGTCTTCTTGTATTCCCTGGGTTGGTCATAGATTCATGTGGTCCCACTTCCGCCTCACAAGTAGATTGGATTTCAGGGATGTGCCACTGTGGATCAGTTTCCCCAAGGACCTGACAACCACTTTACTCAGATCTGATGGAGCCCCAACTAGTCACAAGAGACGATGGGAGAAACATCCCCTGGGATGAGATCACCTTGTAGGACATGCAGAGGGAAGAGGAAGAGTGAATGAGACCTGGTACCTTCTTGATAGCACAGGATACATACCAAGGTTTTGATTATATATAAATTATTTTTAATGAATAGTTAGAGTTAATTTTGAAAAATAGAATCTTAGTGGGTAATGAGTACACCATTTCTGCCTCTATTACTTTTAGAACTCCCAAACAACTGATAATAAAATATAGGGGTGTTTATTCTCAGAGCCCATTTGAAGCCTTGCCACTCCTAGATTAAGAAAACAGCATATCTGATGGGTGTGTCTGTGTGTGTGTGTGTCCTGTAGCCAACTTTCAAGATATTAAAAAAAAAACTAAACCAAGTTAAACAAAGAAGATGTTCTCAACAAAACAAAACCAATGTCTAAAATTTGACTGTTACGATTTACTTGTTAATTTTTTTCTTGCTAAGGTTCCTAATGATAAGAACAGTAGTTCAATAAGTCCTGGGCTTTTAAGGAGTTCAGAAGAGATTTTATAATGTTGGCTGTTCCTGACTCCAAACTCGCCATAATTGGGTTTACCTAGTGTTTTGAGAAGGGCACTTACCAGGAGGTGCAGCAGGACAAAGGATACTCACCTTCATAACAGCAGAGGACCAGAATGACCAGCGAGAGAGCCAGGAAAATTCTCATGGTGCTCTGTTTGCCTTGAGCTTTCTGCTCCACAGACAGATCGATTGGACGGAGAAGCCTGTGGGACCCCCAGCCTCCAGTGCTATTTGTACTTCATGAGCCCTTCTTGTCCCGCCCCTACAGTCATGTGATAACTCGCAAGTCCTGGAGCTCTGTGTCAGTGTGAATCCCCACATCTCTCTTCATCCTGTTGGGCCTGATCCCAGAGGAGGAGCCTCCTGGTAATGACCCTCTTCCTTCAGGTGATCTAGATCCTCCAGGAAGCAATTTTTGATGCTTCTGTTTACTTGTGAGCTTTTGATTATTACACCTGAGTTCTCTGTCTCAATGAACAGGCACAGGTGGGTTCTGACCATGGGATGACATATCTCTGGCACGCAGAATCTCCTACCACTGGCACCCCCCCCAAAAAAACATTGACAGATACCTACTGATATCACAGCATACCATTACATCGAACACAGCAGGGAGATCACAAGCAACCATCAAGAAACAGAAAAAAAGAACAGAAATCCAAATTAGTATGAGGCTAGCAATATTAAGGGAAGGTAAATAAAACAGAACACGAAGAAAGAGAGAGACTCCGTGAAACAAAAGACACGGTTCTTGGCAAAAGGTGAACAGACAACGATTCTAAGAATATCCCTAAATTTTATTTTCTCCTAGCCTTGTTACTGATGGCAGAATCACGTTTATAGTTGAAGGGAAAAAGAAATGTGGGGTATGGCCTAAATGGAATAGGCATATATGTGCAATCTGATGTACATTGGGAGGTTTATCCAAGTATGCAACATTGATCTAAGCTTTACTGATCTATTTTTCTTTTACAAAGTATATTTAGCATACTGCAAGGTTGTGTGGTGCTCCCTGACAAATGTACTAGTTTTTTTTTTTTTCTTTCAGTGCTGGGGTTTAAATTCAGACCCTTGTACATGCTAGGGAAGCATCTTATCTTTAAAAAATTTTTTTGATAATTTTATCTTTCTTTTTTCTCTCCTCTTAATCCCCATTCCCCTCCCCCTTCTTTTTCTTTTCTGACACCCTTCATCTCCTGTGTCATGCTCCCTTCTATTTTCAAGTCTTTTCACTTGTAGGGCCCACCGGGCTTCATCTAGTTTGTCTTTGATGTCATATGACTTGACATGATTCATAGTTCAGCAAGCATCCTAGACTAGTAGGTAAACCATAGAGGAGCACATCCTCCTTTTCGTCCCTACAAGTATTAGTTCTCAGGAGGTGTGGAGCTTCCTGAGAGCTTTTCCTTTTCCTAGTGAGATGTCGATTGGACAGTTCTCATGCGGTCCTTGTCATGTCCAGAAGACAGTGTCTGGGCCCTCATTGTCTCACTTCACACTCTTACAGTCTTACTGCCCCTCTTCCGATATTCTCTGAGCCTTGGGATGGGGTGGAAGTGACTTAGATGTCCTGATTGGGGCCAGAGAGTACTAGGGAAGCATTTTATCACTAAATCACATCCTGGCCCTAGTCATATCTTCAAAAACTTCTTTTATGTGCTTTGTTAATGCAATGGAAAATAACTGTAAACATTTCTGTCAACAAAGATGTCACTTAGTATTAAGTGTTGTATGGCATAATAAATGGACACGACTATTCATGGGTCACTATCTGTGGTCTTCCAGGACCTTGAGAGCAGGCTCCCCATTTTCTTAAACTTTTTGATTCTTAAATGAATTTAAGTAATCTTCACAACATAACGTGATCTTGTCTCCTTCCTTCTATCGTTGATAACTGTCTTATTTGCAACCAGAACCCTTCCTATTTCATATCTTTATGCACACGTGGCCCACAGATTTTCATCAGGGCTGCCTGCCTTAGCACATGTCTGAGCACAGATCAATGGGCACGCCACTGAAGAAAGTAATTCACAGACAGCCATGTACCCCATTGGTCTCTCAGGAAAGGATGGTACACTATGTGGTATACCCCTTTTCATGATGGAAATGTCGATAGCTCAAATCTTGTGTATAAGTCTTGTGGAAGGAAACACAGCTTCAGTGAATAGGATCATGAATATCATGTCCAGAAGATACTATTTGGTGGCATCTCTCTCTTCTCTGGCTTATATTATTACCACCTCTTCCTCCATAACGTTCTTTAAGACTTGGAGTGGGGGAATGATATAGATGTTTAACTATTAATTCTATGCTTCACTTCTTTTTTTTTTTTTTTTTGCATGTGCACATATGCGTACAGGTATGTACAAGGGGGTACATGAGTATGTGTGCCTGGTGAGGCCCGTAGAGAATCATTCTGGATCACTCTCCCTGCTTATTGCCTTTGCTCTGGGATTTCCCTACTTGGGTTAGAAATGCAGGCTGCTGCCTTTTAGGTAGGATCTGTGGATCCGAACTCAGGTCCTTCTTCCTGTGAGGAAAAGACTTTAACCCCTGAGCCATTTCTCAGCCTGTCTTTTTTCTTTGCAAAACACATAAACTTTTGCAATGGATCTGTTAATGATTTATTTTTGCAAGACTGTTCTCGCAGCAGGTGACCAACAAATATTTGTCCCATGGAATGAAGGATGCTGACCTCCTATAGTTTCTGAAAGAGGAAAAAGCAAGGCCAGAAATACAAGAACTCTGAATTTTTTGGGTTCCCTTATCCTCCTATCAAACACTGTTTCAAAAACAAGGATCTTCTTCACTGACCATCATTGGTGCCCCCCAGAGAATGGTGACTATTAGAGGTGCAGACAAAACACGGTGTGGCTGGACGTCCATTGGAGTATAAATTATTGTTATTATTTTAATGAAGTCAACCTGTGAAGGGGCCTTTGACCCAGCAGGCAACGGGGCAAGTACTGGGCTATGAAGCAGAGACACTTCACATCCCGCGCAAGGATGTGGGGTTCTATTTCCTTCTCAACGTCCTTTGCTTAACTTTGGAGCTGAACGGATCTGTCTGGGCACCTGGCTGAGAGAGCTCATGAAGGAATGCTCACGTGTATTTTCTGTGGAAGTCAATTTTGCTTCGTTCCGCAGGACAATGGGAAAAAACCAACAGCATAAGTATTCAGACAGCAAATAACACCCGTGAGTGACTCAGGACAGGTACTTTCTCTGGCACGCCCACTCATTCCAGTTTTTTCATTTTAATCTCCCCTGCATGAGTCGGTTTTAATTTTCTTATCCCATGGTCCTGTGTTTTGTCATCTTGTCTCTAATTGATCTGGGCTGGGTTTTCAAACACAGGAATTTGTCTTGTCATTCTGTCAATCTTAAGCAATGGCACCCATGTTCCTTGCTTTATTTGAGCTTGGCGAACAGCAACTGTCCTCAGGCCTTTAGGCTTGCCCCAGAGTCCAATTTTATTATTGAAATCCTCTCATCGGCTTTTCAAAAAATATTCGGTCATGCCACTCTGTGTTTTCACGGAATCCACTTAGTCTGTGAGCTACCATGTAAGAGAAGATGTCTGATCCACAGCCCTCATTTCATATACACTAAGCGTCTGAAGTCTAACATGATTCTATGCTTTCACAGTTCACTATATGTATTTTGCATATAATTCAGTTTGGGTTGGAGAAATGGCTCATATGCCTTACAAGGAGAAGGTCTTGAGTTCAGATCCCAGATTCCACCTAAACCACTAGGTGGAAACGGTGGGGGTCTGTACTGGAGGTCCTGGAACTTGGAGCCTAGAAAACTCCAGAGCAAAGCAAATACGATGTAGAAACAATTCGGGTTGATTCCTGAAGTCACCTTTGGGTCTCTAAAGGCACATGCAATGCCCTCTGATACACACAGACACACAGAACACAGATGAACATGTTAAAGAATACATAAAAAGAAATCCCTTTATTTATTAAACAAAGCTCCTTTTTATTTTTTATTTTCATTTTTTATTATTTATTATTTATTCAAGTGTGCGTGTATGCATGCATGCGTGTGTATGTATGTCTGTGTATGTATGTGTGTATATGTATGTGTGTGTATGTATATGTGTGTAGAACCATGGACAAATTCTGGAACCACCATGGACATGTCCACCTCCTCCTTGTTTACCTCCCCCAGGATTCAAGGCTTCACCCTACCGGGACCAGAAACGCAGGCCGGCCCCGCTTCCACCCGGCGTCTATACGTGGGGTCTAGGATCCGAACTCAGGACCTTTTGCCTGCAAGGCATAGGCTTAACCCCTGAGCCACCTCTCCAGCCCCAACAAAGCTCCTTTTTAAAAGAATAAATTTATTTATTTGTTTATTGTATATGTGTGTGTGCATGCGCATGTACAAGAGGGCATTTGAGTGTGTGTACCTGCAGAGACCCAAGGGTAACATCAGAAATCATCCTGGATTGCTCTTCTTCCTTATTGCTTTGCTCTGAGATTTCCAGGGCTCTGTCTTCCTGGGTCAGAGTTACAAACTGCCACCACAAACACTGGCATTTTCTATGGGATCTGGGGATCTGAACTCAGGTTCTTTGGTTTTGAGGTAAAGTCTTTAACCCCTGAGCCACCTCCCCAGCCCCAACAAAACTCCTCTAATCCAGTACTATCCAGAGAGTCATCTCAGGTGATGATGGATGATGATGTTGACAATGTTGCTGTGGAAACAGGGTCTCATTGTGTGTCCCACTGTGATCTGAACTCCTAGGACCAATGCCATCCTCTGCCTCAGCTCTCTAGGGAGCTGTGACTAAGTCGTGTATGTCATCATACCTGACTGAGATTATTTTATAATGGTTACATTGAAGTCAGTTTTCTTCATGTACTTACAGGAAATTTTGCTCACTCTTATGGTTTATTATTATTTATGCTCACGATGCTATGTGCATGCATGCATGTGTACGTGTGTGTATGTATAGGTTTTTGCATGGCATAGCATGTGTATATAGGTTCGAAGCCATCTTTGTGGCATTGGTTATCTGAATCCATCTCTTGGTGGGTTTTGGGATAGAGCTCAGATTGTCAGAACTGTGCAGTAATCTCCATGTTTTTGATACTTTTTTGATACAAGGGAGAGTATGGCATTGATAAACAAACATGAAACATAAGCTCATCTAGTTGTCCCAGACAAAAGTGACTTCGGATTTAAACCTAAAAAAAAATCAAGATTTTGAGAATGCATTTAAAATTCTTTCTCAGTGTGGGGAGATGTCTCAGTGGTTCTTGCCACATTTCCTTGATTGCTAGAGATGGATGTTAAAATGTGTCACTCATATACATGATTTTACTCAGTCATAGAGGTAAATGAAATATGCCATTTGTAGAAAAATAAATGGACCCATAGATAATTAAGTGAAGCAAATTAAGTCAGACAGAAAGACAAACATCTGCTTTATCTCACATGTAGAATGCAGATTTGATACATGTTCACACACACACACACACACACACACACACACACACACACAAGTAAACATACATGGTATGAAAGCAGAAGTGGCAAGAAGCAGGGGTCAAGAGATTGTGCTGGGTAAATATAACTAAAGTACAGTGATGTGGATGTCTGAAAATGTCATGGTGACATTATTTTGTTTATTACCCAAAATCAATAAAGATATAATTAAAGTGAAAGAAGCAACCCAATGGAAAAAGAAATGCACAGGTGAAAAAACTAAGCAAGAGCCTTCATCCATTTGTCCAGGCATCCATCCACCCATCTGTCCATCCATCCATCCATTTATCTGTCTGCCCACCCATCCATCCATCCATCCATCCATCCTTCCATCCATCCATCCATCCATCCATCCACCCACCCATCCACCCACCCATCCATCCACCCATCCATCCACCCACCCACCCATCCATGGCGGAGCACACAGCTAAGGATCATGTGCTGACAGCATGTACACCTGTCAGAAAACGTTAACCTTATTTTCTGGGGTTCACATTTCATGAAAAGGTCACCAGCTGTCCTGTCAGTGACTGTAAGACATCACAAAATAGAACTTGCTGGAAGAGCAATCAATATCCACAAAACAGAACTTGCTGGAAGAGCAATCAATATCCACAAAACAGAATGAAACAGTGGCTAAAGGATTAATGGATCAGGGTCTCATCCTGTAAGCAGTACAGGAAGCCTAGGAGAAGAGATGCCATTGTAGGTAAGAGTTGAAAAACCGACAGGTAGGATCTGCTAGGGCGGCATAGGCAAAGGGTTAGGGTTAGACAAGAGAAATCTATAGGAGCGATTTAAATAGTGACACCATGAATGAAGCAGTGTTGGGCCCAGTGTTGAAAAGGAGAACATGCACGTGCGAGAGGAGAGAAATGAGTTCATTTTTACTTAACCATGGACTCATTATTTAATGCCAGGATTATTGATAACAACTTTCCCTCTTTCAGTGGGTGCCAAGAACAAAACTCATGTAGAAGGTGACAGACCGTAGAGGCCTCTGTGCTTACGTCTGCCCTTTGATCTCATTGATCATGGCCAAGTCCTTCAATTCAACGTCAGCTGGAGGATTATGGTAGTGAGAGGACATTGTCTCTTGCCAAGACATAATAGGATTTGATATGGCACCCCAGTCCTTATGCATCTGCCTTGCCACCTGCTAGGACAGAGGCCACAAAAATGGCCTCTTGTTCATACCCCCTACCACATTATCGAGAGATAATGCTTTCTCTCACTTCCATGGTGTTTTGGGACATCCAATGGTGTCCTTTCCTTAGGGAATCAGATAATAACTTGGTCAGAAAGGATTCTCTTTTCCAGTCAAGAAAACCAGAAGTCTCCTAATAATTGCTTGGATAAGCTTTCCTCTTCCAGAAACAGACACTTTCTCATAATTCCAAAGACACTCAGAGAAGTCTGTCATCCTTCAATGTCCCACAGTCTGGATCAACTTCTAGGACAAAAGATGGTTCACTTTAAATTGTTCTCAGATAATACTTTGGATGGGCTTGTGTTTTAGAATAGAAATAGAAAGAGACCTGAGATACAGTCAGATAGATGGGCATTTTTTTTGCATCTGAAAGTACTTGATGTACTTAAGAGAAAGAGGGAATGTGTAAGAGACAACTTATCATGTGACTTGTATATTTATGGAAAAAAACTACTACATTTTCATGTTCATATAATTCCAAGTTATAGATGTATCTGCTGTGTAGAATTTGTGGGCAAGATGAACCACATTTCCTTCTTTCTATCATCCTGTAGTTCTGCAGATCTCCACCTTTGCCCTCCCCCCTCCCTTCTCTGAAAAATTGAAGCCAGGGACCAGAGTGACATTCCGAAGACAAACAGTACTTTTTCCTTTCCTGGATGAGAACTTTGTGAAGTTTGTGGTCAGGATGGAAGGAGATAGAAATGGCAATGTCCTAGCCCATGATATGATCTAACCCGGATCCAACTCATCACCTGAAGCCAGATGTGGAAACACAGCCAGAATCAGCTACCACCCTCTGGCTATTTCTTGGCACTCAGATACCTTGAACTTTATAAACTGAACCTTGGCACACAGGTGTGATTAAGCATTAAATCCCATATGAAGCGATAGTTTATTTGATCTGTTAGGTGCCTCAGCTGATGGCTTCTTCCATAAATTAGAAAATTTTTCTTATACTTAATGACTATCCTTTTCTGTGAACCACAGACACTCCTTTTCCCAAAGAGGTTTGGAAAGAGGGAGAGGAGGGAACTGATGTTGAGTCCTTCCACTTCGAGAGAAGTGAATCTTTACCAGTTGTTTTTAGTTCCCACTAACACCAATCCCCTTTGACATAGTCTGCAGGGGCATCATAAGAACTGAGTGACGGTGGGGGTACTATTGACATCAAGTGTGCAGACACCAGGATAGTTGGTAAGTCTCAGATACCATCAGTGACAGTGCTAAGAACTAAAAAAGCTGGTCACTAGTGCGTGTATAAGGCCTTCTACTCCGGCTTGGAGCTGTGAGTTTGGTAACATACCAGCAGGACCGTGGGGCCTCCTATCTGCCAGTATGCTGGGCTCAGTCTTATATCCACTCCTCTCTCCTTGATTTCTTTGCATACCAGGAGGCTTTCCCACCTGTCACCTTCAGTCCTTCATATCCATGTCTTGCACTTCATGAAACCTTCTTTTCTGGAGTGTGTGCAGCTCATGAAGATTTTAACCTATTTTCTCTCCACTTTCTCCTCTTCTGTTTCTTCTTCTTCTTCCTCCTCCACCATTTCATCTTCCTCTTTTTCTTTTCCTCCTTTTCCTCTTCCTCCTCTTCTTTTTCTTTGTTCTTCTCTTCCTCCTCCTTCTCCTCCTTTTTCCTTCTCTTCCTCTTTTTCCTTCTCCTTCTCCCTCTCTTTTTTCCTCTTCTTTCTTCTTCTCTTCTTCCTCATCCTCCTCTTTTTCTTCTCTTTTTTCTTTCGCCTCTTCCCACTCTCTTCTTAGACAATTCCATGTGGCCAAGTACAGCCCAAAACGCATTATCTTCCTACCTTAGCTTTCAGAGTGCCATGAGTATCAGAATGTTCCACCATATCTGGCTTTTATTTATAGGTCTCATTCTTCCTAGATATCATTTTTTTCTAATTTGCCTTATTATGCTTATTCATTTGGCACGATAATGTATTATCTCAGAACATCCAATAGTTATTTCAACAAAATGCGTCGTTTCTCCTGGATGTGGTTCAAGGCAGATCCTAAACTAATAGATAATTTTCAATGACTTGATTTATTTCTGACATATCATCTGATATAATATTTTCTCTTCTCTCATTCATTGTAATTTTCTTTATTAACAAAAATTAGTGGGAAGGAATTTAAGAAGACCTAACAGGGAAAATGAGAATCTGTGTTCACAATTGGAGGAAGTAATATTGGGAAAATGTCCAGCTTCCACAGACTGACCAATTTTATGGCCAAAAATTTTATTGGCCATTTCAGAGCACTTGGGGTTCTGAGACAGGAGGCTCCCAAGTGCAAGACCATCCTGGGCTTAAAGAAAATGAATGAGCAAAACTATGGGACAAATGTTCAATAATGGAAACGAAATGACACTGTGATTAAAAGAGACACAAATAAGAGTGAACACACAGATTCAGGCATATGTAATAAATTGACTTGTGTGGTATCTGGGATCTGCATTCAGGTCCTTCTGCTTGAGAGACAGAGGCTTAACCCCAGATCCATGCAAGTGCCAGGTGGTAATGGCAAGGCCTGCACTTCTGGCCCTGGTGGGCATAGCCTGGAAAAATCCCAGGGCAAAACAAAAAGGAAGTAGAACCAACCCAGGATGGTTCCTGAAATCACCTTTGGGCCTCCATGGGCATACACAGTGTACTCTGATACACACACACACACACACACACACACACACACACACACACATATACACACACACATACACAAAGAATACTTTTACCATATAAGTTTTTTTTCCTATTTTCTGGTTCAACATAGCTCATGTTGTTATTTTCTTTTAAATTCTTTTATTTAATTTTTGCATATGTAGGTGTGGGTATGTGTAGGTGGTTTTCCTTTTATTAAAGGTGACAAGGACTGTTAGATGCCCCCTAAAATGTTAACCTATGTTTTAGGTCTTCTGTAAACCAATTGTCACATAAACATTATTCTTTCCTTTTTTTTCCCACTCATACAAACTTACCAGGTACACCGGTCCCCTCCCTCCCTCCAACCTCCCATCGCCCTGTGCCCCACTCCCCTTCCACCTCCCTCCCCATCCTGCAGTGCCTCCCCCTCCTATCCCTGGAGCATCCTTTAATGTGCATGCCAAACTCTCCTCTGGGTCCTCCTCTACGATGAGGTGCAAGCATTTCCCAGAACCCTTTCCTGTGTTCCCCCTAAGCATAGGAACACTACTGTGGCTGTCAATCCCTTGCCTCCAAGATTCCTAGTGCCTTTAGCAAATGCTAGATTTTGTGGGGTCAATAGTGTGTTGGACATTGCGCAGGGCATGCAAAGTCCAATAATGATTGCTTTGACTCTAACTTGTATGCAGTATCTTGCATATCATTGCTCCTCCCATCCTTGTGCTCTTTCTTGATATATACTTGATATATATATTTCTTCTTAAAAACATAAGCTCAAGCAATGTACAATCTGGAAACACTTTACAAGTCTATCTATTGTGAACTAGACAGTGATCTGTACATATCTGTCCCTGAATGTGGCACATTGAAAGTTTCTAAAGTTGTCTAATTCACTAAATTTTGTTGGGGGCTGGAGAGATGGCTCAGGGGTTAAGACACTGCCTCACAAGCAGAAGGACCTGAGTTCGGATCCCAGGTCCCACATAATAAGCCATGCAGAAACAGCGGTGGCCCGAACTTCTGACCCCTGGTGGGTGGAGCCTGGGAAATCCCAGAGCAAAACCAAAAGGCTGTAGAAGCAATCCAGAATGACTTCCGAAGTGTCACTCTTGGTCCTCCACAGGGATACAGAATGCCCTCTGATACACACACACACACATACACACATACATGAAATAATAAAAATGAAAATAAAATTTAAAAAAAGTAAATTTTGTTGCGAAGCCTGAAGAAGTCTCATTTGGAAAAGGACAGATGTCACAACTCCATTATGTTGAGCCTTTTGTCCCCCAGCCCCAAATTTCTGGATCTGTGTTTTCTGAATATAATCGCTGTTATTTGATTCCTCAAGGAAGATCCTGAGGAATCCATGAAACATCCTGAGACGTCATCCAGCTCAAAGAAGAGATAGTCTCTTCAGTAGAGACACAGGTGCCTCTTGTGGTGAATTTTTTGATGAATGGGAAGCGTCCTGAGGACTTTGTTTCATCTGAGGACAAAAATGGTTTCATGAGGATGGGAAACTGGGACAGAATATGGCAAAAAAGGTTGGAGAGATGGCTCATGGGTTAAGACTCTGCCTCACAAGCAGAAGGTCCTGAGTTCAGATCCCAGGTCCCATGTAAAAAATGCCAGGCTGAAGCAGGAGGCCTGCACGTCTGACCCTGGTGGGTGAAGCCTGGGAAATCCTAAAGCAAAGCAAAAAGGAGGATGATTCCCAGAGTCGCCCTTGGTCCTCTACAGGAACACACAATATTCTCTCTCTCTCTCTGTCACACACACACACACACACACAATAGATAAATAAAGGGTAAAAAAAATCTGCCAAAGAGACAATGTTCTATTTTACTATCACAATTCTGCACTTGACTTTGGATTGAAGAACAAGGTCAAGGGTGATGGGGCAAAAGTAAACACTAATACTTATGCTTGTACCTTTCATCTTAAATCATTTTGTTCTGGTAGCTTCTGCTCCTGCTGAAGATGCCGATACTAAACCAAACCTTCATAGGTCCTTAAGGAGGAGCTCACAGATACATTTTTCTTCTTTTCTGTGCTGGTACTAACTTTGCTTTTCTTGTTACGGTGTCATCCCTGACACCACATTGCAAGCCTCCCCTGTTTCTTGACCTGCCTACTTTTCCTAACTTCTTTCATCTTCTCAAGAATCATCTTCTCTCAGGCCTCTGGACTTACTATTCCCTCCCCCTAGGACACGTTTTTAGCACCATCCCTTGATATCATTATTCTTTCTTTATTTATATATATATATATATATATATATATGCATATATATTATATATATTTCTTCTTATAAACATAAGCCCATGCAAGGTACAATCTGCAATCACTTTACCAGTCTATCTATTATGAACTAGACAGTGATCTGTACATATCTGTCCCTGAATGTGGCACATTGAAAGCTTCTAGAGTTTTCTAGTTCACTAAATTTTGTTGGGAAGCCTGAAGAAAGTCTCATTTGGAAAAGAAAAGATGTCACATTTCCATTATGTTGAGCCTTTTTGTTCCCCCCCCAAATTTCTGGATCTGTCTTTTCTGAGTATAATCGCTGTTATTTGATTCCTCAAGGAAGATCTCCATGAAACATCCTGAGACGTCATCCACCTCAAAGAAGAGATAGCATCCTGAGGACTTTGTGTCATCTGAGAACAAAACAGTTTCATAAAGTTGGGAAACTGGAACAGCCCAATTAAGAATCTGGCAAAGAAGGTTAGACAGATGGCTCATGGGTTAAGACTCTGCCTCGCAAGCAGAAGGTCCTGAGTTCAGATCCCAGGTCCCATATAAAAATGCCAGGCTGCACCAGCGGTGGCCTGCACTTCTGGCCCTAGTGGGTGGAGCCTGGGAAATCCCAGAGCAAAGCATAAAGGAGGTAGAAATAATCCGGGATGATTCTCAGAATCATTCTTAGTCTTCCACAGACACACACAGTGCCTTATGATACACACACACTCTGTACACACACACACACACACACACACACACACACACACACACTCGCGATAAATAAATGGTAAAAAAAAAAAATCTGCCAAAGAGACAATGTTCTATTTCACTATCACAATTCTGCACTTGACTTTGGATTGAAGAACAAGGTCAAGGTTGATGGGGCAAAAGTAAACACACGAATACTTATGCTTATACCTTTCATCTTAAATCATTTTGATCTGGCAGCTTCTGCTCCTGCTGAAGATGTTGATACTAAACCAAACCTTCATGGGTCCTTAAGGAGGTGCTCACAGATACATTTTTCTTCTTTTCTGTGCTGGTACTAACTTTGCTTTTCTTGTTACGGTGTCATCCCTGACACCACGTTGCAAGCCTCCCCTGTTTCTTGACCTGCCTACATTTCCTAACTTCTTTCATCTTCTCAAGAATCATTTTCTCTTAGGCCTCTGGGCTTACTATTCCCTCCCCCTAGGACACGTTCTTAGCACCATCCCTTGTTATCATTATCCATGTATCCAAACCTTGGCTATAATGGAGCCTTTTCCACAATTACCGCCCCAAATAGCTTATGTGATTTGGTAGACTCTGATCAAAATGCAAGCTCTTCAAGACCCAGAACATGGGCCAAAGTGTTCTTCAAACTGAATACCCATTTGACAGAGGTTGCAATTCACAGGAGACTGTCCCAGGCTGTGTGTTCAATAGTGGACGAGTGCATGTTGGATGCGTTGATGAAGGCTCACAACTTTTTCCCTCTGTAACAGCAAGAAAACTTAAAAGGAACCATTAAACAGAGGTTGGTTGGGGCAGGGATAGGGTGAAAACCTTGAAGAAGGAAATATGAAAGACCACAGGTGGAAGGTGGAAAGGAGAATAATGGAAGAAATATTTAAGTGAGGGAGGAGTTGAGGGAATAGGGCATAGGAAGGGCTGGACAGTAACAAATAGAAATCTCCTATATTACAGCAAAAAACATTTTGTTCCACCCAGAGTGTGAACAAGCATATCCTACACAGGGGAACACAGAGAGAGGAAGATAAGGTATAACAGAAAATGTCCTATGATGCTCCTACTGGAAGCCATAGGCAGTTAAAATTGCCAGTGCAAGGTATATGATACTGCCTAATAAGTTGCTGGTCAGAGACATCTTAAAGCTCCCTCCCACCTCCACTCCCAAAATACTCTAGGCTTTTGCCTGTCCTCTTGGTTGACCTCTGGAAATGGACAGTAAGAGCCTATTGCTGGAGACTCACATTGAATCACAGGATGCGGGGGGGGGGGGGACCAGCTGGAATTCGTCTGGAAGATTCCTCCTTTCTGGCCAGCTTTCATAGCACCAGAAAGTACTATGTAAGCTTCTAGGGAAGAAAAACAGTTAATGGCCTCATCAGTCTGTGAAAGCTGCAAGCCACCATAACAACTGCCCTGGCAAGAGGTGACCGCCAGTGCAATAGCGGCATGAACATCAAGTGGGCAACCAAATGCTTTCTGATTGGATTCAAGGCCCACTTTTCTGCACGGATCATATTTCTGGTACTGTAAACGAGGCCAAGAGCCTATGAAAGGGGAGTACATAAGCCATAGGGAGTGGATATAAGCTATTAAGATTTGGTTATAAAAAACTTAATGTCAAACTGCTTTAGCCTGTGGATTCATTTTTAATAGTGCAACTTGTTTTTATTTAAATATTTTAAATTAATTTGAGGTGATATACTAATGGTATGCCACCTAAATATACTAATGATGGGTTTCATTATGATGTAGTTATTCTTATGTATCATTGTATTTTGGTCATGTTTGCCTCCTCCAGAACCTTCCCTCTTTCTTCTTCTCTACATTTGTTGTTCTTCCTCACTCCAGATAAGCCTGAAAACATCACTAGCTGTGTTATAAACATAAATATGTCTACTTAGTAAGACAATTATAGGATTTGTGGCCTCCAGACCCTGGGTGTTTGGTGAGGTTTATGGTACCAGGAATGAATTCTCTCTTAGAGAACACACCTCAATTCCAATCAGAGAATGGTTGGTTGTCTCCACAATAGTCATACAACCATTATGCCAGTGGGCATATCTTGTCTGGCCAATTGATATTATAGAACTCAGGGTCTACAGCCAAGCAAGATCACTGATGATTTTCTATCCTAGCAACCCGTATCACACCTACTCACCCATTTTATGAACAGTGCCACCAATAATTTTTAAAGTTTGCCTATGCCAAGTTTTGTGGCATCTCTGGCTTCTGGAAACTCAGCATTAACAACACATTCATTGTAATGATGAAAATCCCTCCAGACACTCGCTCCAAGGAGGGTGGAAGTGGGGAATACAACTGTCTTAGCATTCTGGCAGTGGGAAAATTTGTATGACTCCCCCTCTCTTTCACTCAGTTCCCCTAAAGACAGATGCTTATGATCCTGGAACACTTCTGGTTCACTGGCGGACATCGAAGCAGAAGAACAATTCTAATTTACTGAGGGATGTGCCAGTGAAGGCAACTAATTAATCAGTCACCTTCTACGGAGATTAAATGTTTAATCACAATGTTTGGCAATGTCAGACTGTGTAACGTTCAGGGTTTCACTGAAGGGGCCAGAGTCTGACACCTGCACTGGTTCTGCTTCCAAATGAACTTCTGGTCTTAGGTCACTAGTTGGATTCAGGTTTCACACCATGACAGAACTGTGTCTTTGCCTTCCTCCTCTCTGACCACAAAGCCCTCGTACCAGGAAGTGAGAGGTGATGTTATTACACACCTGCCATGCTGGAGTTAATGTTGGCTCTGGTCTTTATCTACACTAAAGATTAAACTTTAAACTAAGTTGAAATTCGGATGAGACCTTGTAGTAAAAATGAACATATTCTTTACAAAAAAGCAATTTCTGCTTTCAAAAGTCAATGACCCTATCAATTATTGGGTGTTGCTTATGTTATGTGGCTGTGTAAAACATAGAAGAGCAAGAACAGAGAGGAAGGAGTCTGGGAAAGGGAGGGGGGAGATCCATGGAGAAAGTTGTTGAGAAAGAGTCCCATGTAGGATACGTTTCCCCCAGAGACGGGGGTCAGGGAAGGGCATAAATCATAAGAGGCCGTGTTAAAAAGGTATTTCACCCAAGAGTGATTGAGGGAGATGGTTGTGGTGGGCTGTAGGGAATCCTTAGGCCACAAGGGGATTGAGAGAAAACAGTGGCATTTGAACATTATTAATTCACTGGGAATTCACATGGCACATCGAGGCCGCAGGGGTCCCTGTGAGCTGTGGGGTAGATATCTGGGGAACAAACTCACAAGGTAAATGGAGTCTCTGGAGCCAGGGAAATGGTCTTAGCTCCTGGGTGTTCACCAAATATTTGTCACAAACATGCTTCTCAACCTTATACAAATAACGGGTCGTGGCTGACAGTTTGAGTACCCGCTGTATGCCAAGAGCTTTCCTTAGGACTTCATACATTCCACTCATCCATGCTTCCCGACAATGCTGGGGCCGTCACATTTTTTAAGGAGATACAGAGAATGGTTCCAACATTACACAGTCAGCAGTTGGGACGTTGTAACTGGAAACGAACAGCCCTCGGGCATGTACCTCTAACAGCAGACCGTGAAGGAAAGGGGCTGACGACTTCTCCAGGATGTGACTTCTGGCCTTGGGTCATTAGTTCTCTATGTGACGATATTCTCCATGTGAAGCTCATGTTACATGGAGCTTTAACAGTCCATGGCCTTCCAGAAGTCCAGAGACGTCCAGCTGGTGAAGAAGACACCACTGGGGGGTTTCCTCCCCTCTGGTCCCTCTTTTCTGACTCCTTGTTACAGGTTTGACTTCCTCATCCAAACATAATCTACCGTTTCTTTAGGCTCTACCTGTTCCAGAATCACGCGACCTGGCTCATACGTGTAATCCCAGCACTTGGGAGGCTGAAGAAGGATTTTTTCCTCCTGATTTCAGCACTGTATAGTTTGATTTGGAGTATGTAGTTTGTACTCAAGAACAGCGTCAGCTCCAAAGTGAGACCACACAAACAAACACATGTCCCAGAGATTTCCGAATCTGAGGAAGGGTCCAGACTCTGAAAGAATGTTTCCCCTCACACCAGTCACCTTCTAGAACATTTACTCCACAGACGTATGCCCTTCTATGTATGCCCTTCTCTTATGCCACACTGGCTTATGTATCAATCTTCAGCCTTTTCGGAAAACATACAAGTATGACACAATAAAATACTAAGTTTATATATTTTTGGAAAGATAATTTATTTTAGTTTCCTTCTGCTCTTATTGAATTTGAATTTTCTTTTATCTATCCCCATTTTAGAAAAGAAAGGATATTTCTCTGCTATAGCTATCCCGACATTAAATAATGGCTCTTGGCTTTTATTGCAACCCTCTGCTTCCCACCTGCACCCAGATCAAGGGCAAAGTCAGCTGAGCACGAGGAGGGGTAGGCTGGAGCTGAGAGTGAGACAAGGTTTCCGCGGCACCCACTGTGCTAGAAGGAAAGTGCTGGGCGTATGTAGTGGCTTCCGGGAACACGGAGACCTGTTCCCTTAGCAATGGCGGGATCCCGGAGTGGCCATACAGGATGGCATGCAGGTGTCCGGAACACTGACCAACACAGCTATCAAACTCAGCAGTAGGTTTGGACGAAACGCAGAGGGGACCTGTGAAGGGAGGGTCTCGGCAACCCCAAGATCAGACGTCTTGCTGCCAATCGAGAATCTCCGAGTTCATGTGTTTCTCTTGCAGTTTCCATCCTAAGAAAGCAATCCCCACCCCTTTTACTGAGTGTGTCACTTTGCCTGCATGGTTGCTCATAAATGACCATCAAATGGCTAAGGGAACAAGGGGTTTATTTTCTTACTGATAGTCTGATTACAGTTCTCAGTCTAGCTTGATGGGAGAGCATGCACCAACACCAGGGCTGGGGGAACTGGTCACACCATCTCTACATAATGGCTGAGAGAGGGACGACCAGCATGTCTGGCCAAGTATACAAAAGGATGTCAACTCTGTCAATCAGATGTCTGTATTTTATTCCAGGGCCGAGTCCTACGCACTGGGCCTTCCCATCAGCTAGACAATCTCCTGCAGGTTTGCTCTGGGCCTAACTCAACCACTAATTCTCTACAAATGTGCCCAGAGCTCAAACCCTCAACTGTCAGGTTGACACCTGGGCCCAACTATGACATTGAGCTTTTCATGATCTTAAGTAGGAAGAAGTTTACATCCCAAGACATGATTGAAATTGATCAGTCAGGACCCCAAAAGTGCTGAGATACTTGTGACTGAGTTAGGACAGTGAGCTAAATGTGAAGCAATGCTCTGAAAGACCCTTCCGTGAAGCTCTGAGGTCGGTGTTTCCTCCTGAACTCAAAAGATTTATAAAGAGTGTCAGGAAACAGGCCTGCATCACCCAGTGATTTGTAGTATTACCCTGAATCTGCTCCTCCAACTAACAGAAATGAACAAAACGAGTGTAGCTGTTTGCAGTTGGAAAACAAAAGGTAGGAAACAAGGACAGGAAATAAAGGGAGAGGGGGATGAGCCATACAAGAAGGCAAAGAACAAAAAACTAGAAAAGAATAAAATAGAAAACAATCCTACAGAAAGGGAAATGAGGACAGAGAGAAAGAGAGAGAGAGGAGAGGAAGAAAAGGAGAGAGAGGAGGAAGAGATCACCTTGAAAAAGCTAAGAGTAAAGATGACCAAGTGGAACCCCTTGCCTATTACCATGTGCCATTACCGTGGCCCCCTAAGTCCTGGGCTCAAAAACCTGTTTCCTTATTTTCTACAAACAAATCACAGGCCACCTTGGCTCTGGTTCACTTTGGCTGATGGTTCCTGGCACAGGGACTCCTAGTTTCATTTCCTGGGAGGGACCAAGGCAGTTCCCAGAGGAATAAATACAGGAGCCTCGGTGCCCATCTGCAGAGTGAATTCCTTTGCACCTGTTCTATCCCTCGGAACCTCCCACACAGCTGCCTCAACATGAAGTTGGCACTGGTCTTCATGCTGGTTGCCCTCCCCATGTGCTACTGTTCAGGAGGTGAGTGGGATGCTGGAGTTTGGACTAGAGATTCTTGCGTGGTACTCTGAGGAAGAAGTCCTTCCCCCTGATCCCCAGGATGGGTCAATGCTACTTGAAAGAATCTGGTTGGATGGTCCTAAAATCATTGTTGATTCAGATAGTCATAAGGATAGCTCTATTGGTCTGCTAGAGCTACTGGTGGTGGTGTCCCATTGCTATTACGACACTTGTGAACTTCATGACAAGTCACCTCACTGAATATTAGGTATTTCAGTAGAAGAAGATACAAATGATGACCCCACTGCATCCCAGAAGTTGGACCCATATAGGTTGCATAGAAGAGGCAATTATGAGTCTTTCAAAATAGGGAAGGAAATGGAGAACCTCCCAGAGACACATTCTCACACTGCAGCATGTATTCAGAGTAAACATCTTGGGGGCTATATAGCAAATATTTGAGGGAAGGTTCTAACAGCTACCTTGGGGTTCTGCAGCTCCCAGATCTTTGTGTTCATGTCAATAGGAAGAGCAACTCACTCTAGAAAAATTAGCACTGCCACCAAAAATGAATATGGTTGGCACAGTATGTCATCACCTTATAATAGGTCATATTTAATCTCTATTGCTCATATTTTTTATTTCA
The DNA here is from genome assembly GCA_023101885.1 of Typhlomys cinereus. Taxonomy (NCBI): domain Eukaryota; kingdom Metazoa; phylum Chordata; class Mammalia; order Rodentia; family Platacanthomyidae; genus Typhlomys; species Typhlomys cinereus. Next base: position 422,784 of record JALPQD010000746.1, on the reverse strand, counting down.
CTAGTTCAAGAAGCTGGTGCAAACTGGCAAAAGGGTGATGTGCTCAATTAATTTGATAGAAAATTAAACTAAACACTCAGGAGAAAACTAGTTCACATAATCCGTGTCCTAAACTTATTTGCTTCTACTGATTGGTCACATGAGATCAATTCAAGCACAAAAATTTTTATTCTGTGTTGCTTTTGATGCAGAGGATAAAGCTAGCAGACCTAATGGGTAGTAGTATAGATGCAATATTTATAGTATTCTTGGAAACATTACATGGTGTTCTCAAACTATTCCTGACTTTGAACAAAGAAAGACCAAAGATGCTCTTTATGTCTCACCAAGACAGAATTTCTCATTTCTTAAGCGCCTTTTTCGCCAAGTTTGCATGGGGTTCAACTTGTCTAGGTTTATGTGTGGGGTTCAGAATTTGAAGAGAATTCAGAGTCTGAATTTTCTGTTCTAAAATTAACAATGCCCCATAAGCTCCCTGTATCTTTGTCTTCACCAGACCAAGAAGATGACTGCCCTGATAGACACCCTCCTAAAGGAGTCTGAACCTCCAATAATTGATCTATGTCTTTCCAGATAGTTCTGGCTGTAAGCTCATGGATAAAATTGTCAATCAGACAATTGATCCATCTGTGTCTGTGGAGCAATACCAGACAGCGTTGAAGTCTTATTACTTGACTCCATTGGGTGCAAAAGCCCTAGCCAACTTCAAGAACTGTTTTCTGGAACAGTCCAATGAGACTTTGACCAATGTCGGAGTAATGGTGGTAAGTTTCTTCTCTTTTTCCCCCTTTTTTTCTAAGCATAAGCACTGATCAGGTAAACTCAGGCTTTAATTTTCTGACTAAGAATGTTTAAACAAAATGATGCCCATCCCATCATTTATCTCAATGGTGAGGTTAATGACTTTTTCCCCCCAAGAAAGCCATCCGAGGAACCTGTACTGAATAGCCATTTTATGATAAGAATCTCGTTACTAATAAAGGAGAAGGGCTGGAGAGATGGCTCAGGGGTTAACATTCTGCCTTGTAAGCAGAAGGACCCGAGTTTGGATCCCGGATCTCACATAAAAACACCGGTGGAAATGGTGACAGCCTATATTTCCTGATCTGGAAGGCAGAGTCTGGGAAATTCTAGAATGAAGTATCAAGGAGATAGTATCAATCTAAGATGATCCCTGAAGTCACGTTTGGTTGTCTATGGTGCATACATGCACACACAGACACACAACAAATAAATAATTTCAAAAAGAAACAAAAAATAGTAAAGGAGAAAGGCAAAAATGAGGAAAGAAGCTACCAGAGATGACTTCCCTGTACTTTATATGCCAGGCATTCTTGTACACACATAGATACGTGCACACATGCACACACACATGCACACACACATGCACACATTAGACACAGACAGACATACACACAGACACACATACACACACGCACACTTACCACAGGCAGGCTCTTCCTTATGCAGAGAACCCATCACATCCTCTATTAAGAGTAAAATACCTGATTCTCAAGAAGTTCTTCTTTGTGGCAATGGTAAAGAAAGATATATGTATATGCTAAAGGAGGTATCTTTCTACACATATTCTATACATATATTTATCCAAACACATCCATTATTAATATATGTTACATATTATTAATATATACTATATATTATAAATATATATTTATCTAAAATATATATGGAGAAAGACATTGACATATATTTATCTAAAATATAGATGGGGAGAGACATTGATTCAAAAAGTCACCCTCTTTTTCTTGAAGAGAGGTTTAGTCAAGCGTGTTGAAAGAATGGTGAACATTTTAAACTAGAGAACTGCTATGGTGTTATTCTTTAAACACGAACCTGACTGAACCTCTGTTCAAGAAAAATATGCTGACACTTTTCTCACTAGTAGATACTTTATTAGAAAAAAATCCCTAGGAAGTTTTGAGAAAGGTACTCGAGGTGGTGGTGGTGGGGGTTGAGAGGAAGATCCACAAAAAAAGTCACTTTTTCCCCCAACACCAGTCATTGTACCCTGAATGATAGAACTAATGAGTATATAATTTGATTTTTCTTCCAGAGTCTTCTGGAATGTTAAGTACTCATTTAAAATGCTCAAAAGTGGTAATCTGAATATCTGACTTTGTAGGTAGAGTTCAACATTTAAGTCATGTCCTTGTTTTTGTTTTCCAGCAAGCAATATATAACAGCAAAGACTGTCAAACATCGTAAACTTCCATAAGACTTTGGCTTCCAGGACTGCAGACAACGATGTACCACTAATCGCACATTTTCTTTCTTGTTTCTTCTACCTGTAAAAGAGCAAGACAAACATTGAAACCTTAAATGCTTTCCTTTTCTTTTCATTAAACTTATTGCATACGACTTTGTATGTTTTGTTATTTTATAAAACTGGAGGTTTGAAAGGCCTTGGTAGCCCACACTTCAGGTCCCTGCCCCTGCTCCAGCCCTCAAATTACCCGTTAGAGAACATGTGGACGTGGGACTGAAGCGAGAAAGCAACGTCTTCCTCACCTGGCCTGGGTGCTCTTTCTGGAGAAGTCATTCCCCTTCCCCACCACCCATGCCGACTCCTCCTGAGGTCCTCAGGCTGGTGGGTTCTAGGTCCTGCTGCCAATGTTCTCGTGTCCATTAGGAACAGGTGATTCTTGTAAAGAGAAGATGGTTCGACGTTGTATTAGTCAGCGTTCTCTAGAGTCGGAGAATCAACAGAATGAATGTATAAATAGGGAATTTATTGAGTTGGCTTATGAGATATGGCCGAGGTAGTCCAACCATGGCTGCCAGTAGCTGTTCAGTCCAGTAGTCAAGTGGGTGACTGGTGAAGGCTGGAGGATTCCTTGAGAGTCTTTGTCACATTGAAGACTTGGAGGGTCGGAGAGCTAGAGGGTCAAAGAAGAAACCGGGTGGCCTGAAGGAAGAGCGTTTCCTAGCACAGTTACAGAGTCTCTTCTCTTCCAAGTCTTCTGTTCTGTGGTTCCTTTTATTTGACCCAATCAGATGTAGGAGGTTCCAATCAGATCTAAAAGATTCCAATTGGATCTAGGGCTGGTTTTGTATTGTAAATGTATTGATCCAGATAATCTCTTCAGGTGGTCTTAACTGATCTTAGCTAATCCCAGATGTGGTTGACACCCAAGATTAACTCTCACAGATATACACCATATAGTAGATACAGCTCAATCCAAGAGTCAACTCAGGGAAAGGAATTGAACAACTATCTCAATAGACTCAGACACGCTCTTCCACACCCCTGAACGGCAAAAGAGGATTTTATATGTAACAAACTGATGGATCGCTTCAACATAATGTTGAAAAGGAAATGTAAGACATACCCACTAAAAATAAGGATTCTGAGACACAAGTCCACAGTTTAAACCATTATTAAACCTAGTGCTTGAATTTTAAGCCAGAGAAAAGGGGCAAAAGAAAGGAATGTGATACAAATGACAGTCGAATGGCCTCTATTAAAAAATAACTCTTAAAGGTCCTGAATATCTTTATTATTATTATTATTATTTATTATTATTCAATTGTGCGTGTGTGTGTGTGTAGAAACACAGGCGAATTTGGAAACCACCATGGACCGCTCCCACCTCCTCCTTGTTTACTCTGCCCCGGGATTCACAGGCTCTGCCCTACCAGGACCAGAAACACAGGCCGCCCCCACTATATGTAGGGTCTATGATCCGAACTCAAGACCTTCCACCTGCAAGGCAGAGGCTTAACCCCTGAGCCATCTCTCCAGCCCCCAAGATCATGAATATCTTTAAGATAACCAGAGAACTCTTAGATCTGAGAAACTCTCCCAGACAGTATTAGAGTGCAAAATGGAACATATAAAGACCAGATGCATTTTGTATTGGAGCATTGAATGTGCTGAGAAATGCATGAAAGACACGATGTCATTGTAAATAGCAAGAGTAAAATGAAATGAATACCAACAAATATATATAAATGATGGGCATAGAGTCCTTCACAACGAAAGTTTCTGCAGAGAAGCTTCTTTTTACAGTGGAGAGTGGTTAATACAACAATTTTCAACTAGACAAAGTGCAGAGAATAAACAGTGTGGAGTATTCAGCCCTAAACAGGACAACTATATCACCTGACCACGCCCAAGGCTCAAGGGAATATCATGGAAGATGCGCTAGATATGATATAAGAGCAAGAGGTTGGGAAAGAACATTCACCAGACAGTGTCTTCTGGACAAGACACAGCCAATATGCTCCTGAGCTCACTGAAGATGTGGTTCTCCATCATGTGAAAACCCAGTGTTGATTGGATCTATCAACATTCCATCATTAGGGGGAAGGGCTTATGAAGTCTCATCCCTCCTGGGAGACTACTGATGGCTAATGATGCCTGCCAGAAGGGGTGGTGCTACTTTCTTAAGTACTATAGCTACTTGTAAATTGCCTATGATTCAGTAAATAACTTCCCACACATGCTAATGCAAGCAAACCTTATTAAACTCATAGGTCATGCAAACAGGAAGACATAAAAATAGTATTGATATTTGTTGGCAATAAGGTTTTCAGTGGAAGGAGGTAATAAGAGGTGAAAACGACTCAAATTTATTATATACTTAGGAAGTAAAAAATTCATTTCAGATTTTGATAGAAATTTCACAGAATGTGTAGATTGTTTTTGGTAATATGAATATTTTATATTAGCTTTGCTAATCCGTGAGAAGGGGGGGGTCTTTGCATATGCCAGTGCCTTTCTTTCTTGGGTGTTTTAATGGTACAAATCTCTTTAACAGTTTTTTTGTCAGCGACTTTAAGATTGCTCACACGGAGAGAGCCCAGCCCTGCCTTACCACCCCAGAGCCCCACGAGTACCGGCTTGGCCTGCGCCACGCAGACCGGACGACCCCAGCCCCCTCCGCCCAGCCGTACCCCACTCCGCCCCGACCCCGCCAGCTGCCCAAGGTGAGTGAGAGAGTCCAGCCCAGCCCCGCCACCCACCTGGGAGCCGCCTGGCCAGCAGCACCACGCCCCGGGGCCCCTGGCTTTGCCCCTGGCGCCCCGTCCCCCGACCTTCCCAGGTTGCAGGTGAAGAATTCTCCCATCAACATCAGACCCTCTGCCTCTCTGGCCCACCGGGGACCTATGCACGTGGTCCACGGAAGTCACACTGCTACTCAGAATTCAATAGAGCCTAAAGGAAACTCAAGCAAAATTCTAAGGAACAAAGGGAACACAGGCCATACATCTGGACTCCACGACAATCAGTATATCACGTGGGCGAGATTCTTCTCATCCAACCCAAAGATAAGTAAACTTTTTCTTTTCACCTTACTAATCCTTTAAAGTATCAATGCTGTAGATCAACTTTCTCATACAGCCACCCCACAACATACAACTCTAGGGAGTACACCACTCACCCCCACATTACACCAAGATACTAAATCGTAAAAGTGCACTACCAAACTAATATTCACCCCCTGGTAACATAACCTGACTTAACTGATGTACTAACAGCCTAGTAGTCTCATCTAGGATATAACGATAACAATACACAAACATACCTAATTCAAGGCAAGCACTAGTAATAACTGGCAAGTGTAACAATACCAACTAGGTGGATTCAGTGAAAAACACACAGAAACTGAAAGGTCCTAAAAAACAAAACAACAATGTACAAGTCAAAGTGCAGATCTATGAGAAACAAAACCCAAGAAGACCAATCTCCTGCTGAAAGAATCGATCCCATAATGAGGGATTCTGACCAGAACAAATCCACAGAAAATAACCATGAAAGCCAGACCCAATATAACAACTTTCAGAGTATGATCATTACCATGATTAATACTATAGAGGAAATCCGAGAAGAGTTAAACAACCGAATCAACCACTTCGAACAGGAACACAACAGGCATTTGGAGGAGTTGCGAAAAACAGTTCAAGAAACAAAAATAGGTATACAGCAATTAAAACAGTCTCAGGCAGAGTTTAAAATTGAACTAAAAGACAAGTTATCTTCAACCCAAAACTCAACAGAGAGTCTTATCAGCAGAACAAATGAGGCAGAAAATAAAATTTCAGATCTTGAAGACAAAGTGGGAGAATTAACCAGCTCAATGGAAGAGATTGTTAAAGCCAAAAAGATATGGGAGAGGAACATTCAAGAGATATGGGACACCCTGAAGAAGCCTAACATGTGCATTCATGGAATACCAGAGTAAGAATCCCAAAATACCACACCTGAGGACATATTTCAAATTATCATAAATGAAAACTTCCCACAACTGAAGAATGAGAAGCCTATCCAAATACAAGAGGCATTTCGCACTCCAAACAGATGTGACCAAAATAGAAAATCGCCACGGCAATTAATAGTCAAAACACTCCACATTCAAGACAAAGAAAAAGTGCTGAGAGCTTCAAGAGAAAAAAAGCAACTCACTTTTAAAGGTAAACTTATTAGAATAACAAATGACTACTCAATGGAAACAGTAAAAGCAAGAAGAGCTTGGAGAGACATACTTCAAGTATTAAATGAGCAAAAATGCCAACCCAGACTGATATACCCGGCAAAACTATCTGTCATGATTGAGGGAGAAAGAAAAGTTTTCCAGCACAAAGACAACTTGAAGGGATACATGGCTACCAAACCAGGCCTTCAAAAAATGCTAGAAATGATACTCAAGCTTGAAGAAAAGAACAAGCGTATTCAGGAGGACAGAAGGGAAGTATAATACCACCAAAACATAAATATCAAACAATACACTTACAAAATCCACTAAACATAAAAAATGCCCAGAATTAAAAATAATTTCTCATTATAACATTAATTGTCAATGGTATTAACTCACCGACTAAGAGACATAGATTACAAACTTGGATTAAAAACCACAATCCATCAATCTGCTGCCTTCAGGAAACTCATCTCACCACAAAAGATAGGCACATCCTAAAAATGAAAGGCTGGTCCAAAATTTTGCAAGCTAATGGAACCAGGAAACAGGCAGGGGTAGCAATTATGCTTTCTGACAAAGTGGACTTCAAACCAAAAAAAATCATAAGAGACACAGATGGATACTACATTTTAGTCACAGGTACAATTCACCAGGAAGACTTCACAATACTGAACATATATGCACCCAATAGGGGCCCCTCCACATTCATTAAGAAAATCCTACAGCATCTAAAGCAAGAAATCAACCCCCTAACAATAATTCTTGGGGACTTCAATACCGCCCTCTCAACATGGGATAGATCAACAGGTCAAAAGCTTAACAGAGACACTTTGGAACTTAATCAAACCCTGAAAGAAATGGACCTCACAGACCTCTATCGAACTTTTCATCCACGCACCAAAGAATACATATTTCTCAGCAGCACACGGAACTTTCTCCAAAATAGATCACATATTGGGCCACAAAATGAATGTACACATATACAAAAAGTTGAAATTCTAACCTGTGCCCTATCAGACCACCACGGCCTAAAGCTGGACATCCACAACACAACAAACAAGAGAAAATACACTAACTCCTGGAAACTTAACAATATGATGCTGAATGAGAACTGGATTCAGGAAGAAATTAAAAAGGAAATTCAAGATTTCCTGAAAGTGAACGATAATGAAAATACAACTTACTAAAATCTCTGGGACACAATGAAAGCTGTTCTAAGAGGTAAGTTCATAGCTCTTAATGCCTACATCAAAAAAAAATGGAAACATCAGAAATAAATAACTTAACGATGCAGCTTAAGGCTTTAGAGAAACTTGAGCAATCTGATCCCAAAAGTAGTCGAAGAGAGGAGATTAGCAAAATAAGGGGAGAAATATCTGAAATCGAGACTAAGAAAACGATAGAAAAAAATCAACCAGTCAAAAAGCTGGTTCTTTGAAAAAATCAATAAGATTGATACACCCCTAGCTAAATTACCCAAAAGCAAGAGAGAGAAAACCCAAATTAACAAAATTAGAAATGAAATTTCTTAAAGTAGCAGCTGAGGTTGTGGAGCCCTTTCTGCCCCCACCATAAGCAAACAGTGCCATGATTTTCCCACTATTACTTGAGTAGTATCACAAGATACAAGGTTGACACACACAAAGTCCATTACATTTCTATACACCAGCAAGAAACAAGTATCACCAAAAATCAGAACAGTACCATTTACAATAATTCCAAGAAAATAAATATTTCACAAAATATGTACAGGTCATGCATGCTGAGACAGCAAAAATGATGGAGAGAAACCAAAGATGTCAACAAGAGAGGCACTGTGTTCTCAGACAGAACATGATGAAGTGCATCGGCCCCCTCTCCTGGCTTATCTATGTTTAATACAATTCTAGTCAAAATCTGGGTAGAGTTTTTGTACCGATAAGCGGATTCCAAGATTTATATGGAAAGGTAAAATTTTTGAAAAGGAATAATAAAGATGGAGGAATGAAAACGTCAAGTTTTAAGAGTTAATTGCAAGTACTGGTCATCTTGGCCCTGGGCCAAGAAATCTGGACTTGGGTCCCTATTAATGTAGCTGATCCTTGGCAAAGGCAGCTTAGAGGAAAAGCATGCTCGTAGGCATTCTCCCTCTGCCCCACACACAAATGAAAAGCACACACCTCACACTTTCTAAAAAGCTACCCGAAACGATTGTAAATCTAAATGCAACGTGTAGAGTACCAACATATTTAGAAGAACACAAGAAAATCTTTGGTCCTGGTTAAAGATTTCTCAGACTTGAGTAAAAAAGAAAGAGGCATAACTCATAAAATCATGATAAATGGACTTCAAAATTAAAAATTTTGCTCTTTAAAGAAAATTTCTAGGCAAATGAAGACATGCTGCAGATTGTGAGAAATGCTGCAAAGCAAACACCTGACATGATCTATATGGTAATGTGTAAGCAAACCAACTTGACGATGAACAGGTGACACCCACACTCTTCATAGAGAGAGAAGCCAAGAGTCTAACGACATTCACCAAGAGCCATTAGGAAAATGCAAATCACAACCATGGGGAAATGACTCCAGGCACCATTAGAATGGCTAAGCTAAAAAACCCAGACAAGCTTCAGACCCCAAGCTCACATCCTGGGGGAACGTGCAGGGAAGGCTTGGTTTTGTGGTTTCCACGGAGACCGGCTCTCCACCTCACTGGGGTTGGCCAATCACAAGGCCTGGGATGAATCTGAATCACGCACTGCATTTGTACAAACTAGGTGAATCCGCACGGGCAGCCTTCTGGCATGCAGTTTTGCATGCTGTCTCTTCTTCTATAGCACCCCTGCATCAGTGTTTAGCTTTGTTTTGTTCTAAAGCAGGAGGTGGTGGACGCTGCATAGGCTCAGACAATAAAACCTGTCAGCTTCTCAGGCCACCAAGAACTCTATCTGGACCTTAACTGCTGAGCTCAGCAGCTGAGGACAGTGAGACAAGAACCAGTCATTCTCTTTGCTGTCTCCCCTAAAACCAAAGCATTGACTGTGGCTTGACTTGGCCAGTTTGCTCACCCTAAGTCTAGGGGCCAGAGCGTCAGAAGCCAGCGGGCAGGGTCAACCTTCCCTGCTGGACACTTGAAGTGGCCAGTTGGTTCGCTGGGGAAATCTCCTGCTGAAGCGCTGGGCCCGGGGAAATGTCAAGGGATCTCACTTCCAGGCTACACCTCCCACTTCAGCAGCGAGGGGCTTGAGTCCTTTCACTATGTGTGCAGAAAGTACCAGGAAGCCTGAGCAGCCATTGGGCTCGGGAACCCCGTGATACAGCTGCCGAGGACCAGGAACGGGCTCCATTCACAAACAGGGAGCACCCCAGAAAAACAGGAAACGTCTGAATGCTGCCCACTGTATCAGCAGCCCGTGTGGACTGCCTCTTGCCCACCCTCCACCAGATGATCTTGAGGCCCCAGACACATTCTGCAGGGCGAGGGCCCCGACAGGCTGCTGGAGCCCCTTGTCTTCACGATACCCATGGCAGGCTTCAAGGAATATGCTTTATTAATCTACCTCACAAACACTAGAGGCTAAAATTCAGCTGGATTAGAACAATGTATTTCCAGAGTGCTGTCTACAGGCCGTTAGTGCTAAGCCTGGTCCTTCCCAGCTACCAAACAGGCCTGGGCACTTTCCACTTGCAACGGAAATATCAGACACACAAAGAACATCAACATCCACCTGACCGAGCAAGCTCTGGGCGATGGCAGGAGGCATCAGCGCGACAGACAGACAGACAGATAGACGGGCAGATGACAGACACAGCTGGGTCCTGATCCTGGCAATAGGACTGAGGACCCCTCAGGGCTTCTTCAGGATGTACGTCAGACTGCTGGGAACCCTGGTGGCCTTCATGGGTGGTGAGTTCCACACAGTGAAGCTAGTGCACTTGTGGTAGTGGGGCTTGCTCTTCTTGAAGATGTCCTCCAAGTCCAGAGGGAGAATGGTTCCGAAGAGCTCGGGAAGGCTTGGGGGTGGTAGTACTGGTGGATGATGGCCTGGCTGAGCTGGATGCCTGAGAGAAGCACAAAGGTAAAGGGCTGCTGGATGGGAGGAGCAATGATATGCAAGATACTCCACACAAGTTAGGGCCGAAGCAATCATAACTGGACTTTGCATGCCCTGTGCAATGTCCAACACACTACTGACCCCACAAAGTCTAGCATTTCCTAAAAGCACCAAGATCCTTGGAGGCAAGGGATTGACAGCCAAAATAGTGTTCCTGTGCTTAAGGGGAACAAAGGAAAGGGTTCAGGGAAATGCCACTGGGTCCTTGTACATCATGGGACAGGAGGACCCAGAGGAGAGTTTGGCATGCACATTAAAGGATTATCTGGGGATTGGGGGAGGGGAGGCACTGGGGGGGTAGGGAGGATTGAGGGGAGGGGGAGCAGGGGGTTCCGGGGGGGAGGAGGAGGGAGGGAGGGAACCGGTGTACCTATTAAGTTTGTATGAGCGGAGATAATAAAAAATGTTAAAAAAAAAAAAAAGTTAAGGGGTTGCCTCCTGCTCTGGGTCCCCCACCCACTTACGCTGCCCTGTGCGCTCTGGGTCAGGACTTCTGCCAACCCAACTCATCAAGCTCTTCTCACTGCCTTCCTCTGCAGCAGAACCCAAGCAAAGCTCCCCCATGATTTCACAGGACCACGCTGATGAGGGCTCAGCTGTGAGCTGATGGCTACTTTCCTCTTCTCCGCTTTACATGAGTGAATCTGCCCCAAACACAGCACGAAAGTGCCAGAGCTGGAGAGTGAATAGGAGCCTCAGATTCCCCCAAGGAGCAAGGTAGGCTGAACCTGTGGGGGGCACATTCCTGCCAGCCTCACGATCAACCAGGGGAAGACCCTGGGGGAATCAGCAGGAGGAACACAGCTAGGGCCCGCAGGGGTACTAGGCCTAACCAATTCCACACCCAACAAACCTCCACTGGGTGCGCTTATCCACCTCCTTCACAGATAAGATAACAGCCTTCCAAAGCCTTGTCTACCAGGTATCTCTGCAGGACGCATATGTCCAGTGTCCTGGCCTTGCCCACCTTGTGCAGCCGCTCCTGCTCCTCCTCCTTCTTCCTCTGCAGCACCTCTTGATGGCACCGCTCCTCCTCCTCTTGAGGAGCAGTGCAGGTGGAGCCAGAGCACTCGGGCTGCTCAAGCCTGGTCTCTATGGCCACTACCATGACAACCACAGTGGTCAACTCCTTGGCAAGGAAGGTGTCATAGTTGGGCACAGGTGTTAATCTGACAGTTGAGGGTTTGAGCTCTGGACACATTTGAGAGAATTAATGATTAAGCCCAGAGCAAACCTGCAGGAGATAGATTGGCTGATGGTGAAGGCCCAGCCCATGGTGAGTCGACCTAGGCCCTTAACAGGTGAATAAAATACAGACAACTGGTTGAGAGAATTGGCATCCTTGTGTACACTTGGCCAGACATGCTGGTCTGGCAAGTAAGGATTGTTCCTCTCTCAGCTGTTATGTGGATATGGTGTGACCAGTTCCCTTGGTCTTGGGGTTGGTGTGAGTTCTCCTGTCAAGCTGTAACCAGAAAATGAATCCTAAGAGAATAAACCCCTTGTTCCCTTAAGCCTTTGATGGTGGTTGTGTCAGCAACTATGCAGGACAAACTGCAGCAGAAGGCTTTCCAAGCCATGGCCAGACTGAAAGGGTACTCGGCAACTGCTGCAGAGCTGGCCTGAGCGGATGCTAAGAGCTAGCTGGCACGGGGCAGTCATCTGACCCATGTCCTCGGCTATGAAATGGTAACAGGAGTACCGTCCTCTCATGGGGTCGCTGAGGTCATTTACAGCACACACTTAGAACAGTGCCGGAAGTACAGCACATACACTTTATAGATTAGGACTCAAACTCCACACACAGATTTTTGTTTCTTGTGACAGAAGCCTGACAGTTACAGGGACAGGCACAGTCCTATTCTTCCAGATATGACATTTAAGTGTGCACAGTAACATCAGTCATGGGCAGAGCACTGCGCATGTGTCAGGCACTACCCACTTATATTCGCTAACATATCTTACTCTCAGCACCCCCACCAGGAAGATGTCACTGCTCCTTACGGTCGCCGAGGTCACACGGCTGGTAAATGGCAGGCATTACCCTCAAACGGCAGCTTCTAAAGAAAGGTTACCTTTGCCACCCCATTGCCAAGTCACCTGATGACCTTCCTGGACTTGAACCAAGGATCAATTTCACAAATTGGGATGTGCCCTTCAGGGCCTCATGGCACCTATCCCATTTCTTCCCGACACCCAGCTGTGCTCACACCTGCTGGAGCCACCTGAGCCTGCGCACCTCCTCCTCCTGCTTCCTGCGCGTCTCCACCTCCTCCATCTTCTTGGCCGCTATTTTCTTCTTGGCCTTCTCCTCAGCCAGCCGCACCTCTTTGGCCTGCAGAATGCGCCCACACCTGCACTCTGGAGCAGCCGCTCACTCAGCTGCAGAGTGGGGCCTAGAGCTCTAGGATGAGCACCCTGCCTCTCTGCCTCCCGCTTGCTGCCTGCCCATGACCAAGGGAAAGGGCACAAGAAGCCATTCCTGCCCCGGACTGTGTGTGCCCCAAGTGCTTCCTGACTTCACTTCTGGGAAATGCCACTGGGTCCTTGCACCTCATCGGAGAGGAAGACCCAAGGGAGAGTCTGGCATGCACATTAAAGGATGTTCCGGGGACAGGAGGGGGAGGCACTGGGGGATGGGAGGTTGGAGGAAGGGAGGGGACCGGTGTACCTGTTAAGTTTGTATGAGTGGAAATAACAAAAAAAAAAAAAAAATCTGTGCCTTCTTCTCCTCCATCATCTGCTCCATGTGCTCACGGGCCAGCATCACCTTGCGGAGGCGCTCTTCATGCTTCCTGCAGGCACAGAGCAGTTGAGAAGAGCCTGCCAGCCTGGGCCGGGGCAAGCTGGGCAGGAGCTGGGCAGGAGCTGGTCAGGGGCTGGGCAGGGAGCTGGCAGGGAGTTGGGCAGGGGCTGAGCAGAGAGCTGGCAGGGGCTGGGCAGGGAGCTGGCAGGGAGCTGACAGGGAGCTGGCAGGGAGCTGGCAGGGAGCTGGGCAGGAGCTGGGCACTTACAGCTTCATCTCCTCCAGCCACCTCCACTTGTCCTCCTCCACCTTCTGCCTGGGAAGCAGTTCGGCCTCCTGCTTCCACCACAGGGTCTCCAGGCACTGCTGCTCCTTCTCCTGAAGAGGGTGGGGGGGCAATGAGACATGAATGAGGATACCGGAGACCCCAGAGCTTGGTGTGGCAAAGTGCATCAACTCAATTACACGGCAGCAGCAGCAGAATGCCTGAGAGGCAGGGATGTCACTGGGCAGCGTCCATGCCCACCCAGGCCAAGCACAAGGCTCCATCTCCTCCCAGGAGTCCTTGAGTGCCCCACAAGAGCCTGATTTGTGGCCAGAGCAAAAATTCAGCTCAAATTTCATGTGTCCCCATCCCAACTATGTGAGCAGTGCAGTTGAAGAAAGAATGAAGATGGAGGTTTGTGCTGGGTTTAGGAGACAGCAGGCAGAAGCATGCATTCCTCACTAGCATGCCGAGAGCAGTGTGCCTGGGTGTGTACGCTACTCCTGTGGGCATCAACTCTTTCCAAATAGTTGAAAAAAACAAGTTCTGCCAAATGTTAACAAAGGCTGTACAGGCTAACGAGAAAGATCATGGGTGGCATTTTTTTCCTTTAGTTTCCAAATGATATGGCTACATTAATAATTTTTAAACAACTATAAGAACTAGCTGGTTGTAGAGCAAATCAATGCTGGCACCCCCTCCTAGGCAGATACAGAAAACACCAGGGAGACGTGGCTATAACTAGAGACAGCAAGAATAGGCAGAACTTTAAAGTGTACTTTTGCCAGAGATATGACTAGTGCTTCCCACTTGAAGAGTTCAGGGCTGCAAGAAGCTTCGACCCAGATGGGAACCCCATGCCTACCACCCACTCTGGCTCCCACCTCCAGGTTCAGCCTCTGATAACCTTCTTCCCTCCCACCCACCAGGCAGGGATGGCTCCTTTCACTTCTTCCTGACCTGACCCTATGAGAAGATTCCCGTCTAGGAATCTGGCCCTGAGGTAACAACAGGTTCCTGAGAATGGAGATAGGGGCTCAGACTAGGAGTCAGATGGAACAGACACACTCAGCCTCCCTACCTGACTCCCACATAGCTATGAGGCTTGGGCAGAATGCTGAAAACCAAAGTGGCCACTGCACCACAGACACCACAGGAGCTAGATGCACTGCTGAGTTATGAGCTCCTGGGCTCCAGCCCTAATGACCACGCTCATTAGTTTTGAGAACTAAGCAAATAGGCCGCCTCCAGGCCTCCAACTGCCTGTGAACTGGCCCCCTCCCACACTGCAGCATCCCAGAACAGCACGCAAAGTTTGGACCCACACTCACAAAAAGCAGACAGCTTGTAGCACAATCTACCCAGGTCAGCTGCTGGCAGGTAGCAACACTGGCAAAAACATCAACACTCTCTAAAAGGCTGAACACAGACCAGAATCTCGGACATGGCATGAAGAATGTCAAGGACACAATCCAAAAACTAAGGCGTAGGCAGGGGATCTGGAAAAGCTCCGCTGTCGGGGGACACACAAAGATCAGCTCTGGTGTCAAGGCAGCAAGTGGTAGGAAGTATCTAAAGTAGACTTCAGGTCAGCTGGTCCCCAAATGCTGGAACAAGTTGTCACACTGTCCCACAATCCTTCCTTTCTGCTCCCCAAGCCAACCACACTCCAGCTTTCAACAAAGCTAAGATTGCAGCCTTTCATCCTAACGACAGAAGGGCTGAAATCACCCAGCACGAACTAGAAGCTGAGAGCTGTTCATGTCACAGGATGTTGCCTTTCCAGAGTGGCCCCCAAGTCCTCACCCAAACAGTCTCCCTGCTAGGTACCCAACAGTCACACAGTCCACTAAATAGCCCATTGTGAAACATGTTGTCACCTTGTCCAACCAGAATGCAAGCAAGGCAACCCTGTGACTTGCTTGGCCAGCTGCTGGAAAGCCCTCTCAAGGCCGGGGCCCTCAGCTGGAGACAGAAGCCCTGCATGTGCCTTCTGAACACTTCACAGACACTGAAAGGATGACGAGACAGGCAAACACAGGGACAGTTCAGCACCTAGGACTCCCCAAAGCTCGAGCCACACACACCTCTTTTCTAAGGAAGCACTCAGTAACCGGCCAGGCTCGAGCTACATAGCCCCCTTTCCAAGAACCTTGCTCTTCTCTAACAACTCTGTTTGTGGTCAAATGCTTTTAACAACATATCCAATAACTGGAAGGGAGGGATCAGATGACATCTGAAGCAGTTTGAGGTGTGTTCATAGTAAGGCGACCTATGTCCTCTAAGTGATCTAGGGGAAAGACCCTATTTGGTGCCTCATGCCTAACATACGAATGGGTTCACATATGATAAAAAAATATAGGATGCCCCACCATTGCCCACACAGAAAGTCCAAGTTCCCATCTGTTGATCAAGTTTATCAGAGGAGAAAACCACCCATACCCAGCCCCTAGCAACCTCCTCCTCCTCCTGGATCAGAAAGAAGCCCTGAGGGGTCACCGGGCTGAGGGGTTACTGGGCTGAGGGATCACCAGGCTGAGGGGTCACCAGGCTGAGGGGTCACTGGGCTGAGGGGTCACTCGTGCCGAGGGGTCACCCTGCTGTTCCCTTGCAGTGTTCCCTGCACTTTGATATAAAACACCTTGCTAACAACTGTTCTGTGCTTTGTCTTCAATTCTTCAAATACAATACCAAGAACCTGGGATACAAGTCAGATGGTGTCCATTAGTGATGGGCGCATGATGTCAGGACTGTAGACTGAGCAACTACAAGGGTCTGGGAGGAGAACGGCCTCAGTGGCCTGGTTTCCCCCCCCCCTCCTTCAACACAGCTACCTGTAGAACACATCGCTCTCTTGGGCTGGCTCCTTCCAGGGTATACAGCTTCCCTTGGCAGATGTCCCACATTGTCTCTGGCATTTCTAAGATCTTTGCTTCTTAGTGGCAAACAAGGCTTTAACTCTACAGTACTCTTCCTGGGCTTCTAAACTACAGACTTGGCTGCCTGGATTCCACCATTCTCTGAAACTTTGGAGGAGGAATCCATGACCACCTCTCTCTTATATCTTTGCTGCCCCGAAAACCAGAACCATGTGGACGACTTTGCCAAGTTCTACTATATCCTCCAGGTGGAGATTGTCGCAGACCAGAGTCGTGGCCTCAAGACCAGGGCTACCCCAGACCAGGTGGAGAACATAAACACATAGCACTCTAGGCCGAGTGAATTCTTAACCCCTTTACCAAAACTTTTGTGACAGCTTTTATGCAGAAAATTTTGGGGTAAAGAGTGTTGCACCTACAAATAGACATATAATTTCCTAATCAGCAAAATCACCTTCAGGGTGGACATTTTTTCAAGAACCTAACCCATTGCTTGAGGGTAAAGGGATTTAACAGAAACATTCTCTCAGTATTTCCAAACCTAGCTAATCTATAATGCTTCACTGGATAGCCATGGGGCTGAGCCAACATAGTTGACATTTTATTTATTTTTATTTTTTATTAAAAATTTAATTATACATTTTAAAATTTTTACCTGTTCCCTCCCTCCCCCCTCCTCCCCCTGAACCCCCTCCTCCCTCTCTTCTCCATCCCCATCCCCCAGTGCCTCCCCCCCAATTCCCAGAGAGTCCTTTATTGTGTACGCCTGACTCTCCACTGGGTCTTCCTCTCTGATGACATATAAAGACCCAGTGGCATTTCCATAAGCCCTTTCTCTTGTTCCCCTTAAGCATAGGAGCACTACTATGGCTGTCAATCCCTTGCCTCCAGGGATCTCGGTGCCCTTAACAGATGCTAGACTTTATGAGGGCAACAGTGCACTGGACAAGGCACAGGGCATGCAAAGTCCCATTATGATTGCTTTGGCCCCAACTATTGTTGAGAATCTTGCAAATCATTGCTCCTCCCATCCTTTTGCTCTTACAATCTTACCGCCCCCTTTTCCGCAAATGTCCCTGAGCTCCAAGATGGGGAGAGATTAGGCTGGCCTAGTTCTATGTGATTGATATAGAGTCTCTGAAGTTCTGGATTGTGGTTTGTTGATTTTCTTTTGCAGATTTGCTGCTCCTGCAATGCCCTTCACTCCATTCTGCTGGGCACTGTATGTCACCCACTGGCCAGAGACAAAAAGCTGTTAAACTGGAGTCTTGTTATAACAGCACATTCAAGCATAGATGTAATAAGAGTAGGAAACCTCAGGGAGGGAGGGGTCCATCACCCATTTGCAAAATGATTACTTTTTATCTGCTAGACTATATGCCTTCCCCTTCTGTTGACATTTTAAACAGAGACTGCATTTTTAAAATACACAGAGGAGGAATGAACTCCTTTTGATTTCAACAATTAACTGTAGGAGTGCCCAACACCCCATAAGTCCCAGCGTGAGCTTTTCCTGTTGTCCTCTCCAGGTTGATCGTCTCAGTCAGGCAGGTTGACATGGGCACCAGGCATGGCAGCAGGTTCTACCTTGGGAAGTTGCATGCAGCTCATGCAGTCTCTGCAATCCAAGCTTGAACCACGTCTCTAGGGGGGCCATGGCTTGGATATTCAAGGGCCATAAGCGACTATAGCGTGGTCCTGTTGATGGAGCACTACTGAGATATGTGCTGAAGGAAACACTAATTATTAAAAGAATAATTCCTCCTATGACAACATTTTTCCATTCCTTTAATAATAAGGTTGCTTATGTCTTCCTTAGAGGAATTCCAGAAGTATATTGCCATCAGTCAGATGACCTATTTGTGATACATGCATTCTCCAAACCTGGGGTCCATACTGTCAGGCCCCATATCGCCAAGGGTGTCTCTTTCGGGGTGGAGGCGATCATTGGTGGGAGTGCACTCGAATGGTCCTTCTCTGTGATTTCTCGTAAGAGTGCTGTTTGGGACAGGAAAGACACAGCCCCCTTTGCTACTGACATGGATTCTCCCAGTTTGGATTGCAAATACCATCTCCAGGGGCATCTAGTCTTTCTGGCATGATGGTCTCTTCCTTGGCCTTCAGCCAGGGTAAGAGGGTATCACAGTTCCTTTTAAGGTTCTAGTGAACTGATAGCATAGTCTTATACTTCTGGAATTTCTTAGTTAGTACATAGGTGGGAATTTTACACACCTATGTTTTAAGACATTTGAAGTTATTCTCTAATTCCTTTAAAATCAGTGCACACATTCTGGCTAACAAGTCTACTTATTGTGAGTGACTAGACATGAAATCTCTTTTAGAATTTGACTTAAAGTTAAAAAGCAGGCTTCATCTCTAGATCAGAGAGCAGGAAGCTAGTTCCAAAAAACCAAAGAGCAGGTAAAAGCACTCCTAATTCCCAGAAGAATTCTTCCTGCCAGGGACAAAGCTTGAATTACCTAGGAGAGAGTGTTTAGAACCTGTTCATGGACATTATTGTGACATTCCAAGAAATTCCTAGCCCCTGCCCATGGGGTTACTGTGACCTTCCCCAGGAAACAGGCTTTAGGCCTGAACTGGGAAGAAACACCAAGGCCTGACAATTCCCATATTTTTCCTTATTTCTCTTAAATAAAGCCATGTCCTTTTCCCAAAAGATGCTTCTTTGAATCCACCTTTTCCAAACTAAGACATATTCTACCAGATTGGTCAGATAAGGACGCGGCATGAGATTGCCCCCCCCCTTGACTCACAGCTGGTTCAACTTCTCTGTGCTGACTCTAGGCAAAATTTTTCTTAGGTCTTTGCTTTGGAAGAGAAACAGAGCTTTCCTTTGGGGGCCCACCCTTTAGTTCTTTCCTTCTTGAAGGATTTTCATTCTTATGTGTGGGAGCCTTCGCTAAGTATCTTGCCCAAGGTAGGACCTCTCTTATAATACAAATAAAAAGCAGACATTGATTGAGTCACCATTTTGCTCTCTGCTTCTTTCTGGTTCAGTCCTTTAAGTTTGGCATTGTATTCTTTCTCACAATTTTTGCTTCTTTCTACCTGATTCCTTACTCTTTTTCATAACTCTGAACAAGACCGCTAAACAGTAGCCATGCCACACTGTCAAGACTATCTTGCTTTGCAAGTTCTTGGGCCAAACACTCCAATTTAACTTCAAGCTCTCAGGACCAGGGCAAAACTTCACTAGACTCTCTGTCAACACATGGCTCCATTTGCCACTTCTCCAGTTCCAGACACGGTCTTATTCCCCTCTGGACCATCACAAGCTTCCACTGCCTATGTCTGTCACAGCATTGCTCTTTGACAAGTTTTCACAAGAAAGTCCTTCTTCACATCTGGAAACCACAGCAGCAAGGAAAGTTTCATCTTGGCCTTCACCTCTGCTGCCTACTCATCTCCTCCTCTGTGGAGCAGCCCCATATGGTTTGTTAGAGATGAACCCATCCCTTTCTTCATCTTTGAGGAATGCAAAGTCAGAATGTAAGTCTGAGAGTGACTTGGGATCAGTGTAACTTTCAATGTGCTCTAATAAGAAAAAAATCTTATTCTTTTCTCTCTTTCCTTTCCCTCTTCCTTTCTCTCTCCCTTTCTCTCTTTCCCTTTCTCTCTCTCTCTGCCTTTATCTCTTTCTCCCTTTTCTTCCTTCCTTCTTTCCTTCTTTCTTTCTCTCTATCTTTCTTTCTTTCTTCCCATTTTTCTTTCTTTCTCTCTTCTCCTTTTCTTTTTCTCTTGTTATCTTGTTTCCTCCCTCCCTTCTTCTCTCTTTCTCTCTTTCTCCCTCCCCTCCTCTCCCCTCCTTTCCTCCCTCCATCCCTCCCTCCCTCCCTTCCTTCCTTCCTTCCTTCCTTTCTTCCTTCCTTCCTTCTGAAGCAGCCCAGGCTGTCCTTGAACTTGCTGTACAGTTGAAGCCCTGAATTCCATACCCTCCTGCCTCCACCTCCCAAGTGTTAGCATTATAGACATGCACCTTTATGTCAGGTTTATACAGGGTGGTGATAAAAACCAGAGCTTTGTGCATGCCAGGCAATCACTGAGCCAGCCCAGTGGCATCCCTATCTGCAGTAGTAGCAAACTACTTCTCACACAGCTGAGAAGCTCCTTAACAATCCTTTCCAGTGATTCCCAGAGTCTCCCTGACGAACTTACTGATGGAAGAGAGGAAGCCAGTTACTCCTCTCCCCTGGAGGAGTGGAGGCAAGGGGATAATAAATATGATACTAATGTGACTGTAGCAACCCTTTGTTAACCATTTGTCATGTACAAGGTTAATAGGACTTTATTTATACTTTCTCTTTTAATCTTTATGGCAAACTTTCAAAGCTGAGAAGTTATACCTGCTTTTGCAATCGGTTGGTTCTCTGTTTTATCCTCTGTTGGACCAGTTCTTGCTAAACCAATGTCCTTCACACTGCCACATCTGAGGAGGGTTTCAGGCTTTACATTATTTGACATTCATCTCTGTTGACTCTGACATATCAGACCTTCTCCTTAATATGCTTTCCATTCATTTAGTTTGGAATTCTTTCTGCATTCTCTGCTTTCCTGATTTGCTTCCTTGCTTGGTTGCTGCTTAGGTTTTCTTCAGCCACGGGCAAGTTTTTGTCTTGTGCCTTCTTTGTTATTTGTCTTCCATCTTCTTTATTTGTTCTGGATTTGCTTTCTGAGCAATTTCCCCTTCACTTAAGCTGTCACCTACACTCTGTATGGCAGAAAGTTCCAAACTTATGTCTCTAGCTTTCATCTCTCTCCTGAACTGTAGCTCTCTAAATCTAGTGAGCTGTATTGAACCTGTGTCACCAGATCATTTTGTCCTGAAATTCAGTATATTTTGAACTGTCCATTGTCATCGTTCCCCACTGCACGTCACCTGTTGGGCCCACCCAGGAATTACCCCAGGACCTAGCCGAGCACATGGGACCAAAGATGACACTAACAGCTAGTGTCCTGGGCGTAACCCTGATCACATTACAGAGAGCCCTAATTGGCTTTCAGGAATTGACCTACTTTCCTTATTGAGATACATCCAGCCTGACCTCTAGGGCCTGGATGCTGTGTTGACTTTTCACACAATTGGCTGCCTGTTTCACACCCTGTGGTCCTTTGTCTATTTAAGCTGTTGTTACCCCCCAATAGAGATTTGCTCTGACAAACTTCCCGTCTGTTTCTGAGTCTCTGTGGAGTTGAGGCAGAGGAGGACACAGCTGGGCTTACCTATCTTCATCTTGACGGCCTGGAGTCATCGTCCCCTACTCTGTGTGTGTGTGTGTGTGTGTGTGTGTGTGTGTGTGTGTGTGTGTGTGTATGTGGGTGGAGCGACCCCACGTTGTGGCTGGAGAACTCTGCAACCTGGTGTCCTGTGTGAGGAGCTTCCCAGATCGGACAAAGTGAATCGGACCTTGAGGTAAGTTTCGACCCTTAGTGTGGGTAACTCGAAAAACAAACGCGACACAGTGCCAATAGCACTGAGATCTGTATTAAGAATCCATGGTTTTGAAATTCCATATCCCCGCATTGCCGACATTTGGCAAACAGCCCTTGAATTAGCACCTTGGGCCCAATTCTCCAATATGCTTTCATGGGATACGAGGAATAAGATAGAGGACCTAGCCAGAGAGGGAGGGGAGAAAAACATCCTAAAATATTACCTCCCTTGGAATTTTATCCCATGGTTTCCGTGCTTAAGATATCGCTCCTTCCTGATGCGATCTAGAGCCCATGGGAAACTAAGGTAGAGGCGGAGCAGACAAAGGGGAAGGAGGAGGGGAAGGAGGAAGGAGAGCCACTTCATACTTGCAGCGTGGCTCCAGGGTGTCTGCAGCCAAAAACAAGCCATCACAGGTGCCCCTCTGCCGAGCCATGGAAGGCCGGGGATTTCGCTGAGCAATGGCAGGGTGCAGGAAGCCATGGAGATGGCAGGCATGCCCACCATTTGCGGGTTTCCACACTGAATGGTACCCCAGCACTCTGCACACACCGGGAACAGGGCACAGAGCTGTGGCCCCCAAGCGTGGCAGAGCCAAAATAATGGTTGAGAACCCTGCCAAAAGGAGCCTTGCGGGAAGGCGGAGCTGTGCGGAAACAAGGCGCACAGAAATGCAGCTCGTGGGGAAACGGAGCCACGTGGAAACGGGCCGTGTGTGGGGCAAAATGCTTGAGAGCAGAGTGCAGAATTGTCAACCCCAGCGAGGGGGAGGAGCTACCCGCTGCCAGCGCAGCTGCATGGAGCTACCCGCCTGAGGCGAGGAAGGGGGTGCCTGCTCCAGGAGCTCCAAAATGATGTGGGAAAGTGGCTGCCCCTAGAGAGAATGCCTGACACGCGCAGTTCTCTTTATCAAGGGAGAAGGAGGTGGGGATGATTTATAGGAAGCCCCCCCCATACACCTTCACAAAAACTTATCCCGAATCTGCACACGGGCATGGCCCTCTGCAGGCTAGAGCGTGGGAACTTAGGGGGGGGCCGAGGAAGACTATGTACAAATTCCTCAGTTCCCTATGCAGGCGGGTGGGGACTACTTCTGTTTGTGTTTGTCTAAAACTTGATTCATAAAGTCTTTGCCTCTCATAAACTGAAGGGACCAGAAAAACTGTCTGTTCTTTGTATGTTGACTGTGATGATAAAGGGTTACTTTATAAAGTTCTGACTTGCTTGGTTATCTGGAGTTCCTATAAAATGTGTGATTTACGCATCAAAATAACAGCTGTGGCTACTTCAAATTTTATTGCGTGCTTAGAATCACTTTTTTGTTTTTGACTCTGTTCATTATTTGCCATGCCCAATTTTAATGCAGATGCACCCTTAAAAATGAATCTTTTTAAGAACATTAAAGGCCTGATTACGTACTGACTAAAATATCTTGTTTTATCTTGATTTTTATGAAGCTTCACAAAAGGTGGTATTGTGTTTTTACCTAGGATCTGATAACATCGCTTTTGTAATTCCTTTAAAATTTGTTTTCCCATGTGTAATGTTAACATATCTAATAGCCAGAAAGAAAAACTGATTTCTGAGAAATTCATTGGGAATTTCTTCATTCTCCTGGTATGTATGAGCTCTCTTCCTTGGGGAGAAATCTGCTTCCTAATTCCAGGTGTACTCCCGTGTTCTGCTACAATCTTGCAAACTTAATTCGGATATAATGATTTTTAAGATGAGGTCTACTGTTAATGCCTCTTTTAAAGGACTTTTCTTACAGGGTATCTAATGTAAAAACAACAGGGAAAACATCAAGTACAATAAAGAAAATATGAGAAAAGGATGTATGGTACTTGGATGTACAAAAGGTTTAAAAGAAGGTTTATAGGATAGAAAAATCTTACTTAAAAATTAAAATATGTACAAGAGGTTTATGAGTTGGTTGCATAGAAAAAATGTTAAAATATGCTGTAAAAGTTTATGGAGTGTTAGGTTCATAAAAAGACGAAAAATTAGAGATGGTGATTAAAAGACAATGTTGTACATTATGCTTCTTCCATGCTTAGAAGAAAAGACATTGAGCATCAGACATTAGAGATTAAGAATTAAGCTTCATGTTCAAATGTATTTCAATTGTCTGTTTTGATTAAGCAGGAATTTGGTTACTCATAAAATTCCAACTTCTCAAGGGCTGGCGGGAAACTCATCATGGGGGCCATGAGCAGAGTGAGCCTGTCACTCTTCTGGCCCTAGGAAGGTCTGAGACTAGGGCCTGCAGCAGCCCAAGCAGGGCTTTACTCAGGAAAAGCCAAGGCCCCACCCAAATCCTGAATCTCATGATAAAAGCGAGCAGGCTTCTCCTGGGAGTGGAGGAAAAGGGCACCTTTAAAATATGGGAGGAATGTTTTAACCTCGTGTAAATGTGTGAGTGAATGTCAGCCTGAGGTGGGAAACCTATTACACCTGTGCTCCCCACGATGAGATCCCTTGAAGCCATGGGATTCACTTGGGCCAGTTCTGAGTTTCCATGGTGATACAATACAGTCTAGAGTGGGTTCAGATTAGAATCTAGTCACTTGGTTTATAGAGTGCTTGACAAAACTCTGCTGAGCCATGTGTCCTTTCCCCAAGTCCAGGTCCACTAAACTAAAGCCAAAGGAGAGATTTCCCCTTCCTGTGTCCAGGGACTAACTAAAAAATACAAATGCTTTGTCCTACCTACCTGAAAGAGAGTCAACTTGTACTATATTCTCGGGCATGCCTTGTTTACATCTTAGAAAAGAGATCACCCCAGTGAAATCTTGAAGTTATAATACCATCCAACCAGACAACAACGACCAACAAATGACAAAAAGTTAAGAGACTATAGAGATCTGTACCAAAAGTACCAGCTAGCAGCTCAGGAAAAGCTTTGTCTTGCAATAGAAATGCCATCAAGACTAAGGTGGAACAGAAATTTCTTCTAGATTCCACATCAGCCAGACTCCCATCTGGAGGACAGGGTCCTCATCTGTTAGAGAGAAATAGGCCCCCATCTGGAGGACAGCATCCTCATCTGCTCGGGAGAGGTTGGAGCACTGTGATTAAGTAGTCCACCATCAGGAAGCTTTCACTTCTATCTTGGAGGTAAAATCCTTTGTTTCTGTTTGTCCTTCCTTTTGTTCTGTGTTGTCTTATGACTCCACTGACTAATGAAATAGGACACATGTAGATAACCCCTTTCAAACTTATTTTTGGATCATTTTAAGGACTTTAAAATTAGACAGATGACCTAAGACTTAATAAAATGAAACACAAAACAAAAAAAATTAAAACTTTGCATTTGCCTAAGGAGATAGGTAAAATATTAACAGGCATGCCCAAACCGACAACCCAGGACCCCTTCTGACAGGAGAAAGATGATAGGATGCTTTAAATATGTTAGCCTGGGCGCTTTGAAACGGTTGCAAACATAGGAAGCTTTCATGTTGCCTATGTCCAACTATGGGAATCTTGACTGGAGGAAAGATTGCCCCATGAATTCCAGGGCCCAGGGGCCAAGCCCACTGGGGGGGACCAATAAAATGCCCTGAAGCTCTTAGCTTCCCTCCCGATGGGAAAAAGGAATTTGCTGCTGATATTCAGAAAAAGAAGGCCCAATATGCCAGGTTGAGCATCTCATGAAAACCTTGGGTTTAACATGCAAATGGGAAACCTCTTTGATTCTATGTTGATGGCCTAGAGAGCACAAAATTTTAGTGCTCAACTTCTTTCCTAGGCTTTTGTCAATCTTTGATTTTACTAAAATGTTAATGATCAAGAAAATGACAGGTTCATCAGTCACTCACAAAGTAACTACTGAGATTCCTTATATACTTAATGATGTTGCTTTTAGACATTCCTTTGTTTAATGAAACAAGATAGGCAGTTCACATTGTTTTAAAATATGATCATAGAAAGTCACAGCTGCAGAGAAAAAAGGTCTTCAGTATGTAGATTAGTTCTTGTTTTTTTTCACCAGACACAGTCAGTGACTATTCCAGGTGAGGTAACAGGTTTTCTTTACTGGCTCTTGCCTGTACCCACAGTAAGATTACTGAGCTTATTTGGCTTATCCCATGTGCCTTCCCAGTTACAATGGTTTAGTCCTTATGTAGATCTTAAAAGTTTAACTTATGTTTTGTCTCTTTTAAAGGGACCTTAAAGCAATAAAGCCATCTGTCAAAGACCTCTAGACCATCCCAGCACTTATTAGATGAGGACATCAGACTGCTTTCACTTTCATCATACCATCTCTGCAGGAAGTAGTTAAAGAACGGTTGTCGCCCTTCATCCCTTGAGCAGTCTGGGTCCTCAAATAAGTTAAAGGGTAAAGTAAGCAGGTTTAGAACAGCCATGCTGGGATGAGTCTCTCAAGGTCTTTGAAGGTCTTTAAAATTCCAAAAAAGACATCCCCCTCTGCTAGATAACCCCATACCCAACCAGATTAAAGGTCCCATTACTAAAACAAAAAGAAGGAGTAAGCCCACACCAACAGCTAGGGTTGGCATTATTTACCATCAACGTTTTAAATTTTCAAAAAGGATAGCTTGAATCAAGACTCCAAAGACACTGGGGAAGCCTATCCACCAAACCTACTGTCAAGAAACTATCCATGGTGTGCTCTAGGAAGATTCTAACCATAATCCTTATAGGCCTGACCTAATTCAAGATGGCCTGATTGATACCTTGCCTAAACCAAGGTGGAGTCGATCTGGGTTTGACCTAACATCTAGAAAAAATTGTTCTTTTAAGAACTATATCACTTAAGTGTTTCCTCAGCACATCTCTCAGCAGTGCTACAATGAGAGCACACTACAGACGTTTATGACACTTGAACATCCATGCCATGCCCACCCCCCGAGACGCAATTCAAGCTTGGAGACTTGTGAGGCCTTAGTCTAAAAATGGACCATGGAAGCCTGTACTGTCTGTGCGAGCCACATGCAACTTCCCCAGGCTACCTGCTGCCATGCCTGGTGCTGATGCCAACCTGCCTGATTGAGCGGACCAACCGAGACAGGACAAGAGCGAAAGCTTACGCTAGGATTTATGAGACATTGGACATACGTATAGTTAATTATAAAATATAGTCTCTACTAAAACAAAAAGGGGGAGATGTTGGGCCCGCCCAGGAATTACCCCAGGGCATAGCCGAGCACGTGGGACCAAAGATGGCACTAACAGCTAATGTCCTGGGCGTAATCCTGATCACATTACAGAGAGCCCTAATTGGCTTTCAGGAATTGACCTACCTTCCTTATTGAAATATATCCAGGGCCTGGATTCTGTGTTGACCTTTCACACAATTGGCTGCCTGTTTCACGCCATGTGGTCCTTTGTCTGTTTAAGCTGTTGTTACCCCCAATAAATCGAGATTTGCTCTGACAAACTCCCCATCCGTTTCCGAGTCTCTGGGGGGTTGAGACAAAAGAGCGGGTGGCCGGGCTTACCTGTCTTCATCTTGACAGCCTGGAGTCATTGTCCCCTAGTGTGTCTGTGTGGGGGGGGGTGGAGAGACCCACATCGTGGCTGGAGAGTCACCTTATTGTTTTTTTCCCTCAGTCACTCATGGATGCCTTCCTGTTAATGAATGGCATGTTGTTCATCAAGTTGTGTAAATAAAAAAACCTCTTAGAGTCTCATGGCTCCTCAAACCATCACCAGTGGCATTGACCACTGAGAACAAATATTGGAATATTTTCTTTCTTTTTAAAGTATTTTCTTCATTTGAGAGAGAAGGGAGGAGACAGAGGAAAAGAGAGACCAGGAGAGAGGAGTATGCATGTATTCCATGATGCATGGCTGGAGGTCAGAGAACAACTTTCACAAATAGGTCTTCTCCTTCCACCATGTGGTGTTAGAGGAAAATTCGCTTCACCCCAAAAGGAGAAGATGAATCTGCTTTGGTGGAGAGAATGAGAAGAATACTTAACCGTGCATACATGAGCTAACTCTAAAAAAAGTTCCATTGAGTTTAGCAATGTTTTTCAAATTGCAATTTACTTTATACACCAAGGATGGGAGGGGTGGGTAAAATAATAGTCCCTAAGCGGATTTATATTTCAAACCAGTTACAACCAAGGTCAGTGTAGTAGTTCCCATGGCTCCCATGTTAACCACCCTCTTATCTCACAGCCATGGGTAGTTGTTCAGGCCACAGACAGTGCTCTCACACAAAATTTGAGAAGGGAAGGGGACTGACCTCTTTTACTTAGCCACTTCTGGCTGACAGCAGTTTTAGCCCTTTTTCTGAGTTTTGGGGATCAGGTTCAGGTCACTACGTTTTCAAGCAGTTACCACCTGCTGAGCCATCTAGCTGCCCCTGACTATTTTCAGGAAGGTGGGGTTTATTTTGGCTGACAGTTTGAGTCACACAGAAAGTAAGGAATTGTGGCAGGAACACAAGGTAGCTGGTTGTGTTGCCCCTGTAGTCAGGTGGCAGAGCAGAGCCAGGGTCTCCTTCCCCCATTGTGGCAGTTCACCTGCATGGCTGCTGGTAAATCACCATCAAATGGCTTAAGGGAACCAAGGGTTTATTTTCTCCTCCACTTGTCTGGTTACAATTCTCAGTCCAGCTTGACAGGAGAGCTCACACCGATATGAGGGCCTAGGAAACAGGTCACACCATTTCCACATAGCAGCTGAGGGAGGAACGATCCTTACTTGCCAGACCAGCATGTCTGGCCAAGTATACACAAGGATGCCAATTTTCTTAACTAGCTCTCTGTATTTTATTCCAAGGTCTAGTCGCATCCACCATGGTCTGGGCCTTCCCCATCAGCTAGACAATCTTCTGCAGGTTTGCTCTGGGCTTAACTCAACCATTAATTCTCTGCAAATGTGCCCAGGGCTGAAACCCTCAACTGCCAAGTTGACACCTCTGCCTAACTATGACACCCATCTGTCATTCACTCTCAACAGTCCCTCAAAAGGTGTGTTAACTCTTGAGATCTTCCTTCTGATGTCACCTCTTGGGTAGATCTTGTGACATAGAGCTACAATAAGTTCATGAGTCCAGCAGCCTTGTCATATCCAGGAGATACTGTCTGGCAGCGGACTTCCCAAATCCCTGAGTCTTGCCCTCTTCCGCAATGTTCCCTGGGACCTTCCGGCGGTGGGTGATGTAGTTGTTCTGTTTAGGACAAAGCACCCACAGTCCCTTATTCTTACCCAGTTATGAGTCTCTGTATTAAATACCTTCCATTGCAAAGGGAAACTTCTTGAATAAAAGGCTGAGAGCTGTTGTACTATGTGGGAATGGTGCTAAGTGTTAAATGGTTGATAACATCATTTAGTTCCTAAGTGGGCTCTTCAGCTGGATCTAAGCGCTCAGTTGGCACAAGTGCTGACCACCAGGAGAAAACCACATGCTCTTGCTTGGTTTTCATGTTCATAGTGCTCTTGCCAAGAGAATGAAGTCTGAGGAAATAGCCAAAGTGTCCTTTTTATACTTTTTAGACAAGAGCCACAATTTTGGAAAGAAATTACAAGACCAATGAATACTTGGCCTACTTTACCACATTCTAGGCACATTGCTAAGAGAAACAAAGAGGGATGTAGAAGCATCTGGTGGAAGGAAAAGGTTATGTCACAGCACTGTGAGTTACTAGTTTGAGGTGACCAAGTGTACTTTCTGACTTGCTACTGAATGAAACTAGGTACCAAGAGGTGTACCTAACTTCAAAGTGGCATCGCCTAGTCATATGTTACTAGGTGTCACCTATGCAGTCTATGTTCTTGGAAGAACCACAGCTGTGGCCCTGGACCAATCATGCTCCTATTTCCATTGCCAAGAAGAACCCTCTACCATCTCTCCACCTAGATCTGACCAATGAACTGCAACTTGTGAATTTAAATATTAACCATCAAGATTGAGTTCTTGGCTTGATGGCGTTCTTCATTTGAATAAGCAGTGACCTGCATAGGTATCTTTTTATTATCATTATTATTATTTCCACTCATACAAACTTAATAGGTACACCGGTTCCCTCCCTCCCTCCTCCTCCCCCCGACCCCCTGCTTCCACTCCCCTCACTCCTCCCTCCCCATCCCCCAGTGCCTCCCCCCAATTCCCGGAGAATCCTTTAATGTGCATGCCAGATTCTCCTCTGGACCCTCTTCTCTGATGACCTACAAGGACCCAGTAGCATTTCCCTGAACCCTTTCCTGTGTTCCCCTTAAGCATAGGAACACTACTGTGGCTGGAAATCCCTTGCCTCCAAGGATCTTGGTGCCTTTAGCAAATGCTAGATTTTGTGGGGTTAATAGTGTGTTGTACATTGTGCAGGGTTTGCAAAGTCCAATTATGATTATTTCAGGCCTAACTTTGTGGAGTATCTTGCATATCATTACTCCTCCCATCCTTGTGCTCTTACAATCTTACCGCCCCCTCTTCCGCAAATTTCCCTGAGCTTCAGGATGGGGGAGAGATTAGGCTGGCCTAGTTCCAGGTGGTCGATATAGAGTCTCTGAAGTTCTGGATTGTGGTTTGTTGATTTTCTTTTGCAGTTTTGCTGCTCCTGCAATGCCCTTCACTCCATCCTTATGGGTATTGGATGTCACCCCTGGCCAGAGATAAAAAGGTCTTAAACTAGAGTCTTGTTATAAGAGTATATTCAAAGGTAGATGTAATAAAAGTAGGAAACCACAGTGAAGGAGGGGTTAATTGCCCATTTGCAAAATGGTTATTTTTTATCTGCCAGACTCTATGCCCTCCCCTTCTGGGGAGATCATACCCCCTCAGTTGTAAATGATCAGGAACGAAAGTCTGTGAACTTAACCAGATGTCTCATTACTTGCAGACCTTTTTCTCTGCTGTAACATGGTCCCCTCTCTCTTTGTTTCTGGTGTAGCCCCACTACCCCATCCCTCCTGTCCATAATCCTTGCAATTACTGTAGGTATTACAGAGATTTATCTTTGAGTGTCTCTAGGTTGGCTGGGTGGGTTTGGTGCTAGGAGCCACCTATTAGGGAGTACATACAGTGCTTAAAATTCTTGGCCTGGGATACTTCACTTAGTATAATTGTTTCTAATAACATCTATTTCCCAGCAAATTCCGGTATTTCATTTTGATGGCTGAGTAGTATTCCATTGTATAGATGTACCACATTTTCCTTATTCACTCGTAAACTGTTGGACATTTGGGTTGATTCCATGACTTGCTATTGTAAACAGTGTTGCTATGAACATGGTCGTGCTTGTGCTATCGAGGTGAACCTCTGCTGCATGGGGGGTTATTCCCAAAAGTGGAATAGCAGGGTCATATGGCATTTCAATCTTTAATTTCTTTAAGAATCTCCAGATGGCTCGCCAGAGTGGTTGTATGAGCCTGCATTCCCACCAGCAATGTAGGAGAATTCCCCTCTCTCCACATCCTCCCCAGCATTTGTTGTTGTTTGTATTGTGGATTTTTGCCATCCTGACCGGAGTGAGATGATATCTCAGGAAAGTTTTGATTTGCAATTCCCTGATGGATAAGGAAGTGGAGCATTTTTAAAGATATTTGTCAGATATTTTAATTTAATCCCTAGTAAAGTTTCTTTTAAGTTCCAGGACCCATTTTTTAATTGGGCCATTGGTTTCCTTGGTGTTTAGTTTTCTAAGTTCTTTGTGCACTCTGGACAGTAGAGCTCTATCAGATATGTGGTTAGTGAAGATTTTCTCCCATTCAAAGGGTTGCCTTTGAGCTCGTGTTACAATCTGTTTATCTGAACAGAAGCTCTTTAATTTCACAAGATCCCAACTGTTGAGAGTTGGTAGCAGTGACTTGCCATTGGATGTCTGTTTAGGAACTGTTGGCCTAGCCCAATCAGCTCGAGGGAGTTTCCTACCCTTTCAACTATGGTCAACTATGGCCTTATATGAAGGTCCTTGATCAATTTGGAATTAAGTCTTGTACGTGGTGACAAGTACAGGTCCAGCTTTAATCTTCTGCATGTGGAGATCCAGTTTTGCAAGCACCATTTGTTGAAGATGCTGTTCTTTTTCCATTGGATTCTTTGGGCTCCTTTGTCAAAGATCAAATGGCTATAGTTGTGTGGGCTTATATCTGGGACTTCAACCCTTATCCATTGATCTGTGTGTCTATTTTGGAGCCAGTACCAGGCTGTTTTTAAAACTATGGATTTGTAGTATAGACTAAGGTTTGGTATGGTGATACCTCCAGCAGTGTTTTTGTTACTCAGGATTGTCTTTGCTATCCTGGGTCTTTTGTGCCTCAATATGAATTTTGAGATTGTGTGGTCAACTTCTTTAAAGAATTGCTTTGGGATTTAAATTGATATAGCACTGAATTTGTATATTGCCTTTGGTAGGATGGTCATTTTTACAATGTTGATTCTGCCAATCCAGGAACACGGAAGGTCTTTCCACCTTCTGGTGTCTTCTGCAATTTCTTTCTTTAGGGTTTTAAAGTTTTCATTGTAAAGGTCTTTTACCTCCTTAGTTAGGTTTATACCAAGGTATTTCATTTTTTTAGGGGTTATAGTAAATGGTATGGTTTCTCTCAAGGCTTTTTCACTTCTTTCATTCTGGGCATATAGGAAGGCCACTGATTTTTGTACATTTATCTAGTATCCTCCCACCCTGCTGAACTTCTCAATTAGTTCCAGGAGCTTCCTGGTGGAGTTTTTGGGATCACTCAGGTATAAATAAGATCATGTCATCTGCAAATAGGGATAGCCTGACTTCTTCCTTGCCGATTTGAATCCCTTTTATGCCCCTTTCTTGCCTTATGGTTTAGCGAAGACTTCAAGTACAATATTGAATAGAAGTGTGAGAGTGGAGAGCCTTGTCTACTTCCTGATCGAAGTGGGAATGCTTCCAGTTGTTCCCCATTGAGCAAAATCCTTGCTGTGGGCTTGTTGTATACAGCTTTTATTATATTGATAAAGGTTCCTTCCATTCCTACTGTCTCTAGCATTTTGAATAAAAGGCTGTTGGATCTTGTCAAAAGCTTTTTCTGCATCTCTTGAGAGTATCATGTGGTCTTGGACTTTGGACTGGTTTTCATGATGCATTACATTTATTGATTTGTGTATGTTGAACCAACCTTGTGTGCTGGGGATGAAGCCTACTTGGTCCCCGTGAATGATCTTTTTGATATGTTTTTGAATCCGATTTGCTAAAACTTTGTTGAGAATCTTTGCATCTGTGTTCATCAAAGAGATTGGCCTATAGTTTTCTTTTTTAAGTGAATCTTTATTAGGTTTTGGGATTAAAATGATATTAGCTTCATAGAAGGAATTTGGTAGTGTTTCTTCCTTTGCTCTTTGATGGAACAGTTTAAAGAGTATTGGTTTTATTAACTCCTTAAATGTCTGGTAGAACTCTGTGCTGAATCCATCTGGTCCAGGACATTTTTTGGTGGGAAGGTTGGAGATTACTTCTTCAATTTCCTCATATGTTATAGGACTATTTAAATAATTTACAACTTCCTGATTCTATTTAGGTAAGTTGTGTTTACTTAGGAATTCATCCATCTGGTTTGTGTTGTCATACTTCACAGAGTATAAGTTTTTGAAATATGACTGTTATAATTCTCTGGATTTCTTAGGTATCAGTGGTGATAACTCCATGTTCATTTCTAATTTTGTTGATTTGGGTTTTCTCTCTCTTGCTTTTAGTTAATTTAGCTAGGGGTGTATCAATCTTATTGATTTTTTCAAATAGCCAGCTTTTTGACTGGTTGATTTTTTTCTATCATTTTCCTAATCTCGATTTCAGATATTTCTCCCCTTATTTTGCTAATCTCCTCTCTCCTACCTCTTTTGGGATCAGATTGCTCTAGTTTCTCTAAAGCCTTAAGCTGCATTGTTAAGTTATTTATTTCTGATGTTTCCATTGTTTTGATATAGGCATTAAGAGCTATGAACTTTCCTCTTAGAACAGCTTTCATTGTGTCCCAGAGATTTTAGTAAGTTGTATTTTCATTATCATTCACTTTCAGGAAATCTGAATTTCCTTTTTAATTTCTTCCTGAATCCAGTTCTCATTCAGCATCATATTGTTAAGTTTCCAGGAGTTAGTGTATTTTCTCTTGTTTGATGTGTTGTGGATGTCCAGCTTTAGGCCATGGTGGTCTGATAGGGCACAGGTTAGAATTTCACCTTTTTAATATATGTGTAGATTCATTTTGTGGCCCAATATGTGATCTATTTTGGAGAAAGTTCCGTGTGCTGCTGAGAAAAATGTGTATTCTTTGGTGCGTGGATGAAAAGTTCGATAGAGGTCTGTAAGGTCCATTTCTTTAAGGGTTTGATTAAGTTCCAAAGTGTCTCTGTTAAGCTTTTGACCTGTTAATCTATCCCATGTTGAGAGGGCGGTATTGAAGTCCCCAAGAATTATTGTTAGGGGGTTGATTTCTCGCTTTAGATGCTGTAGGATTTTCTTAATGAATGTGGAGGAGCCCCTATTGGGTGCATATATGTTCAGTATTGTGAAGTCTTCCTGGTGAATTGTACCTGTGACTAAAATGTAGTATCCATCTTTGTCTCTTATGATTTTTTATTTTTTTGGTTTGAAGTCCACTTTGTCAGAAAGCATAAGTGCTACCCCTGCCTGTTTCCTGGTTCCATTAGCTTGCAAAATTTTGGACCAGCCTTTCATTTTTAGGATGTGCCTATCTTTTGTGGTGAGATGAGTTTCCTGAAGGCAGCAGATTGATGGATTGTGGTTTTTAATCCAAGTTTGTAATCTGTGTCTCTTAATCGGTGAGTTAATACCATTGACATTTAATGTTATAATGAGAAATTATTTTTAATTCTGGGCATTTTTTATGTTTAGTGGATTTTGTAAGTGTATTGTTTGATATTTATGTTTTGGTGGTATTATACTTCCCTTCTGTCCTCCTGGATATGCTTGTTCTTTTCTTCAAGCTTGAGTATCATTTCTAACATTTTTTGAAGGCCTGGATTGGTAGCCATGTATCCCTTCAAGTTGTCTTTGTGCTGGAAAACTTTTCTTTCTCCCTCAATCATGACAGATAGTTTTGCCGGGTATATCAGTCTGGGTTGGCATTTTTGCTCACTTAATACTTGAAGTACGTCTCTCCAAGCTCTTCTTGCTTTTACTGTTTCCATTGAGTAGTCATTTGTTATTCTAATAGGTTTACCTTTAAAAGTGAGTTGCTTTTTTTTTCTTGAAGCTCTCAGCACTTTTTCTTTGTCTTGAATGTGGAGTGTTTCGACAATTATTTGCCGTGGCAATTTTCTATTTTGATCATATCTGTTTGGAGTGAGAAATGCCTCTTGTATTTGGATAGGCTTCTCATTCTTTAGTTGTGGGAAGTTTTCATTTATGATAATTTGAAATATTTCCTCAGGTGTGGTATTTTGGCATTCTTGCTCTGGTATTCCATGAATGCATATGTTAGGCTTCTTCAGGATGTCCCATATCTCTTGAATATTCCTCTCCCATATCTTTTTGGCTTTAACAATCTCTTCCATTGAGCTGGTTAATTCTCCCACTTTGTCTTCAAGATCTGAAATTCTATTTTCTGCTTCATTAGTTCTGCTGATAAGACTCTCTGTTGAGTTTTCAGTTGAAGACAACTTGTCTTTTAGTTCAATTTTAAACTCTGCCTGAGACTGTTTTAACTGCTCTATGTCTATTTTTGTTTCTTGAGTTGTTTTTCTCAACTCCTCCAAGTGCCTGTTGTATTTCTGTTCAAAGTGGTTGATTCGGTTGTTTAACTCTTCTCGGATTTCCTCTTACATAGTATTAATCATGGTAATGATCATACTCTGAAAGTCATTATGTTGGGTTGGCTTTCTTGGCTATTTTCTGTGAATTTGTTCTGGTCAGAATCTGTCTTTATGGGGTTAATTCTTTCGGTGGGAGATTGGTCTTCTTGGGTTTTGTTTCTCGTAGATCTGCACTTTGACTTGGGCATTGTTGTTTTTTTTCTTAGGACCTTTCAGTTTCTGTGTATTTTTCACTGAACTGATTTAGTTGGTATTATTACACTTGCCAGTGTTATTACTAGTGCTTGGCTTGGATTGGGCATGTTTGTGTATTGTTATTATAATTTCCTAGATGAGGCTATTAGGCTATTAGTACATCAGTTAAGTCAGGCTAAGTAGACAAGGGGTGAATATTAGTATGGTAGTGCACTTTTACGATTTAGTATCTTGGTGATATGTGAGGGTGAGTGGTGTACTCCCTGGAGTTGTATATGTTTTGGGGGTGGCTGTATGGAGAAGTTGATCTACAGCAATTGATACTAGAAAGGATCAGTAAGATGAAAAAAAGAAGGTTTACTTATCTTTGGGGTGGATGTGAAGAATCTCTCCCATGTGATAGGATGATTGTAGAGGACTGCAGATGTATAGCCTTTGTTCCTTAGAGTTTTGCTTGAGTTTCCTTTGGACTCTATTGAATTCTGAATAGTAGTGTATCTTCGGTGGACCATGTGCGTAGGTCTCCAGTGTGTCGGAGAGGCAGAGGGTCTGATGTTGATGGCAGAATTCTTCACCTGGGACCTGCGACTTGGCTTAGTGGCCCACCCAAGCTCCAGGGAGGGAGGAATGTGAGCAAGTCCTGTCTGGTGGGGGGGACCAGCGGGCCATAGGAAGAAAGGGGCTGTGGTCCAGGGCGGGCCCAGGCGAAGCCAGAGGCCGCCTGGGTGCTGCTGGTACATGGAGGCACCTGGGGGGGGGACTAGACAGACTCACCTGGGACTTGGCGGGGTGGAGGCATGCGGGCGGGAGGACACAAGGGATGATTAGAAATCTTGGTTGGAACTTTTTTTGTGTAAGTCCCCTCCTCCCCGTTGTCGACGGCCCCCCATCTTTTCGCACATACACCCTCTGCTTTTTCATACCATGCTGGGGACTCAACAATCCTCTCTTTGTTCCTTCTGAGTGCAGTTTTGTTTTGTATTAGAGACTGCATCTCTCTTATTGAAATAGATATTCCTTTTTGGTCATAAATTCTTCTCTAGTGAATAGACAGATTTATGTTTTCTTCTTTCCAACTTTTCATTATAAAATACTCCGCCTCTTCAAATTCAGGGGGGCATTTTCCTGTCTGTTCTCCAGCTATCTCTTAGGAAATCTATCTCTACTCCTTTTATTGTTGTCTACTATCTGATCTGTATCCCTCTTCGTTTTTTTTGTTTTTGTTTTTTTTTTTTTTTGCTCTTAAAATCTTTGACAAAACATAGCATAAATTCTGACCCTGGCCCTGGTTTCTTCTCCTGTGGAGAAGGGTCTAAGCCTGTGAGTTTCTGGCTTTAGCTAGCTTCAAGCAGGCAGAATGAAGCTTGCTTGGTCCCAGCCTCTGGCATTCAGCAGGTCTGTGTGCACACATTTAATCCAAGGCTGGCACAGTGTTCCTTGTGAGTACTAGAGCAAGACAAAAGGAGGCTGGCAAATCGTGCTGTTTTTAGCTTTCCTCTTTTCATTCAAGAGACTGATGAATGATGAATGAGGTACTTTTGTTTCTCAAGTGGTTGAGTATGGGAAATGCTTAATTCAGCCCATCTGGTGGGTAGGTTAGGAGGATTTAAAGCAGGTTAGAAGTGATTAAAATGAAGCCCTGGAGCTGCAGAGATGGCTCAGGGATTAAAGTCTTTGCTTCGCTGAAAGGAAGTCCAGAGTTCAAATCCTCAGATCCCATGTAAAAAGGCTGTGTGGAAATGGCAGCGACCTGCACTTCAGATCTGGAAGGTGGACCCTGGGAAACCCCAGAGCAAAGCAATAAGGAGGCAGAACAATCCAGAATGATTTGCAGTGTCACCCTTGGATCTCGCCAGACACAAACACTCCGGTGCCCTGTTGTACACACACCCACACACACACATACACACACACACACACACACGCGCGAAAATAGAGAGTCCTCAGAAGTAATCTTGCAAAGCCTGATGGGCATCTTCAAAGAAGAGGCCCCTCTAAGGAAATGGCTATTGTTCTCTTTCCTTTTTCCTTTTTTTAAAGTCATTTTTTGGGGGGGCTGGTGAGATGCCTCAGGAGTTAAGACTCTTTCTCACAAGCGGAAGGTCCAAGTTTGGATCCCAGATCCCACGTAATAAACGTCAGGCAGAAACAGTGGCAGCCTGCACTTCTGGCCCTAGTGAGGGGAGCCTGGAAGATCACAGAGTAAAGCAAGAGTGAGATAGAAGCAATCCAGGATGATTCCTGAAGTCACCTTTGGTCCGCCACAGGGACACACAGTGCCCTCTCTCTCTCTCTCTCTCTCTCTCTCTCTCTCTCTCTCTCTCTCTCTCTCTCTCTCTCTCTCATACACACACACACACAGGAGTAAAATAAATATTTTAAAAAATATTCTGGAGAATAAATATGCAGTAACGAAAGAAGGAAGAGCAAGACGGCAAGGAGAAAAAGACATAAAGTGTGGGAGCAGCTTGATTCTGAGTCCTGGGGTAGGGGAGAGGTCTTTCCTATGCCCTTTGCTACTGGCACCTCTTCCTGACCAGGGTTCTCTGCCTCCCAGTTCTATCTCCACTTCTTTAGTTTTTCTTCTTTGGGTATCAGGGACCTTGGGCTGATGACCCTTGGCTTTCCAGTCTGTGGGTTGGGTAGGTTCTGTTACTCTCCATTCATGCTTCCTTGGGTTGGTTAGCACCCTTTGGGTTGGTGGTGGGGATGAGTATCTACCAATTTCCTTGGGAATTGACAACGCAAAATAAATAAATTGTGTTTGGGAAGCAGCCATAGCCCTGAGGTTGGCCTGCTCTCTGTCTCTCATTTAGTTGGTGTTGCTGTTGGATGTTAGGATTGTTAAAACAAAATGGCTCAAGCTGCCTTCTCCCTCCCTCCCACATACGTGTTCAGACAAAGAGCCCGTCACAGCTCCCAGTCTACTCAGCTAAGGCAGCTCTATCTTTCCAAGGACGGCTCCACAGCCCCCACCCTGCCTGCAGCTTCCCACAGCCCCAGTCCACCTGCAACTAAGATAAAGTAGACACATTCATCCAAGGACTTTCACCCACCCCAGGGTGAACCCCCTGTCTCATATCAGTCCTTTTCCAGCTACATTCCCCTGGTCTATAGTCACAAGCTCCTGGTCACTTGACCAAGCTGTATAAGCCTTAAAACTAGATCACTCTGCCTCTCTCTCTCTCTCCATCTCTGTCTGTTCCTGAGACAGCCATCCTACATACTCCTTGCCTATTTTATCCTCCTGTTTGCTTGACAATAAATCTCCTTTGTACATTATGTGCTGGTTTTGGTGTGACTTTGTATCCCAGATCATTCCAAAGTAGGAAGGACCTTCCCAAGAGCCCCCCCCCCACGGATCCCAGGTCCCATGTAATAAATGTGGGGGCATTCCACACACACAGATACTACAGAATATGACAAGGTCATATTCTGAAAACAAAGGTCTGGTGTTGCTCAGGAGGTTTGAAAGTGTGACTGCAGGTCCTTCACCAGAGGAGGTGTCCTCAATGGGGCCTAGCGGATAATCATGTGAGAGCAGGATGCAAACCAGCCTGAAAAGAAATATGTAGGATGAGATGGGAAGGCACATGGGGGTTGGGAGTACGGGATGAAGATCTATAAATACACTGTCTTTGTTTATGAAGGTGTCAAAGAATAAAAATATGGTAGGTTTGGATGAGCAAAACTTGTGTTAAACATTTAGCTTTCACCTAAATATGCATAGAATTCTATTAGTCTAGGAATAAGCATAGTACCAGAATGTACAGCTTGGATGGCTGATGTCACTAAATCTTGCCTTGTTCCCCACTGTCACACTGGGACCCCTGCTGTTGGGATTCTTTGGGATGCTGAGTGAACAGATTTTGATTGGGCGAGCTGGGTTTCACTATTCTGCAAAACCAAATGCTACTTAGGATGATGCAAATAGATGTTCTTTCCATGGGAAAGTGTACACAGAATGTGTTGAAAGAAGATTTTAAAGAGTTCTGTAGGGCTGGAGAGATGGCTCAGGGATTAAGACCCTGATTCACAAGCAGAAGGTACTGAGTTCAGATCCCAGGTCCACGTACATCTTGCAGGGTTCTGGAATAGTTTCTAAGGTGAAACAGGACACGTAGCCTTGGAACTCTTGAAATAGGCCAGAAAACTACTGAGCTGACATGTTGTTAGGAGTTTTGACATTATTTATCTGCCTTCGTTTTATGGCTTGTAGCCAAGACAGACTTTTCTTCTTCAACTTTCCTTAAAGGTAAGGGCATAATTTGTGTTCCCCATGATTATTGGTCTTTATTAATCTCTATATACATCTAATACTGTAAATATAGTGCATTCTTCAAAATCTTTTTTTAATATTTGTTATTTATTCAATTGTGCATGTATGTGCGCGTGCATGTGTGTATGCATATGTGTGTGCACGTGTGTATGTATGTGTGTGTGTGTAGAACCACGAACGAATTCGGGAACCACCATGGACGCCTCCACCTCCTCCTTGTTTACTCTGCCCCGGGATTCACAGGCTCCACCCTACCAGGACCAGAAGTGCAGGCCGCCCCGGCTTCTGCCCGGCGTCTATACGTGGGGTCTAGGATCCGAACTCAGGACCTTCCACCTGCAAAGCAGAGGCTTAACCCCTGAGCCAGCCCCTCCTCAAAATCTTTTTGATTATACTTATACTCAGCTTAAACTTCAGAGCTGACTTCTTCCTGGAAATTTCTTTTTCTCATAAAATTTTAATTTTACTTATTTGTTTTTTTGTGTGTGTGCATGTATGTGTGTGTGTGTGTGTGTGTGTGTGTGTGTGTGTGTGTGTGTGCACGCGTGCATGCGCGTGTGCACGCAAAAGAACAAAGAGCATTTGGATGCATGTGCCTCTGGAGGCCCAAGAGTGACATCAGGAATCATCCTGGATTCCTCTACCTCTTTATTGCTTTGCTCTGGGGCTTCTCAGGCTCTGCCTTCCAGTGTCAGGATTACAAGCCACCACCATATCCACCTGGCATTTTTATGCTGTAAACAGGGTTGGAAGCAGTGGCTGTAACAGGCCATCAGCCCTGAAATGACAGTGATGCATCCATGACTATCATGTGTGGGATCCTGTTCTTGCTTGGCTTCAGTTTCCAAAAGGAGAATGTGCCAACCTAACAATCGAGGACTGAGCTCTGGGTACACCGGTGAAGAGTTAGTTAAGGTAATCCCTGAGCAAGTGTGGAAGATATTGTCTAATTGATGCAGAAAGACCCAGGAGGCCACAGCGGGTAGAGCAGTTCCCTGGCTGTACTGGTTCCTCTTCCTGTTGCTGTGAGAGAACACTCAAAGTTAAGCAAGTTAAGGAGAAAGGGAGATGTGTTCAGTTCCAGAGGGGGGATGACATTCTTTCAGGGTGGAAAAGGCTGACGAGTGAAGCTGGAGGCAGGCTAGGTTATATCCTTCAGGGAGTCTGATAGCCACAAAACTGCCAATGCAAGAGCAGACCTTTCCCAGAAATAAAGTGGAGCTAATCCACCTCGAGGCCCACCCCTGTGACTGCCTTCCTCCCACAA
Source organism: Typhlomys cinereus (assembly GCA_023101885.1). Lineage (NCBI taxonomy): Eukaryota > Metazoa > Chordata > Mammalia > Rodentia > Platacanthomyidae > Typhlomys > Typhlomys cinereus. Next base: position 381,448 of record JALPQD010000746.1, on the reverse strand, counting down.
GACTCCACTTCCTAAAGGTGCTATGACCTTCCCAAACACATGAGTCTGTGCGGGGCACATTTCAAACCACGACAGTGGGCAAATGGATAAGGCAGAGCGAGCTGGTTCAGTAAGTTGTCATTCTTCCACAGACTCACAGTTTGACAAGTGAGGAGGTTTGTCCCTCTCTCAGCAATTAAATTGCAGCCATTTCCCTCAGCTCCTCATGTTGATTCGAACTCTTCTGCAAAGCTGGACTATGAGTTTTAACCAAAATTATAAGGTGAAATAAAACCCCTTGTTCCTTTAAGTTGTATGGGTTCTGTAATCATATCAGCAACATGAAGACAAATACAAAAACAGTATGATTGTCATCTGCTGTCTGGCATTCAGATTAGCATATGCAATAGTTGATCCTGGGGGTGTCAACTTGATTCACCACCAGCTGAGACCACCTGAAGAGATTATCTGGATCCATACAAAGACCAGCCCCAGATCCAAATGGAACCTACCCAGATCTCATTGGAACCTTACAGTAGCAGACCAGGTAAAAGGAACCACAGAACAGAAGATTAAGAAGAATTCTCCAGTCACGTGGACATCTGCCATGACTTGGCCTGCCTCCAGCTTCAGCCAGCCAGCCATGCCGCTTCCACCGTGAAAGACTGTATTTCCCCTCTGGAACCCTAAGGTAAATAAATATCCTTTTCTCCCTTAAGTTATTTGACTTTTGGTGTTCTTTCACGGGAGTAGTTAAGACTAACCGTTAATACCATATGACTTTCATTTTCTCAATCAGTTGTTAAGGTGGGAAGGACTTCCTGAAATTCTCAATCATTAAGTCTTTCTTAAGATCTTTCCTGTTTTTTTGCAACCCTTTAACAACTCAGTTTTCAATCCTGCAGGAAATTATCTGTGTTCAGTAAATCTATGATTCACTGGGTTATAGCACAATGGTGGATTACTTGTGTAGCATGCACAAAAGGACTTGGGTTCAATCCCCAGTGTCATGCAAAAAAATTAATATTAAAACAACAACATGGACTGGAGAAATGGCTCAGGGTTTAAGATTCTATCTCACAAGCTGAGGGTCCTGAGTTTGGATCCCAGGTCCCACGTAAAAAATACCAGGCCGAAACAGTGGCGGTAACCACAGGGGAGAAGGTTTCAGGCAGTAGGATCCTTACAGGCAAGGGATTAAATAGTCATAATAGAGCTCCCATGCTGACGGGGAACCCAAGAAGGGGTCCTGGGCAGAGGACCCAGAGGGAGGTTTGGTGCCCACATGAATGGATGCTTCAGGGGATGGGAGGGAGGAAAGGGGAGGCACTGGGAGAGGGAGAAAGAGAGGATGGGAGTACATACTGAGCTTGTATGGTTAGGAAAAAACAAAATGTGGGAGAAAAAAAAGTTAAAAACAAAAAGAGACTCAAGAAAGGTATTTTATGGTGAGGAGTTAAAGCCCAGTTTGCTATTGAGAACTGAAGATGTTACAGATGCCAATACCAATGTAGGACATCTGTCAAGGAGAGCTATATATCACAGGAGAAGCCAGCCCAAGAGGATGATGTATTCTATGGGCAGCTGCACTGGGGGTGTTGAACTGAAGTCCTTTGGAACTGAGATGATTTCAACAAAAGGCTCATCTGCAGACATAGAGTTGCAGGATTTGAATTTTGTCCTGCTGGTTTTTGGTTTTATTATGGACTGATCTTTCCTGGATATGCCCCCATTCCTTCCTTTTGAAATGGGAATGTTTATTCTCTGCCATTGTAAGTTGGAAGTATGTAACTTGTATGTTGATTTTACAGGAGGCTTTGGACTTCTAGACTGTGTTGTGATTACTGATGGGGTCTATGAAGACTTTTAAAGTTGGACTGAGTATGGTTTCCATAATGAGATGGTAATGAGTCTGTGGGTGTCTGGGTGGAGTGTCATGGTTTGAAATGTGAGTTGTTCCTTTTCCACTATAATTGTTTATGTCTCCCCTCTGGAACCATAATCTGAATAAATCTCCTTTAAGTTGCTTGACTTTGAGTTGGTGTCTTACAAAAATGGATAAGACTCAATTGGTCACATGATATTGTCTCTGGTGTAGATTACTACCAACACTGAAAGCCAGTTCTTTATCAGAACCATTGAAGACAAGACCTAATAATAGATGAACAAATAGCACACAAGTGGTAACATGCAAGGGAAGTAATTTATTAGAGCAAGACATTGAAACCTTTACATCTGATAGAGAAGATCAGTTATTTGTAAAACCAATGACCACAGGAAGAAGCAAACTTTACTCCTTCAAACAACTCACTGAAATCTTCCCCTAAAAAGGAAAAACAACAGCAAGAAAAGAAGGATGAGTTCAATCATGCAGTTCTTGGAGAAGAAATGTTAACATAGTCCATAGAGTTGTACAAAAAATTACTTTAGAAAAACAAGAGGGCAATATACAGATTGTGTTTGGGGAAAAAAGTGAATTGGTCTGGCTCAGTTATACCAAACAAAGCAAATTAATGGAGTTCCTGTATTTCTCTCCAGTCAGCTGATGAAGACTTAGCTCAAGGAAGTGCCGAATATGGATGGTGGGAAATTCTACTGAGATAAAAGGAACTTTTAAACCGTCCTGCCCAGACCAGCAAAGCTGGAAGAGAAATCTACCTGTAATATAATCTGATGGGGGGGTCGTGTCTGGCTTCATCTTCCTCTATTCTATCCATTCAGTTTTCATCAATCAGCACTTCCCATGATATTCAGTAGGGACTGAGATCCACTGGCTATGCAGAAGTCAATCTCAGCAATGCTCCAAGGCCAGCAGTTGGGATTATCCTAGTTCTGCCCTTAATAGGGTTCCTTTTGTCCTTGTCAGGACACCATGAAGAGTGTGGCATCCAGGTCGACCTTCTCGGAAGGAGGGCCCACCCTAGATGCTGTGTGGGATAGCTTCCTCCTTATATCCCCAGCCCATGTATCCCTGGTGACAGGTAAGTCACATGTTTCCCTCTCCCCCACACCCCTGTGCTTCCCATAGAGTGTTAAGGCAACCTCGTTCTTAGGTTTTCTAGCTATATAGAAGAAAAAAAAAAAAGAAATTACCAAGACACTTGCAACTATTGATTTGTCCAATACGGACAGTTTGTCCTCACATTCTTTCACTTTCAGTTTTGCAGCCACTGCCTCTGGAGGTGCCTCATATTTAGCAAGTTCATTTGCCAACTGGTCCTTGGTACCCACTACAAAGACGGTGCTTTCACGTAGAACTGCTTTGCATATACCTTTGGCTTGAGCTGGAAGAAATTAATTGAATAAGTTTAGTTAGGGAACATTCTGTTTTAAAGCATTTGTGTTTTCTTTCCTTTCCTTTGTTTTCCTGCTCATCTCCCTAACTAGAAACTAGAGACAAGACAGATTCTCAAGATACTGTTCTGTTACTTCCATGACTATTGAGTATCAGTGAAAGAAAGGCCTGCTAGACTATGAGTTCTTCACGGTCACACAGCAAGGTAGGGTTTACTATTAGAGTTCATGATGAACCTACATGTTTCAATATTGAGTGTGTGTGTGTGTGTGTTTGTGTGTAGCAGAGGGTACTGTAGGTCCTTGTGGAGGACCAAGGGTGACTTTGGGAAACATCCTGGATTGTTTCTAGCTCCTCTTTTTTGCTTTGTTCTGGGATTTCCAGGTTCTGCCCACCAGGGCCAGAAGTGCAGGATGCTGCCATTTCTGTCTGACGTTTTACATAGACCTGTGATGGGAACTCAGGACCTTCTGCTTGCAAGGCCGAGCCTTAACCCCTGAGCCATCTCTCCCAGTCCCCTTTTCTAGATTTTAAAATCTAGTTTTGACTTTGTATGGGTAGTAACTTTATTGGTTTCAAATTTTAAAAGAAAGGAACATTGGATCATGTTCCCTTTTTTGAAGGGAATGACAGAATGATTACAAAATTTAGAGCAACAGGTAACTTTGCAAAAGAAGCGATGGTAAGAATATAAGAACCAGAGGATGCAAGAAGGTAAAGTTGGATAGTAGCCTCTATTCATATCAACACAGTCAGTACCTGAGAACTCGGTTTAATGGTGTCTACTTCCACTAGACCTTCCTCCACAATTGTTGCCCTATGAACATCTCTCCACAGAACCAGGAAGATCACCATTATCCTGAAAGACTGAATGGGACTGATACTAGACAAACTGCTAGCCCTCTCGCCTTTGCCTCTTCAGTATAGCCAACCAGCATTGTCACCACAACCTGCTGGTGTTAGACAAGAGAAGAGAAGCCCCTGCACCATACAGTTGACCCACCAGACACCATTAGCTCCCTAGTGTGTGTGTTCAGACACTATGTAATATAGCCATCCTAGATGTGACCCTGTCCATTGCACAGCCAGGGAGACCTGGGAGAAGGAAGGAATCTTGCTGGAGAGGGGCGTAAGCTGGAGGTGGGATGGGAGAGGAGCAGATAAATAGTCGGTGAAGAAAACATATAAGTTCGTTGTTAATATAACTAAAAAATAAATTAAAAACAAAGTTAGAGAAGACTTACAGAAAAAAAAGCAAACTGGTAACATAAAGAAAAGAGATTCGTTTTGAAATTAATTTGAAGAGTTGGGTCATGCATCAGACATAGAGGAAAAACTAAAGGCGAAAGAGATGATCAGTTTTAACATTCATCAGACCTTATGAAGGAATTGTGGGGGACTCCGTTCTTAGAGAGTGTGACAAGAGGGATATAAAGACAATTTTTTTTTATTTTCAATGGATATTTGGGCAGACTCGAGGAACCAGCTTCCCTAGTCTAACTTGTACATTTCCCAGAAACACTTTTTATGTCTTCCTTGTATTCCCTGGGTTGGTCTTAGATTCACGTGGTCCCACTTCCGCCTCACAAGTAGCTTGGATTTCAGGGATGTGCCACTGTGGATCAGTTTCACCAAGGACCTGACAACCACTTTACTCAGATCTGATAGAGCCCCAACTAGTCACAGGAGATGATGGGAGAAACATCCCCTGGGATGAGATCACCTTGTAGGACATGCAGAGGGAAGAGGAAGAGTGAATGAGACCTGGTACCTTCTTGATAGCACGGGATACATATCAAGGTTTTGATTATATATAAATTATTTTTAATGAATAGTTAGAGTTAATTTTGAAAAATAGAACTCCCAAACAACTGATAATAAAATATAGGGGTGTTTATTCTCAGAGCCCATTTGAAGGCTTACCACTTCTAGATTAAGAAAACAGCATATCTGATGGGTGTGTGTGTGTGTGTGTGTGTCCTGTAGCCAACTTTCAAGATATTAAAAAAAAACAAACCAAGTTAAACAAAGAAGAAGTTCTCAACAAAACAAAACCAATGTCTAAAATTTGACTGTTACGATTTACTTGTTAATTTTTTTCTTGCTAAGGTTCCTAATGATAAGAACAGTAGTTCAATAAGTCCTGGGCTTTTAAGGAGTTCAGAAGAGATTTTATAATGTTGGCTGTTCCTGACTCCAAACTCGCCATAATTGGGTTTACTTAGTGTTTTGAGAAGGGCACTTACCAGGAGGTGCAGCAGGACAAAGGATACTCACCTTCATAACAGCAGAGGGCCAGAATGACCAGCGAGAGAGCCAGGAAAATTCTCATGGTGCTGTTTGCCTTGAGCTTTCTGCTCCACAGACAGATCGATTGGAGGGAGAAGCCTGTGGGACCCACGGCCTCCAGGGCTATTTATACTTCATGAGCCCTTCTTGTCCTGCCCCTACAGTCATGTGATAACTCACAAGTCCTAGAGCTGTGTGCCAGCGTGAATCCCCAAATCTCTCTTCATCCTGTTGGGCCTGATCCCAGAGGAGGAGCCTCCTGGTAATGACCCTCTTCCTTCAGGTGATCTAGATCCTCCAGGAAGCAATTTTTGATGCTTCTGTTTACTTGTGAGCTTTTGATTATTACACCTGAGTTCTCTGTCTCAATGAACAGGCATAGGTGGGTTCTGACCATGGGATGACAAATCTCTGGCACACAGAAACTCCTACCACTGGCACCCCCCCCCAAAAAAAAACATTGACAGATACCTATTGATATCACAGCATACCATTACATCGAAAACCGCAGGGAGATCTCAAGCAACCACCATGAAACAGAAAAAAAGAACAGAAATCCAAATTAGTATGAGGCTAGCAATATTAAGGGAAGGTAAATAAAACAGAACACGAAGAAAGAGAGAGACTCCGTGAAACAAAAGACACTGGTTCTTGGCAAAAGGTGAACAGACAACGATTCTAAGAATCTCCCTAAATTTTATTTTCTCCTAGCCTTGTTACTGATGGCAGAATCACGTTTATAGTTGAAGGGAAAAAGAAATGTGGGATATGGCCTAAATGGAATAGGCATATATGTGCAATCTGATGTACATTGGGAGGTTTATCCAAGTATGCAACATTGATCTAATCTTTACTGATCTATTTTTCTTTTACAAAGTATATTTAGCATATTGCAAGGTTGTGTGGTGCTTCCTGACAAATTTGCTAGTTTTTTTTTTCTTTCAGTGCTAGGGTTTAAATTCAGACCCTTGTACATGCTAGGGAAGCATCTTATCTTTAAATTTTTTTTGATAATTTTATCTTTCTTTTTTCTCTCCTCTTAATCCTCATTCTCCTCCCCCTTCTTTTTCTTTTCTGACAACCCTTCATCTCCTGTGTCATGCTTCCTTCTATTTTCAAGTCTTTTCACTTTCAGGGCCCACCGGGCTTCATCTAGTTTGTCTTTGATGTCATATGACTTGACATAATTCATAGTCCAGCAAGCATCCTAGACTAGTAGGTAAACCATAGAGGAGCACATCCTCCTTTTCTTCCCTACAAGTATTAGTTCTCAGGAGGTGTGGAGCTTCCTGAGATCTTTTCCTTTTCCTAGTGAGATGTCGATTGGACAGTTCTCATGCGGTCCTTGTCATGTCCAGAAGACAGTGTCTGGGCCCTCATTGTCTCACTTCACACTCTTACAGTCTTACTGCTCCTCTTCTGATATTCTCTGAGCCTTGGGATGGGGTGGAAGTGACTTAGATGTCCTGATTGGGGCCAGAGAGTACTAGGGAAGCATTTTATCACTAAATCACATCCTGGCCCTAGTCATATCTTCAAAAACTTCTTTTATGTGCTTTGTTAATGCAATGGAAAATAACTGTAAACATTTCTGTCAAACAAAGATGTCACTTAGTATTAAGTGTTGAATGGCATAACAAATGAACACGACTATTCATGGGTCACTATCTGTGGTCTTCCAGGACCTTGAGAGCAGGCTCCCCATTTTCTTAAACTTTTTGATTCTTAAATGAATTTAAGTAATGTTCACAGCATAACGTGATCTTGTCTCCTTCCTTCTACTGTTGATAACTGTCTTATTTGCAACCAGTACCCTTCCTATTTTCATATCTTTATGCACACGTGGCCCACAGACTTTCATCAGGGCTGCCTGCCTTAGCACATGTCTGAGCACAGATCAATGGGCACGCCACTGAAGAAAGTAGTTCACAGCCAGCCATGTACCCCATTGGTCTCTCAGGAAAGGGTGGTACGTTATATGGTATACCCCTTTTCATGATGGAAATGTCGATAGGTCAAATCTTTTGTATAAGTCTTGTGGAAGGAAACACAGCTTCAGTGAATAGGGTCATGAATATCATGTCCAGAAGATACTATTTGGTGGCATCTCTCTCTTCTCTGGCTTATATTATTACCACCTCTTCCTCCATAACGTTCTTTAAGACTTGGAGTGGGGAAATGATATAAATGTTTAACTATTAATTCTATGCTTCACTTCTTATTTTTTTGCATGTGCACATATGCGCACATGTATGTACAAGGGGGTACTTGAGTATGTGTGCCTGGTGAGGCCCATTGGAAATCATTCTGGATCACTCTCCCTGCTTATGCCTTTGCTCTGGGATTTCCCTACTTGGGCCAGTAATGCAGGCCGCTGCCTTTTAGGTAGGATCTGGGGATCCGAACTCAGGTCCTTCTTCCTGTGAGGCAAAGACTTTAACCCCTGAGCCATTTCTCAGCCTGTCTTTTTTCTTTGCAAAGACATAAACTTTTGCAATGGATCTGTTAATGATTATTTTTGCAAGACTGTTCTCACAGCGGATGACCAACAAATATTTGTCCCATGGAATGAAGGATGCTGACTTCCTACAGTTTCTGAAAGAGGAAAAAGCAAGGCCAGAAATACAAGAACTCTGAACTTTTTGGGTTCCCTTATCCTCCTATCAAACACTGTTTCAAAAACAAGGATCTTCTTCACTGACCATCATTGGTGCCCCCAGAGAATGGTGACTATTAGAGGTGCAGACAAAACTCGGCGTGGCTGGACGTCCATTGGAGTATAAATTATTGTTATTATTTTAATGAAGTCAACCCGTGAAGGGGCCTCTGACCCAGCAGGCAACGGGGCAAGTACTGGGCTATGAAGCAGAGACACTTCACATCCCGTGCAAGGATATGGGGTTCTATTTCCTTCTCAACGTCCTTTGCTTGACTTTGGAGCTGAACGGATCTGTCTGGGCACCTGGCTGAGAGAGCTCATGAAGGAGTGCTCACGTGTACTTTCTGTGGAACTCCATTTTGCTTCGTTCCGCAGGACAATGGGAAAAAACCAACAGCAGAAGTAATCAGATAGCAAATAACACCTGTGAGTGACTCAGGACAGGTACTTTCTCTGGCACGCCCACTCATTCCAGTTTTTTCATTTTAATCTCCCTTGCATGAGTCGGTTTTAATTTTCTTATCCCATGGTCCTGTGTCTTGTCATCTTGTCCCTAATTGATCTGGGCTGGGTTTTCAAACACACGAATTTATCTTGTTATTCTGTCAATCTTAAGCAATGGCACCCATGTTCTTTGCTTTATTTGAGCTTGGCGAACAGCAATTGTCCTCAGGCCTTTAGGCTTGACCCAGAGTCCAATTTTATTATTGAAATCCTCCCATCTGCTTTTCAAAAAATATTCGGTCATGCCACTCTGTGTAAGACATGATGTCTGATCCACAGCCCTCATTTCATATAAACTAAGCGTCTGAAGTCTAACACGATTCTATGCTTTCATAGTTCACTATATGTATTTTGCATATAATTCAGTTTGGGTTGGAGAAATGGCTCATATGCCTTACAAGCAGAAGGTCTTGAGTTCAGATCCCAGATTCCACCTAAACCACTAGGTGGAAACGGTGGGGGTCTGTACTGGAGGTCCTGGAACTTGGAGCCTGGAAAACTTCAGAGCAAAGCAAATATGATGTAGAAACAATTCAGGTTGATTCCTGAAGTCACCTTTGGGTCTCTAAAGGCACATGCAATGTCCTCTGATACACACAGACACACAACACAGATGAACATGTTAAAGAATACATAAAAAGAAATCCCATTATTTATTAAACAAAGCTCCTTTTTATTTTTTTATTTTCATTTTTTATTATTTATTATTTATTCAAGTGTGCGTGTATGCATGCATGCGTGTGTATGTATGAGTGTGTATGTATGTCTGTGTATGTATGTATGTGTGTGTATGTGTGTGTATGTATATGTGTGTAGAACCATGGACGAATTCCAGAACCACCATGGGCACGTCCACCTCCTCCTTTTTTAACCTGTCCCAGGATTCAAGGCTTCACCCTACCAGGACCAGAAACGCAGGCCAGCCCCACTACCACCCGGCGTCTATACGTGGGGTCTAGGATCCGAACTCGGGACCTTCCACCTGCAAGGCAAAGGCTTAACTCCTGAGCCACCTCTCCAGCCCCAACAAAGCTCCTTTTTAAAGGAATAAATTTATTTATTTGTTTATTGTATATGTGTGTGTGCATGCGAATGTACAAGAGGGCACTTGGGTGTGTGTACCTGCAGAGACCCAAGGGTAACAGCAGAAATCATCCTGGATTGCTCTTCTTCCTTATTGCTTTGCTCTGAGATTTCCAGGGCTCTGTCTTCCTGGGTCAGAGTTACAAACTGCCACCACAAACACTTGGCATTTTTATGTGGGATCTGGGGATCTGAACTCAGGTTCTTTGGTTTTGAGGTAAAGGTTTTAACCCCTGAGCCACCTCCCCAGCCCCAACAAAACTCCTCTAATCCAGTACTATCCAGAGAGTCATCTCAGGTGATGATGGATGATGATGTTGACAATGTTGCTGTGGAAACAGGGTCTCATTGTGTGTCCCACTGTGATCTGAACTCCTAGGACCAATGCCATCCTCTGCCTCAGCTCTCTAGGGAGCTGTGACTAAGTCATATATGTCATCATACCTGACTGAGATTATTTTATAATGGTTACATTGAAGTCAATTTTCTTCATGTACTTACAGGAAATTTTGCTCACTCTTATGGTTTATTATTATTTGTGCTCACGATGCTATGTGCATGCATGCATGTGTACATGCGTGTGTATGTATAGGTGTGTGCATGGCATAGCATGCGTATATAGGTTAGAAGCCATCTTTGTGGCATTGGTTATCTGAATCCATCTCTTGGTGGGTTTTGGGATAGAGCTCAGATTGTCAGAACTGTGCAGTAATCTCCATGTTTTTGATACTTTTTTGATACAAGGGAGAGTATGGCATTGATAAACAAACATGAAACATAAGGTCATCTAGTTGTCCCAGACAAAAGTGACTTCAGATTTAAACCTAAAAAAAATCAAGATTTCGAGAATGCATTTAAAATTCTTTCTGAGTGTGGGGAGATGTCTCAGTGGTTCTTGCCACATTTCCTTGATTGCTAGAGATGGATGTTAAAAATGGGTCATTCATATACATAATTTTACTCAGTCATAGAGGTAAATGAAATATGCCATTTGTAGAAAAATAAATGGACCCATAGATAATTAAGTGAAGCAAATTAAGTCAGACAGAAAGACGAACATCTGCTTTGTCTCCCCTGTAGAATGCAGATTTGATACATGTTCACACACACACACACACACACACACACATAAGTAACATGCATGGTATGAAAGAGGAGGTGGCAAGAAGCAGGGGTCAAGAGATTGTGTTGAGTAAATATAACTAAAGTACAGTGATGTGGATGTCTGAAAATGTCATAGTGACATTATTTTGTTTATCACCTAAAATCAATAAAGATATCATTAATTTGAAAGAAGCAACCCAATGGAAAAAGAAATGCACAGGTGAAAAAACTAAGCAAGAGCTTTCATCCATCTGTCCAGGCATCCATCCACCTGTCTGTCCATCCATCCATCCATCTCTCTGTCCGCCCACCCACCCATCCATCCATCCATCTATCCATCCATCCATCCATCCATGCATCCACCCACCCATCCATCCACCCACCCACCCATCCATCCACCCACCCACCCATCCATGGCAGAGCACATAGCTAAGGATCATGTGTTGACAGCATGTACACCTGTCAGAAAACGTTGACCTTGTTTTCTGGGGCGCACTTTTAATGAAAAGGTCACCATCTGCCCTGTCAGTGACTGTAAGACATCACAAAACAGAACTTGCTGGAAGAGCAATCAATATCCACAAAACAGAATGAAATAGTGACTAAAGGATTAATGGATCAGGGTCTCATCCTGTAAGCAGTACAGGAAGCCTAGGAGAAGAGATGCCATTGTAGGTAAGAGTTGGAAAAACCGACAGGTAGGATCTGCTAGGGAGGGCATAGGCAAAGGGTTAGGGTTAGACAAGAGAAATCTATAGGAGTGATTTAAATAGGGACACCATGAATGAAGTGTTGGGCCCAGTGTTGAAAAGGAGAACATGCACGTGCGAGAGGAGAGAAATGAGTTCATTTTTACTTAACCATGGACTCATTATTTAATGCCAGGATTATTGATAACAACTTTCCCTCTTTCAGTGGTTTCCAAGAACAAAACTCATTTAGAAGGTGACAGACCGTAGAGGCCTCTGTGCTTACGTCTGCCCTTTCATCTCATTGATCATGGCCAAGTCCTTCAATTCAACGTCAGCTGAAGGATTATGGTAGTGAGAGGACATTGTCTCTTGCCAAGACATAATAGGATTTAATATGGCACCCCAGTCCTTATGCACCTGCCTTGCCACCTGCTAGGACAGAGGCCACAAAAATGGCCTCTTGTTCATATCCCCTTCCACAAGGTGTCTACACTCGAGAGATAATGCTTTCTCTCACTTCCATGGTGTTTTGGGACATCCAATGGTGTCCTTTCCTTAGGGAATCAGATAATAAGAACTTGGTCAGAAAGGATTCTCTTTTCCAGTCAAGAAAACCAGAAGTCTCCTAATAATTGCTTGGATAAGCTTTCCTCTTCCAGAAACAGACACTCTTTATAATTCCAAAGACACTCAGTGAAGTCTGTCATCCTTCAATGTCCCACAGTCTGGACATGTATTTATGGATCAACTTCTAGGACAAAGGATGGTTCACTTTAAATTGTTCTCAGATAATACTTTGGATGGGCTTGTGTTTTAGAAGAGAAATAGAAAGAGACCTGAGATACAGTCAGATAGATGGGCATTTTTTTTTGCATCTGAAAGTACTTGATGTACTTAAGAGAAAGAGGGAATGTGTAAGAGACATCTTATCATGTGACTTGTATATTTATGGAAAAAAACTACAAAATTTTCATGTTCATATAATTCCAAGTTATAGATGTATCTGCTGTGTAGAATTTGGGGGCAAGATGAACCACATTTCCTTCTTTCTATCATTCTGTAGTTTTGCAGATCTCCACTTTTGCTCTCCCCCCTCCCTTCTCTGAGAAATTGAAGCCAGGGACCAGAGTGACATTCCGAAGACAAACAGTACTTTTTCCTTTCCTGGATGAGAACTTTGTGAACTTTGTGGTCAGGATGGAAGGAGATAGCAATGGCAATGTCCTAGCCCATGATATGATCTAACCCGGATCCAACTCATCACCTGAAACTAGAAGCCAGATGTGGAAACACAGCCCGGATCAGCTACCACCCTCTGGCTATTTCTTGGCACTCAGATACCTTGAACTTTATAAACTGAACCTTGGCACACAGGTGTGATTAAGCATTAAATCCCATATGAAGCGATAGTTTATTTGATCTGTTAGGTGCCTCAGCTTCTTCCATAAATTAGAAATTTTTTCTTATACTTAATGACTATCCTTTTCTGTGAACCACAGACACTCCTTTTCCCAAAGAGGTTTGGAAAGAGGGAGAGGAGGGAACTGATGTTGAGTCCTTCCACTTCGAGAGAAGTGAATCTTTACCAGTTGTTTTTAGTTCCCACTTCCACCAACCCCCTTTGACATAGTCTGCAGGGGCATCATTAGAACTGAGTGACGGTGGGGGTACTATTGACGGTGGGGGTGTATTGCAGACACCAGGATAGTTGGTAAGTCTCAGATACCTTCAGTGACAGTGCTAAGAACTAAAAAAGCTGGTCACTAGTGCGTGTATAAGGCCTTCTACTCCGGCTTGGAGCTGTGAGTTTGGTAACATACCAGCAGGACCGTGGGGCCTTCTATCTGCCAGTATGCTGGGCTCAGTCTTATATCCACGCCTCTCTCCTTGATTTCTTTGCATACCAGGAGGCTTTCCCACCTGTCACCTTCAGTCCTTCATATCCATGTCTTGCACTTCATGAAACCTTCTTTTCTGGAGTGTGTGCAGCTCATGAAGATTTTAACCTATTTTCTTTCCACTTTCTCCTCTTCTGTTTCTTCTACTTCCTCCTCCTCCTCCACCATTTCCTCCTCCTCTTTTTCTTTTCCTCCTTTTCCTCTTCCTCCTCTTCTTTTTCTTTGTTCTTCTCTTCCTCCTCCTTCTCCTCCTTTTTCCTTCTCTTCCTCTTTTTCCTTCTCCTTCTCCCTCTCTTTTTTCCTCTTCTTTCTTGTCCTCTTCTTCCTCATCCTCCTCTTCTTCTCTCTTTTCTTTCTCCTCTTCCCACTCTCTTCTTAGACAATTCCATGTGGCCAAGTACAGCCCAAAACGCATTATCTTCCTACCTTAGCTTTCAGAGTGCCATGAGTATCAGAATGTTCCACCATATGTGGCTTTTGTAGGTCTCATTCTTCCTAGATATCTTTTTTCTCTAATTTGTCTTATTATGCTTATTCATTTGGCACGATAATGTATTATCTCAGAACATCCAATAGTTATTTCAACAAAATGTGTCGTTTCTCCTGGATGTGGTTCAAGGCAGATCCTAAACTAATAGATAATTTTCAATGACTTGATTTATTTCTGACATATCATCTGATATAATATTTTCTCTTCTCTCATTCATTGTAATTTTCTTTATTAACAAAAATTAGTGGGAAGGAATTTAAGAAGACCTAACAGGGAAAATGAGAATCTGTGTTCACAATTGGAGGAAGTAATATTGGGAAAATGTCCAGCTTCCACAGACTGACCAATTTTATGGCCAAAAATTTTATTGGCCATTTCAGAGCACTTGGGGTTCTGAGACAGGAGGCTCCCAAGTGCAAGACCATCCTGGGCTTAAAGAAAATGAATGAGCAAAACTATGGGACAAATGTTCAATAATGGAAACGAAATGACACTGTGATTAAAAGAGACACAAATAAGAGTGAACACACAGATTCAGGCATATGTAATAAATTGACTTGTGTGGTATCTGGGATCTGCATTCAGGTCCTTCTGCTTGAGAGACAGAGGCTTAACCCCAGATCCATGCAAGTGCCAGGTGGTAATGGCAAGGCCTGCACTTCTGGCCCTGGTGGGCACAGCCTGGAAAAATCCCAGGGCAAAACAAAAAGGAAGTAGAACCAACCCAGGATGGTTCCTGAAATCACCTTTGGGCCTCCATGGGCATACACAGTGTACTCTGATACACACACACACACACATACACACACACACACACACACACACATATACACACACACATACACAAAGAATACTTTTACCATATAAGTTTTTTTTCCTATTTTCTGGTTCAACATAGCTCATGTTGTTATTTTCTTTTAAATTCTTTTATTTAATTTTTGCATATGTAGGTGTGGGTATGTGTAGGTGGTTTTTCTTTTATTAAAGGTGACAAGGACTGTTAGATGCCCCCTAAAATGTTAACCTATGTTTTAGGTCTTCTGTAAACCAATTGTCACATAAACATTATTCTTTTTTTTTTTTTTCCCACTCATACAAACTTACCAGGTACACCGGTCCCCTCCCTCCCTCCAACCTCCCATCGCCCTGTGCCCCACTCCCCTTCCACCTCCCTCCCCATCCTGCAGTGCCTCCCCCTCCTATCCCTGGAGCATCCTTTAATGTGCATGCCAAACTCTCCTCTGGGTCCTCCTCTACGATGAGGTGCAAGCATTTCCCAGAACCCTTTCCTGTGTTCCCCCTAAGCATAGGAACACTACTGTGGCTGTCAATCCCTTGCCTCCAAGATTCCTAGTGCCTTTAGCAAATGCTAGATTTTGTGGGGTCAATAGTGTGTTGGACATTGCGCAGGGCATGCAAAGTCCAATAATGATTGCTTTGACTCTAACTTGTATGCAGTATCTTGCATATCATTGCTCCTCCCATCCTTGTGCTCTTTCTTGATATATACTTGATATATATATTTCTTCTTAAAAACATAAGCTCAAGCAATGTACAATCTGGAAACACTTTACAAGTCTATCTATTGTGAACTAGACAGTGATCTGTACATATCTGTCCCTGAATGTGGCACATTGAAAGTTTCTAAAGTTGTCTAATTCACTAAATTTTGTTGGGGGCTGGAGAGATGGCTCAGGGGTTAAGACACTGCCTCACAAGCAGAAGGACCTGAGTTCGGATCCCAGGTCCCACATAATAAGCCATGCAGAAACAGCGGTGGCCCGAACTTCTGACCCCTGGTGGGTGGAGCCTGGGAAATCCCAGAGCAAAACCAAAAGGCTGTAGAAGCAATCCAGAATGACTTCCGAAGTGTCACTCTTGGTCCTCCACAGGGATACAGAATGCCCTCTGATACACACACACACATACACACATACATGAAATAATAAAAATGAAAATAAAATTTAAAAAAAGTAAATTTTGTTGCGAAGCCTGAAGAAGTCTCATTTGGAAAAGGACAGATGTCACAACTCCATTATGTTGAGCCTTTTGTCCCCCAGCCCCAAATTTCTGGATCTGTGTTTTCTGAATATAATCGCTGTTATTTGATTCCTCAAGGAAGATCCTGAGGAATCCATGAAACATCCTGAGACGTCATCCAGCTCACAGAAGAGATAGTCTCTTCAGTAGAGACACAGGTGCCTCTTGTGGTGAATTTTTTGATGAATGGGAAGCGTCCTGAGGACTTTGTTTCATCTGAGGACAAAAATGGTTTCATGAGGATGGGAAACTAGGACAGAATATGGCAAAAAAGGTTGGAGAGATGGCTCATGGGTTAAGACTCTGCCTCACAAGCAGAAGGTCCTGAGTTCAGATCCCAGGTCCCATGTAAAAAATGGTGGGTGAAGCTTGGGAAATCCTAAAGCAAAGCAAAAAGGAGGTAGAAACAACCCAGGATGATTCCCAGAGTCGCCCTTGGTCCTCTACAGGAACACACAGTATTCTCTCTCTCTCTTTCTCTGTCACACACACACACACACACACACATAATAGATAAATAAAGGGTAAAAAAAAAATCTGCCAAAGAGACAATGTTCTATTTTACTATCACAATTCTGCACTTGACTTTGGATTGAAGAACAAGGTCAAGGGTGATGGGGCAAAAGTAAACACACGAATACTTATGCTTATACCTTTCATCTTAAATCATTTTGTTCTGGCAGCTTCTGCTCCTGCTGAAGATGCCGATACTAAACCAAACCTTCATGGGTCCTTAAGGAGGAGCTCATAGATACATTTCTTCTTTTCTGTGCTGGTACTAACTTTGCTTTTCTTGTCACAGTGTCATCACTGACACAACGTTGCAAGCCTCCCCTGTTTCTTGACCTGCCTACATTTCCTAACTTCTTTCATCTTCTCAAGAATCATTTTCTCTTAGGCCTCTGGGCTTACTATTCCCTCCCCCTAGGACACGTTCTTAGCACCATCCCTTGATATCATTATCCATGTATCCAAACCTTGGCTATAGTGGAGCCTTTTCCACAATTACCACCCCAAATAGCTTACGTGATTTGGTAGACTCTGATCAAAATGCAAGCTCTTCAAGACCCAGAACATGGGCCAAAGTGTTCTTCAAACTGAATGCCCATTTGACAGAGGTTGCAATTCACAAGAGACGGTCCCAGGCTGTGTGTTCAATAGTGGACGAGTGCATGTTGGATGCGTTGATGAAGGCTCACAACTTTTCCCTCTGTAACAGCAAGAAAACTTAAAAGGAACCATTAAGCAGAGGTTGATTGGGGCAGGGATAGGGTGAAAACCTTGAAGAAGGAAATATGAAAGACCACAGGTGGAAGGTGGAAAGGAGAATAATGGAAGAAATATTTAAGTGAGGAAGGAGTTGAGGGGATAGGGCATAGGAAGGGCTGGTCAGTAACAAATAGCAATCTCCTATATTACAGCAAAAAACATTTTGTTCCACCCAGAGTGTGAACAAGCATATCCTACACAGGGGAACACAGAGAGAGGAAGATAAGGTATAACAGAAAATGTCCTATGATGCTCCTACTAGAAGCCATAGGCAGTTAAAATTGCCAGTACAAGGTATATGATACTGCCTAATAAGTAGCTGGTCAGAGACATCTTAAAGCTCCCTCCCACCCCCACTCCCAAAATACTCTAGGCTTTTGCCTGTCCTCTTGGTTGACCTCTGGAAATGGACAGTAAGAGCTTATTGCTGGAGACTCACATTGAATCACAGGATAGGGGATGAATGAGTGGAGGGGGGGAACTAGCTGGAATTCGTCTGGAAGATTCCTCCCAGCTTTCATAGCACCAGAAAGTACTATGTAAGCTTCTAGGGAAGAAAAACAGTTAACGGCCTCATCAGTCTGTGAAAGCTGCAAGCCACCATAACAACTGCCCTGGCAAGAGGTGACCGCCAGTGCAATAGCGGCATGAACATCAAGTGGACAACCAAATGCTTTCTGATTGGATTCAAGGCCCACTTTTCTGCACGGATCATATTTCTGGTACTGTAAACCAGGCCAAGAGCCTATGAAAGGGGAGTACATAAGCCATAGGGAGTGGATATAAGCTATTAAGATTTGGTTATAAAAAACTTAATGTCAAACTGCTTTAGCCTGTGGATTCATTTTTAATAGTGCAACTTGTTTTTATTTAAATATTTTAAATTAATTTGAGGTGATATACTAATGGTATGCCACCTAAATATACCAATGATGGGTTTCATTATGATGTAGTTATTCTTATGTATCATTGTATTTTGGTCATGTTTGCCTCCTCCAGAACCTTCCCTCTTTCTTCTTCTCTACATTTGTTGTTCTTCCTCACTCCAGATAAGCCTGAAAACATCACTAGCTGTGTTATAAACATAAATATGTCTACTTAGTAAGACAATTATAGGATTTGTGGCCTCCAGACCCTGGGTGTTTGGTGAGGTTTATGGTACCAGGAATGAATTCTCTCTTAGGGAACACACCTCAATTCCAATCAGAGAATGGTTGGTTGTCTCCACAATAGTCATACAACCATTATGCCAGTGGGCATATCTTGTCTGGCCAATTGATATTATAGAACTCAGGGTCTACAGCCAAGCAAACTCACTGATGATTTTCTATCCTAGCAACCCGTATCACACCTACTCACCCATTTTATGAACAGTGCCACCAATAATTTTTAAAGTTTGCCTATGCCAAGTTTTGTGGCATCTCTGGCTTCTGGAAACTCAGCATTAACAACACATTCATTGTAATGATGAAAATCCCTCCAGACACTCGCTCCAAGGAGGGTGGAAGTGGGGAATACAACTGTCTTAGCATTCTGGCAGTGGGAAAATTTGTATGACTCCCCCTCTCTTTCACTCAGTTCCCCTAAAGACAGATGCTTATGATCCTGGAACACTTCTGGTTCACTGGCGGGCATCGAAGCAGAAGAACAATTCTAATTTACTGAGGGATGTGCCAGTGAAGGCAACTAATTAATCAGTCACCTTCTATGGAGATTAAATGTTTAATCACAATATTTGGCAATGTCAGACTGTGTAACGTTCAGGGTTTCACTGAAGGGGCCAGAGTCTGACACCTGCACTGGTTCTGCTTCCAAATGAACTTCTGGTCTTAGGTCACTAGTTGGATTCAGGTTTCACACCATGACAGAACTGTGTCTTTGCCTTCCTTCTCCCTGACCACAAAGCCCTCGTACCGGGAAGTGAGAGGTGATGTTATTACACACCTGCCATGTTGGAGTTAATGTTGGCTCTGGTCTTTATCTACACTAAAGATTAAACTTTAAACTAAGTTGAAATTCGGATGAGACCTTGTAGTAAAAATGAACATATTCTTTACAAAAAAGCAATTTCTGCTTTCAAAAGTCAATGACCCTATCAATTATTGGGTGTTGCTTATGTTATGTGGCTGTGTAAAACGAAGAAGAGCAAGAACAGAGAGGAAGGAGTCTGGGAAAGGTAGGGGGGAGATCCATGGAGAAAGTTGTTGAGAAAGAGTCCCATGTAGGATACGTTTCCCCCAGAGACGGGGGTCAGGGAAGGGCATAAATCATAAGAGGCCGTGTTAAAAAGGTATTTCACCCAAGAGTGATTGAGGGAGATGGTTGTGGTGGGCTGTAGGGAGTCCTTAGGCCACAAGGGGACTGAGAGAAAACAGTGGCATTGGAACATTAATTCACTGGGAATTGGCCTGGCACATCGAGGCCGCAGGGGTCCCTGTGAGCTGTGGGGTAGATATCTGCGGGACAAACTCACAAGGTAAATGGAGTCTCTGAAGTCAGGGAAATGGTCTTTGATCCTGGGTGGTCACCAAATATTTGTCACAAACATGCTTCTCAACCTTATACAAATAACGGGTCGTGGCTGATAGTTGAGCACCCGCTGTATGCCAAGAGCTTTCCTTAGGACTTCATACATTCCACTCATCCATGCTTCCCGACAATGCTGGGGCTGTCACGTTTTTTAAGGAGATACAGAGAATGGTTCCAGCATCACACAGTCAGCAGTTGGGACGTTGTAACTGGAAACGAACAGCCCTCGGGCATGTGCCTCTACCAGCAGACCGTGAAGGAGAGGGGCTGACGACTTCTCCAGGATGTGACTTCTGGCCTTGGGTCATTAGTTCTCTATGTGACGATATTCTCCATGTGAAGCTCGTGTTACATGGAGCTTCGACAGTCCATGGCCTTCCGGAAGTCCAGAGACGTCCAGCTGGTGAAGAAGACACCACTGGGGGGTTTCCTCCCCTCTGGTCCCTCTTTCCTGACTCCTTGTTACAGGTTTGACTTCCTCATCCAAACATAATCTACCGTTTCTTTAGGCTCTACCTGTTCCAGAGTCACGCGACATGGCTCATACGTGTAATCCCAGCACTTGGGAGGCTGAAGAAGGATTTTTTCCTCCTGATTTCAGCACTGTATAGTTTGATTTGGAGTATGTAGTTTGTACTCAAGAACAGCGTCAGCTCCAAAGTGAGACCACACAAACAAACACATATCCCAGAGATTTCCGAATCCGAGGAAGGGTCCAGACTCTGAAAGAATGTTTCCCATCACACCAGTCACCTTCTAGAACATTTACTCCACAGACATATGCCCTTCTATGTATGCCCTTCTCTTATGCCACACTGGCTTATGTATCAATCTTCAGCCTTTTCAGAAAACATACAAACCTCTCTTCCTATGACTGAATTAGTATGACACAATAAAATACTAAGTTTATATATTTTTGAAAAGATAATTTATTTTAGTTTCCTTCTGCTCTTATTGAAGTTGAATTTTCTTTTATCTAACCCCATTTTAGAAAAGAAAGGATAATATTTCTCTGCTATAGCTATCCCGACATTAAATAATGGCTCTTTGCTTTTATTGCAACCTTCTGCTACCCATCTGCACCCAGATCAAGGGCAAAGTCAGCTGAGCACGAGGAAGGGTAGGCTGGAGCTGAGTGTGAGACTAGGTTTCCGCGGCACCCACTGTGCTAGAGGGAAAGTGCTGGGCGCATGTAGTGGCTTCCAGGAACACGGAGACCTGTTCCCTTAGCAATGGCGGGATCCCAGGAGTGGCCATACAGGATGGCATGCAGGTGTCCGGAACACTGACCAACACAGCTATCAAACTCAGCAGGAGGTTTGGACGAAACGCAGAGGGGACCTGTGAAGGGAGGGTCTCGGCAACCCCAAGATCAGACGTCTTGCTGCCAATCAAGAATCTCCGAGTTCATGTGTTTCTCTTGCAGTTTCCATCCTAAGAAAGCAATCCCCACCCCTTTTACTGAGTGTCTCACTTTGCCTGCATGGTTGCTCATAAATGACCATCAAATGCCTAAGGGAACAAGGGGTTTATTTTCTTACTGATAGTCTGATTACAGTTCTCAGTCTAGCTTGATGGGAGAGCATGCATCAACACCAGGGCTGGGGGAACCGGTCACACCATCTCTACATAATGGCTGAGAGAGGGACGACCAGCATGTCTGGCCAAGTGTACAAAAGGATGTCAACTCTGTCAATCAGATGTCTGTATTTTATTCCAGGGCGGAGTCCTACCCACTGGGCCTTCCCATCAGCTAGACAATCTCCTGCAGGTTTGCTCTGGGCCTAACTCAACCAGTAATTCTCTACAAATGTGTCCAGAGTTCAAACTCTCAACTGTCAGGTTGACTCCTGGGCGCAACTATGACATTGAGCTTTTCATGATCTTAAGTAGGAAGAAGTTTACATCCCAAGACATGTTTGAAATTGATCAGTCAGGACCCCAAAAGTGCTGAGATACTTGTGACTGAGTTAGGACAGTGAGCTAAATGTGAAGAAATGCTCTGAAAGACCCTTCCGTGAAGCTCTGAGGTCGGTGTTTCCTCCTGAACTCAAAGGATTTATAAAGAGTGTCAGGAAACAGGCCTGCATCACCCAGTGATTTGTAGTATTACCCTGAATCTGCTCCTCCAAGTAACAAAAATGAACAAAACGAGTGTAGCTGTTTGCAGTTGGAAAACAAAAGGTAGGAAACAAGGACAGGAAATAAAGGGGGAGGGGGATGAGCCATACAAGAAGGCAAAAACAAAAAACTAGAAAAGAATAAAATAGAAAACAATCCTACAGAAAGGGAAATGAGGACAGAGAGAAAGAGAGAGAGAGAGGAGAGGAAGAAAAGGAGAGAGAGGAGGAAGAGATCACCTTGAAAAAGCGAAGAGTAAAAATGACCAAGTGGAACCCCTTGCCTATTACTACGTGCCATTACTGTGGCCCCCTAAGTCCTGGGCTCAAAAACCTGTTTCCTTATTTTCTGCAAACAAATCACAGGCTGCCTTGGCTCTGGTTCACCTTGGCTGATGTTTCCTGGCACAGGGACTCCTAGTTTCATTTCCTGGGAGGGACCAAGGCAGTTCCCAGAGGAATAAATAGAGGAGCCTCGGTGCCCATCTGCAGAGTGAATTCCTTTGCACCTGTTCTATCCCTCGGAACCTCCCACACAGCTGCCTCAACATGAAGTTGGCACTGGTCTTCATGCTGGTTGCCCTCCCCATGTGCTACTGTTCAGGAGGTGAGTGGGATGCTGGAGTTTGGACTAGAGATTCTTGCGTGGTACTCTGAGGAAGAAGTCCTTCCTCCTGATCCCCAGGATGGGTCAATGCTACTTGAAAGAATCTGGTTGGATGGTCCTAAAATCATTATTGATTCAGACAGTCATAGGGATAGCTCTTGATTGGTCTGCTAGAGCTACTGGTGGTGGTGTCCCATTGCTATTACGACGCTTGTGAACTTCATGACAAGTCACGTCACTGAATATTAGGTATTTCAGTAGAAGAAGATACAAATGATGACCCCACTGCATCCCAGAAGTTGGACCCATATAGGTCTCATACAAGAGGCAATTATGAGTCTTTCAAAATAGGGAAGGAAATGGAGAACCTCCCAGAGACACATTCTCACACTGCAGCATGTATGCAGAGTAAACATCTTGGGGGCTACATAGTAAATATTTGAGGGAAGGTTCTAACAGCTACCTTGGGGTTCTGCAGCTCCCAGATCTTTGTGTTCATGTCAATAGGAAGAACAACTCACTCTGGAACAACATTCTCTATGGTAGAAAAATTAGCACTGCCACCAAAAATGAATATGGTTGGCACAGTATGTCGTCACCTTATAATAGGTCATATTTAATCTCTATTGCTCATATTTTTTGTTCACTAGTTCAAGAAGCTGGTGCAAACTGGCAAAAGGGTGATGTGCTCAATTAATTTGATAGAAAATTAAACTAAACACTCAGGAGAAAACTAGTTCACATAATCCGTGTCCTAAACTTATTTGCTTCTACTGATTGGTCACATGAGATCAATTCAAGCACAAAAATTTTTATTCTGTGTTGCTTTTGATGCAGAGGATAAATAAAGCTGGAAGACCTAATGCGTAGTAGTATAGATGCAATATTTATAGTATTCTTGGAAACATTACATAGTGTTCTCAAACTATTCCTGACTTTGAACAAAGAAAGACCAAAGATGCTCATTATGTCTCACCAAGACAGAATTTTTCATTTCTTTTTTTATAACATTTTTATTATTATTTCCGCTCATACAAACTTAATAGTTAGACCAGTTCCCTGCCCCCCTCCTCCCCCCCGAACCCCCTGCTCTCCCTCCCTCCCTCCCCATCTCCCAGTACCTCCCCCCCCCCAATTCCCAAAGAGTCCTTTATTGCGTATGCCTAACTCTCCTCTTGGTCCTCCTTTCTGATGACGTAAAAGGACCCAGTGGTATTTCCCTGAACCCTTTCTCGTGTTCCCCTTAAGCATAGGAACACTACTGTGGCCATCAATCCCTTGCCTCCAAGGATCTTGGTGCTTTTAGCCGATGTTAGACTTTGTGAGGTCAAGAGTGTGACGGACATGGCGCAGGGCATGCAAAGTCCTATTATGATTGCTTCAGTCCTATCTAGTGTGGAGACTCTTCAAATCATTGCTCCCCCCATCCTTTTGCTCTTACAATCTTACCATCCCCTCTTCCGCAGATATCCCTGAGCTTCAGGATGGGGGGAGATTAGGCTGGCTTAGTTCTATGTGGATGATATAGAGTCTCTGAAGTTCTGGATTGTGGTTTGTTGATTTTCTTTTGCAGTTTTGCTGCTCCTGCTATGTCCTTCCCTCCATCCTGATGGGCACTGTATGTCACCCCCTGGTCAGAGACAAAAAACTGTTAAACTGGAGTCTTGTTATAATACCACATTCAAGGATAGATGTAATAAAAGCAGGAAACCTCGGTGAGGGAGGGATCAGTCATCCATTTGCAAAATGATCTCTTTTCATCTGCCAGACTATATGCCCTCTCCTTCTGGTGAGATCATACCCCCTCAGTTGTACATGATCAGGAATGAACGTCTGTGAACTTAACCAGGTGTCACATTACTTACTTGCATTCCTTGGAGGCCGATTTTCTCTGCTGTAACATGGTCCCCTCTCTCCTTGTGTCCAAGGAATGCAAGAATTTTTCATTTCTTAAGCGTCTTTATTCACCAAGTTTGCATGGGGTTCAACTTGTCTAGGCTTGTGTGTGGGGTTCAGAATTTGAAGAGAATTCAGAGTCTGAATTTTCTGTTCTAAAATTAACAGTGCCCTATAAGCTCCCTGAATCTTTGTCTTCACCAGACCAAGAAGATGACTGCCCTGATAGACACCCTCCTAAAGGAGTCTGAACCTCCAATAATTGATCTATGTCTTTCCAGATAGTTCTGGCTGTAAGCTCATGGATAAAATTGTCAATCAGACAATTGATCCATCTGTGTCTGTGGAGCAATACCAGACAGCGTTGAAGTCTTATTACTTGACTCCATTGGGTGCAAAAGCCCTAGCCAACTTCAAGAACTGTTTTCTGGAACAGTCCAATGAGACTTTGACCAATGTCGGAGTAATGGTGGTAAGTTTCTTCTCTTTTCCCCCCTTTTTTTCTAAGCATAAGCACTGATCAGGTAAACTCAGCCTTTTATTTTCTGACTAAGAATGTTTAAACAAAATGATGCCCATCCCATCATTTATCCCAATGGTGAGGTTAATGACTTTTCCCCCCAAGAAAGCCATCTGAGGACCTGTACTGAATAGCCATTTTATGATGAGAATCTCGTTACTAATGAAGGAGAAGGGCTAGAGAGATGGCTCAGGGGTTAAGATTCTTCCTTGTAAGCAGAAGGACCCGAGTTTGGATCCCAGATCCCGCATAAAAGCACCGGTGGAAATGGCGACAGCCTATATTTCCTGATCTGGAAGGCAGGGTCTGGGAAATTCTAGAATGAAATATCAAGGAGATAGTATCAATCTAAGATGATCCCTGAAGTCACCTTTGATTGTCTGTGGTGCATACATGCACACACAGACACACAATAAATAAATAATTTCAAAAAGAAACAAAAAATAGTAAAGGAGAAAGGCAAAAATGAGGAAAGAAGCTACCACAGATGACTTCCCTATACTTTATATGCCAGGTATTCTTGCACACACATAGATATGTGCACACATGCACACACACATGCACACATAGACACAGACAGGCATACACACAGACACACGTACACACACGCACACTCACCACAGGCAGGCTCTTCCTTATGCAGAGAACCCATCACATCCTCTATTAAGACTAAAATACCTGATTCTCAAGAAGTACTTCTTTGTGGCAATGGTAAAGAAAGATATATGTATATGCTAAAGGAGGTATCTTTCTACACATATTCTATACATATATTTATCCAAACACATCCATTATTAATATATATTACATATTATTAATATATACTATATATTATAAATATATACTATATATTATAAATATATATTTATCTAAAATATATATGGAGAAAGACATTGATATATATTTATCTAAAATATAGATGGGGAGAGACATTGATTCAAAAAGTCACCCTCTTTTTCTTGAACAGAGGTTTAGTCAAATGTGTGTTGAAAGAATGGTGAAAACATTTTAAACTAGAGAACTGCTATGGTGTTATTCTTTAAACACGAACCTGACTGAACCTCTGTTCAAGAAAAATATGCTGACACTTTTCTCACTAGT
Source organism: Typhlomys cinereus (assembly GCA_023101885.1). NCBI lineage: Eukaryota > Metazoa > Chordata > Mammalia > Rodentia > Platacanthomyidae > Typhlomys > Typhlomys cinereus. The sequence continues at coordinate 355,373 of JALPQD010000746.1, read as the reverse complement.
AGATACTTTATTAGAAAAAAATCCCTAGGAAGTTTTGAGAAAGGTACTCGAGGTGGTGGGGGTGGGGGTTGAGAGGAAGATCCACAAAAAAAGTCACTTTTTCCCCCAACACCAGTCATTGTACCCTGAATGATAGAACTAATGAGTATATAATTTGATTTTTCTTCCAGAGTCTTCTGGAATGTTAAGTACTCATTTAAAATGCTCAAAAGTGGTAATCTGAATATCTGACTTTGTAGGTAGAGTTCAACATTTAAGTCATGTCCTTGTTTTTGTTTTCCAGCAAGCAATATATAACAGCAAAGACTGTCAAACATCGTAAACTTCCATAAGACTTTGGCTTCCAGGACTGCAGACAACGATTTACCACTAATCACACATTTTCTTTCTTATTTCTTCTACCTGTAAAAGAGCAAGACAAACATTGAAACCTTAAATGCTTTCCTTTCCTTTTCATTAAACTTATTGCATACAACTTTGTATGTTTTGTTATTTTATAAAACTGGAGGTTTAAAAGGCCTTGGTAGCCTACACTTCAGGTTTCTCTTCCACACCCCCCTGCTCCAGCCCTCAAATTACCCGTTAGAGAACATGTGGACGTGGGACTGAAGAGAGAAAGCAACGTCTTCCTCACCTGGCCTGGGTGCTCTTTCTGGAGAAGTCATTCCCCTTCCCCACCACCCATGCCCAGACTCCTCCTGAGGTCCTCAGGCTAGAGGGTTCTAGGTCCTGCTGCCACTGTTCTCGTGTCCATCAGGAACAGGTGATTCTAGTAAAGAGAAGATGGTTTGACGTTGTATTAGTCAGCGTTCTCTAGAGTCAGAGAATCAACAGAATGAATGCGTAAACAGGGAATTTATTGAGTTGGCTTATGAGATATGTCTGAGGTAGTCCAACAATGGCTGCCAGTAGCTGTTCAGTCCAGTAGTCAAGTGGGTGACGGCTGAAGGATTCCTTGAGAGTCTTTGTCACATTGAAGACTTGGAGGGTCGGAGAGCTGGAGGGTTGAAGAAGAAACCGGGTGGCCTGAAGGAAGAGCATTTCCTAGCACAGTTACAGAGTCTCTTCTCTTCCAAGTCTTCTGTTCTGCGGTTCCTTTTATCTGACCCAATCAAGTGTAGGAGGTTCCAATCAGATCTAGGAGATTCCAATTGGATCTAGGGCTGGTTTTGTATTGTAAATGTATTGATCCAGATAATCTCTTCAGGTGGTCTCAGCTGATCTTAGTTAATGCCAGGTGTGGTTAAGTTGACACCCAAGATTAACTATCACAGATGTACACCATATAGTAGATACAGTAAACTCAGGGAAAGGAATCGAACAACTATCTCAATAGACTCAGACATGCTCTTCCCCACCCCTGAACGGCAAAAGTCCTGAAGAAAGTGGGACTAGAAGACCCACAGTAGTCGAAACAATGATATATATAAATTCCATGAGAGGATTTTATATGTAACAAACCTATGGATCGCTTCAACATAATGTTGAAAAGGAAATGTAAGACATACCCACTAAAAATAAGGATTCTGAGACACAAGTCCACAGTTTAAATCATTATTAAACCTAGTGCTTGAATTTTCAGCCAGATAAAAGGGGCAAAAGAAAGGAATGTGATACAAATTACAGTCAAATGGCCTGTATTAAAAAATAACTCTTAAAGATCCTGAATATCTTTATTATTATTATTATTATTTATTATTATTCAATTGTGTGTGTGTGTGTGTGAAGAAACACAGGCGAATTTGGAAACCACCATGGACCGCTCCCACCTCCTCCTTGTTTACTCTGCCCCGGGATTCACAGGCTCTGCCCTACCAGGACCAGAAACACAGGCCGCCCCCACTATACATAAGGTCTATGATCCGAACTCAAGACCTTCCACCTGCAAGGCAGAGGCTTAACCTCTGAGCCATCTCTCCAGCCCCCAAGATCATGAATATCTTTAAGATAACCAGAGAACTCTTAGATCTGAGAAACTCTCCCAGACAGTATTAGAGTGCAAAATGGAACATATAAAGACCAGATGCATTTTGTATTGTAGCATTGAATGTGCTGAGAAATGAATGAAAGACACGTTGTCATTGTAAATAGCAAGAGTAAAATGAAATAAATACCAACAAATGTATATAAATGATGGGCATAGAGTCCTTCACAAAGAAAGTTTCTGCAGAGAAGCTTCTTTTTACAGTGGAGAGTGGTTAATACAGCAATTTTCAACTAGACAAAGTGAAGAGAATAAACAGTGTGGAGTGTTCAGCCCTAAACAGGACAACTATATCGCCTGACCACTCCCGAGGCTCAAGGGAATATCATGGAAGACGCGGTAGATATGATATAAGAGTAAGAGGTTGGGAAAGAACATTCACCAGACAGCGTCTTCTGGACAAGACGCAGCCAATATGCTCCTAAGATCACTGAAGATGTGGTTATCCATCATGTGAAAACCCAGTGTTGATTGGATCTACCAACATTCCATCATGTTAGGGGGAAGGGCTTATGAAGTCTCATCCCTCCTGGGAGACTACTGATGGCTAATGATGCCTGCCAGAAGGGGTGGTGCCACTTTCTTAAGTGCTATAGCTACTTGTAAATTGCCTATGATTCAGTAAATAACTTCCCACACATGCTAATGCAAGCAAACCTTATTAAACTCATAGGTCATGCAAACAGAAAGACATAAAAATAGTATTGATATTTGTTGGCAATAAGGTTTTCAGTGGAAGGAGGTAATAAGAGGTGAAAACGACTCAAATTTATTATATACTTAGGAAGTAAAAAATTCATTTCAGATTTTGATAGAAATTTCACAGAATGTGTAGACTGTTTTTGCTAATCCGTGAGAAGGGGGGTCTTTGCATATGCCAGTGCCTTTCTTTCTTGGGTGTTTTAATGGTACAAATCTCTTTAACAGTTTTTTTGTCAGCGACTTCAAGATTGCTCACACGGAGAGAGCCCAGCCCTGCCCTACCACCCCAGAGCCCCACGCGTCCCGGCGGCGAGCACCCAGGCCAACTCCGGCTTGGCCTGCGCCGCGCGGCCCGGACGACCCCAGCCCCCTCCGCCCAGCCGCGCCCCACTCCGCCCCGCCCCTGCCAGCTGCCCAAGGTGAGTGAGAGAGCCCAGCCCAGCCCCGCCCCCCACCCGGGAGCCGCCTGGCCAGCAGCACCGTGCCCCGCGGCCCCTGGCTTTGCCCCTGGCGCCCAGTCCCCCGACCTTCCCAGATTGCAAGTGAAGAATTCTGCCATCAACATCAGACTCTCTGCCTCTCTGGCCCACCGGGGACCTATGCACGTGGTCCACGGAAGACACACTGCTACTCAGAATTCAATAGAGCCCAAAGGAAACTCAAGCAAAATTCTAAGGAACAAAGGGAACACAGGCCATACATCTGGACTCCACTACAATCAGTATATCACGTGAGCGAGATTCTTCTCATCCAACCCAAAGGTAAGTAAACTTTTTCTTTTCACCTTACTAATCCTTTAAAGTATCAATGCTGTAGATCAACTTTCTCATACAGCCACCCCACAACATACAACTCTAGGGAGTACACCACTCACCCCCACATTATACCAAGATACTAAATGGTAAAAGTGCTCTACCAAACTAATATTCACCCCCTGGTAACATAACCTGACTTAACTGATGTACTAACAGCCTAGTAGCCTCATCTAGGATATAACGATAACAATACACAAACATACCCAATCCAAGGCAAGCACTAATAATAACTGGAAAGTGTAACAATACCAACTAGGTGGATTCAGGGAAAAACACACAAAAACTGAAAGGTCCTAAAAAACAAAACAACAATGTACAAGTCAAAGTGCAGATCTACGAGAAACAAAACCCAAAAAGACCAATCTCCTGCTGAAAGAATCGATCCCATAATGAGGGATTCTGACCAGAACAAATCCACAGAAAATAACCATGAAAGCCAGACCCAATATAACGACTTTCAGAGTATGATCATTATCATGATTAATACTATGAAAGAGGAAATCCGAGAAGAGTTAAACAACCGAATCAACCACATCGAACAGGAACACAACAGGCACTTGGAGGAGTTGAGAAAAACAGCTCAAGAAACAAAAATAGACATAGAGCAGTTAAAACAGTCTCAGGCAGAGTTTAAAATTGAACTAAAAGACAAGTTGTCTTCAACCCAAAACTCAACAGAGAGTCTTATCAGCAGAATTAATGAAGCAGAAAATAGAATTTCAGATCTTGAAGACAAAGTGGGAGAATTAACCAGGTCAATGGAAGAGATTGTTAAAGCCAAAAAGATATGGGAGAGGAACATTAAAGAGATATGGGACACCCTGAAGAAGCCTAACATGTGCATTCATGGAATACCAGAGCAAGAATCCCAAAATACCACACCTGAGGAAATATTTCAAATTATCATAAATGAAAACTTCCCACAACTAAAGAATGAGAAGCCTATCCAAATACAAGAGTCATTTTGCACTCCAAACAGATATGACCAAAATAGAAATCGCCACGGCAAATAATAGTCAAAACACTCCACATTCAAGACAAAGAAAAGGTGCTGAGAGCTTCAAGAGAAAAAAAGCAACTCACTTTTAAAGGTAAACCTATTAGAATAACGAATGACTACTCAGTGGAAACAGTAAAAGCAAGAAGAGCTTGGAGAGACGTATTTCAAGTATTAAGTGAGCAAAAATGCCAACCCAGACTGATATACCCGGCAAAACTATCTGTCATGATTGAGGGAGAAAGAAAAATTTTCCAGCACAAAGACAACTTGAAGGGATACATGGCTACCAAACCAGGGATTCAAAAAATCCTAGAAATGATACTCAAGCTTGAAGAAAAGAACAAGCATATCCAGGAGGACAGAAGGGAAGTATAATACCACCAAAACATAAATATCAAACAACATGCTTACAAAGTCTACTAAACATAAAAAATGTCCAGAATTAAAAATAATTTCCCCATTATAACTTTAAATGTCAATGGTATTAACTTGCTGATTAAGAGACGCAGATTACAAACTTAGATTAAAAATCACAATCCAACAATCTGCTGCCTTCAGGAAACTCATCTCACCACAAAAGATAGGCATATCCTAAGAATGAAATGCTGGTCCAAAATCTTGCAAGCTAATGGAACCAGGAAGGAGGCAGGGGTAGCAATTATGCTTTCAGACAAAGTAGGCTTCAAACCAAAGAAAATCATAAGAGACACAGATGGATACTACATTTTAGTCACAGGTACAATTCACCAGGAAGACTTCACAATACTGAACATTTATGCACCCAATACGGGCCCCTCCACATTCATTAAGAAAACCCTACAGCGTCTAAAGCAAGAAATCAACCCCCAAACGATAATTCTTGCGGACTTCAACACCGCCTTCTCAACATGGGATAAATCAACAGGTCAAAAACGTAACAGAGACACTTTGGAACTTAATCAAACCCTTAAAGAAATGGACCTTACAGATCTCTATCGAACTTTTCACCCACGCACCAAAGAATACACATTTTTCTCAGCAGCACACGGAACTTTTTCCAAAATATATCACATATTGGGCCACAAAATGAATCTACACATATATAAAAAAGTTGAAATTCTAACCTGGGCCCTATCAGACCACCACAGCCTAAAGCTGGACATCCACAACACAACAAACAAGAGAAAATACACTAACTCCTGGAAATTTAACAATATGATGATGAATGAGAACTGGATTCAGGAAGAAATTAAAAAGGAAATTCAAGATTTCCTGAAAGTGAACGATAATGAAAATACAACTTACCAAAATCTCTGGGACACAATGAAAGCTGTTCTAAGAGGTAAGTTCATAGCTCTTAATGCCTACATCAAAAAAATGGAAATATCAGAAATAAATAACTTAATCATGCAGCTTAAGGCTTTAGAGAAACTTGAGCAATCGGATCCCAAAAGTAGTAGAAGAGAGGAGATTAGCAAAATAAGGGGAGAAATATCTGAAATCGAGACTAAGAAAACGATAGAAAAAATCAACCAGTCAAAAAGCTGGTTCTTTGAAAAAAAATCAATAAGATTGATACACCCCTAGCTAAATTAACCAAAAGCAAGAGAGAGAAAACCCAAATTAACAAAATTAGAAATGAACATGGAGTTATCACTACTGATACCCAAGAAATCCAGAGAATTATAACATCATATTTCAAAAACTTATACTCTGTGAAGTTTGACAACACAAAACAGATGGATGAATTTCTAAGTAAACACAACCTACCTAAATTGAATCAGGAAGTTGTGAATTACTTAAGTAGTCCTATAACATATAAGGAAATTGAAGAAGTAATCTCCCGTCTTCCCACCAAAAAATGTCCTGAACCAGATGGATTCAGCACAGAATTCTACCAGACATTTAAGGAGTTAATAACACCAATACTCCTTAAACTGTTCCATCAAAGAGCAAAGGAAGGAACACTACCAAATTCCTTCTATGAAGCTAATATTGTTTTAATCCCAAAACTTACTAAAGATTCACTTAAAAAAGAAAACTATAGGCCGATCTCTCTGATGAACACAGATGCAAGGATTCTCAACAAAGTCTTAGCAAATAGGATTCAAAAACATATCAAAAAGATCATTCACAGGGACCAAGTAGGCTTCATCCCCGGCACACAAGGTTGGTTCAACATACGCAAATCAATAAATGTAATTCATCATGTAAACCAGTCCAAAGACCAAGACCACATGATACTCTCGATAGATGCAGAAAAAGCCTTTGACAAAATCAAACAGCCTTTTATGATCAAAACGCTAGAGACAGTAGGAATGGAAGGAACCTTTATCAACATAATAAAAGCTGTATACAACAAGCCCACAGCAAGGATTATGCTCAATGGGGAACAATTGGAAGCATTCCCACTTCGATCAGGAACGAGACAAGGCTGTCCACTCTCACCACTTCTATTCAATATTGTACTTGAAGTCTTAGCTGAAGCCATAAGACAAGAAAGGGACATTAGAGGGATTCAAATCGGCAAGGAAGAAGTCAAGCTATCCCTATTTGCAGATGACATGTTCTTATACCTGAGTGATCCCAAAAACTCCAGCAGGAAGCTCCTGGAACTAATTGAGAAGTTCAGCAGGGTGGCAGGATACAAAATAAATGTGCAAAAATCAGAGGCCTTCCTATATGCCCAGAATGAAAGAAGTGAAAAAGCCTTGAGAGAAACAATCCCATTTACTATAGCCCCTAAAAAAATGAAATACCTTGGTATAAACCTAACCAGGGAGGTAAAAGATCTTTACAATGAAAACTTTAAAACCCTGAAGAAGAAATTGCAGAAGACACCAGAAGGTGGAAAGACCTCCCATGTTCCTGGATTGGCAGAATCAACATTGTTATCTTACCAAAGGCAATATACAAATTCAATGCTATACCAATTAAAATCCCAAAGCAATTCTTTAAAGAAGTTGACCAAATAATCTCAAAATTCATATGGAGGCACAAAAGACCCAGGATAGCAAAGACAATCCTGAGTAACAAAAACAATGCTGGAGGTATTACCATACCAAACCTTAGTCTATACTACAAATCCATAGTTATAAAAACAGCCTGGTACTGGCTCCAAAATAGACACACAGATCAATGGATAAGGGTTGAAGACTCAGATATAAGCCCACAAAAATACAGCCATTTGGTCTTTGACAAAGGGGCCCAAAGAATCCAATGGAAAAAGAACAGCATCTTCAACAAATGGTGCTGGCAAAACTGGATCTCCACATGCAGAAGATTAAAGCTGGACCCGTACTTGTCACCAGGTACAAGACTTAATTCCAAATGGATCAAGGACCTTGATATCAGGCCAGAGACTATAAAAATCATAACTGAACGGATAGGGAACTCCCTTGAGCTGATTGGGCTAGGCCAACACTTCCTAAACAGACATCCAATGGCACAGTCACTGCTACCAACTCTCAACAGTTGGGATCTTGTGAAATTAAAGAGCTTCTGTTCAGATAAAGAGATTGTCACACGAGCTCAAAGGCAACCCACAGAATGGGAGAAAATCTTCACTAACCACATATCTGATAGAGCTCTACTGTCCAGAGTGCACAAAGGACTTAGAAAATTAAACTCCAAGGAAAACACTGGCCCAATTAAAAAATTGGGCCCTGGAACTTAAAAGAAATTTTACCAGAGATGAAATTAAAATGTCTAACAAATATCTTTAAAAATGCTCCACTTCTTTAGCCATAGGGGAAATGCAAGTCAAAACCTCCCTGAGATATCATCTCACAATACAAACAAAAAGTGCTGTAGAGGGTGTGGAGATAAGGGAACTCTGCTGCATTGCTGGTGGGAATGCAGGCTCATACAGCCACTCTGGCGAGCTGTCTGGAGATTATTAAAGAAATTAAAGATTGAAATGCCATATGACCCTGCTATTCCACTTTTGGGAATAACCCCCCATGCAGCAGAGGTTAGCCTCGATAGTACAAGCACAACCATGTTCATAGCAGCACTGTTTACAATAGCAAAGTCATGGAATCAACCTAAATGTCCAACAGTTGACGAGTGGATAAGGAAACTGTGGTACATCTATACAATGGAGTACTACTTAGCCATCAAAAATGATGAATTACTGGAATTTGCTGGGAAATGGATGTCATTAGAAACAATTATATTAAATGAAGTATCCCAGGCCAAGAATTTTAAGCGCCGTATGTACTCCCTAATAGGTGGCTCCTAGTACCAAACTCACCCAGCCCACATTGAGACACTCAAAGGTAAACCTATGTAATACAGTAATTGCAAGGATTGTGAACAGGAGGGATGGGGTTGGAGGGCCACACCAGACACAAGGAGAGAGGGGACCATGTTACAGCAGAGAAAATCGGCCTCCAAGGACTGCAAGTAAGTAATGTGACACCTGGTTAAGTTCACAGACGTTTGTTCCTGATCATGTACAAATGAGGGGATATGATCTCACCAGAAGGGGAGTGCACATAGTCTGGCAGATGAAAGGTGAGCATTTTGCAAATGGGTGACTGACCCCTCCCTCACCGACGTTTCCTGCTTTTATTACATCTACCCTTGAATGTGCTATTATAACAAGACTCCAGTTTAACAGTTTTTTGACTCTGACCAGGGGGTGACATACAGTGCCCATCAGGATGGAGTGAAGGGCATTGCAGGAGCAGCAAAACTGCAAAAGAAAATCAACAAACCACAATCCAGAACTTCAGAGACTCTATATCAACCACATAGAATTAACCCAGCCTAATCTCCTCCCATCGTGAAGCTCAGGGACATTTGCGGAAGAGGGGGCGGTAAGATTGTAAGAGCAAAAGGATGGGAGGAGCAATGATCTGAAGATTCTCTACACTAGTTAGGGCTGAAGCAATCATAATAGGACTTTGCATGCCCTGCACAATGTCCAACACACTATTGACCTCACAAAGTCTAGCATCAGCTAAAGGCACCAAGATCCTTGGAGGCAAGGGATTGACAGCCACAGTAGTGTTCCTATGCTTAAGGGGAACACGAGTAAGGGTTCAGGGAAATGCCACTGGGTCCTTGTATGTCATCGGAGAGGAGGACCAAGAGGAGAGTTAGGCATACACAATAAAGGACTCTCTGGGAATTGGGGGGGAGGCACTGGGACATGGGGAGGGAGGGAAGGGGAGCAGGGGGTTCAGGGGGAGGAGGAGGGGGGAGGGAACTGGTCTACCTATTAAGTTTGTATGAGCGGAAATAATAATAATAATGTTAAGAAAAAGATTGCTCACACACCTTTCTTTGACAAACTTTATATTCATTTCTTTCTGCATGACTTGTAATTCTTCATTGTGGATATGAATAAGAATTCTGACAAGTTATCATGTTACCGGCTCAATGTTAGGCTGTTTTGAAATCTCTTCCACCAAAGGTATTAGTACATTATATTCTAAATGAACTTCATGCAGATTTTGAGGGCATGGGAAAATGCAGCCAAACTTCTTGCCAAACCATCACTTGAACTGTCCTAATCCCAGTTCCCAATGTGGTCTTTATTTCTTTATTCCTTCCTGAACCCTCATGGGCCAGGCCTCTTCTGTCCATGTTTCTTTTTTTACTTTTATTCATTTATTTTTTTATTATTTTTCTACTTTTACAAACATATTAAGTACTTATTCTGTTTCCCTCCATTCCCTTTCCCACCCTTTTTTTTTAATATGTGTGTGTGTGTGTGTGTGTGTGTGTGTGTGTGTGTGTGTGTACCAAAGGGCACTTTTGTGTCCCTGTGGAGGACCGAGGGTGACTTTGGGAATCATCCTGGATTGCTTCTACTCACTTCTTTCTTTGCTCTGAGATTTCCCAGGCTCCTCCTACAAGGGCCAGAAGTGCAAGCCACCACCATTTCTGCCTGGTGTTTTTACATGCCACTGAGATCTGAACTCAGAACCTTCTACTTGCGAGGTAGAGTCTTAACAACGGAGCCATCTCTCCAGCCCTGTCCATGTTTCTTATAGCACTAATGTCTTCCAAGCACCCACTGGAATGACCTGTTAAGCTCTCTCTCCAAAACTCAATGGCTTTTCTAGCCCAATGTTTCAAAGTTCTCCACATTTTCCCCACAAACAGTTCAAAGGCTTAGAAATCACAAACTTAGTATTATATCAATGACCCCACTCTTGGTATCAAATTCTTTCAGTCTTATAGTAACACTCTACTCCTTTAATATCCAATTCTCTTCCAGTTACTCTTCTGTTGCTGCAATAAAATATTCTCACTCAAGCAATGTTTTTGAGAAAAAAATTATTATTTGGTTTACCATTCCAGGGAGATGCACTCCACCATGTCAGGAACACACAGCAGAACGCATAGTGACAGAAGCAGGAGGCTGACTCACATTACAACAGTTATCAAGACAGTTATAAGGAGGCAGAGAGAATGACAGAGAGGGGTTGGGGCCAGATCATCCACTCTCAAGTTCTACTCCTGGTAATCTTCTGACAGGAGTCTGTCTCCTAAAAGTTCCCAAACAGTAACACCAGTTGAGGAACAAGGTTTGAAATACATAAGACTTCTAGGGATGATTTATGTTGAAACAATGACAATAGTGTCATCAACCAAAAGAAGAATAAAATCGTATCACTTGTAGACAAATGGGTAGAATTAGAAGTTATGTTAACCAGTCTCAGAAAGATATATATTGCATGTTTCATCAGTATAATCTAGATTTGAAAAAAGATAATGAAATAGAAGGGCTAATATTTTTGCAGAGAGGAGAGAAACTAGGAGAGAGTAATGGGGAAAAACACATTTTATGTATGTTTGAAGATGTCAAAATGGAAATTCATTATTTTTCAGAGTTAATATGTGCTACTAAGAAATTTAAAAAAACTACATAATAGTGCAATCAACAGACATATACAGTCAAATAAACAGACCAGTGAGCCTACATATAGTTGAAGAACTGGCATGACATAAAATTTAGCATCTCTTCAACATAAAAGTGGAACAAATAAAATGCAAAGTGAAATTCACTGTATTCATATATGGAACATTAAAAAGCAAAGTTAATTTAAAAAAGATGCAAAATGAATGACCTCAAAGATAGTAAAGACTGTATGTGACAAGCCACAGCTAACAACCTAAAGAGGAAAGAGCAGAAAGATCTGTAATGACAAGGATACCTACTTTCACCAGGCTTAGCCAACACAATGCTGAGTGTCCTATCAGGGATAAACAGACACAGAAAAAAAACAGACATCCAAATTGAAAAGAGGGGATAATATTTACACGTTCATTGTAAATGTTATGTAAGAAGTCACTGAAAAATTCACCCAAAACTATCACAGCTAAAAATCATATTGAGTTATCATTATTTGATTCTTAAAGGAATGTCACCACCAGATGTCAGAGAAAACACGGACGTTAGAGACATACGATATGTTTCCTGTGGGCATCTGAACCTAGCAGGTAACAAAGCAAGTCCTTAAGGGATGGGACACCAGCTACACTCCCCTGAGTCCTGGGCAAGGACAAAATATCTCATTTACTTTAAGTCATTTTTTTATTTCTTATTTATTCAATTGTGTGTGTGTGTGTCTGTGTAGAACCACAGACAAACCATGGAACCACCATGGACCGTCTCGGCCTCCTCCTTGTTCTCTCTGCCCCGGGATTCACAGGCTCCGCGCTACCATGACCAGAAACGCAGGCCGCCCCCTGCTTCCGCCTGGCGTGTATACGCGGAGTCTAGGATCCGAACTCAGGACCTTCTGCCTGCAAGGCAGAGGCTTAACCCCTGAGCCATCTCTCCAGCTCCTATTTTAAGTCATTTTTGAACGTTGGATTGAAACACTTTTTAGCCTGGAGCAACCAGAAGAAAGTTCACACACAGGTACAAATGCTTTTTTCTTTTGTTAATACATTTTTTATTATTTCCGCTCCTACAAACTTAACAGGTAGACCAGATGCTTTTACTTTCTACAGAAATCAGTTTCATCCCTGGCATGTTATGCTCTTGCTAAATGATGAGAAGAACAATCTCACATGCAACCCAAATGGCAGCTAATACATCCATGGCTAATTAATAAGGGGTTCAGCTCTCCGATGCGCCCATTCACTTTTTTATTCATTTTATTGAAGAGCTGAGCCAGTGTTGATTTTCTTGCTTCCATTTTTTCCACCTTGTCCCTAGTTCAGCTGTTTTATTTTTAAATCACAAGAGATGATTCTGTCTCCTTTATCTCTGGCATCAACATTTCATCCTTGAGCTGGACAAACATCCTAGTATTTAGGCCTCTTGGCTGCCCCTCTGTGCCATTTTATTACTGAAGTCAATAAATGCACAACACATCACCATTTCTATTTTCACCGAAGCCAAGTGCTTTGTGGGTCAAAAATGTTAAATTAGACAAGACGCATGACCCCCCTTTCATGCTTTTCTCTAAACTTCACAGCACAGATGTACGAATACGCTGTCTTTCTTAAACTCACATATTTTAATTGAAAAAAAAACAGATTTATAAAGAAAAACATCTCATGCCCAAAAGAACCATAGGGTTATTTTAGATTAATGTAATGAAATGACAACTGCATGTGTACTTTCTTTTCTCCCATTTCCTCAATTTTGGTATTCTTGACATCTGCTATTATTATTGCTAGTATTATTATTATTATTACTGTATTTTGAGATGGATTTTCACTGTATTAGCCAGGCTGATCTTGAAATTCTGGTTTAAGCAAACTTTTTTTAAATTTATTTTTCTACTTTTACAAGCATTATTGAGTATTCATCCCAGCTTCCCTCCCTCCTCCATCCCCTCTATTCCCTCCCTTCCCTACACCATTCCCTCCCTCCCTGTGTGCTTCTATGAAGTCCAGGATTCACTCTGGCTTGTCTACTCAGGCCTCTGTAGTGCATCATGTTACCTCTCTTCAGGCCACCCCACTGATATGTGCATTTTCCTTCACTCATCCAGCTTTAGACCCAAAGTTTTCCACTGTAAATTCCTGTTCTATGAGTATAATAACAGCTGCCTACAGAGCAGCTTGATGTACAGTCTTCCTACCTATAGGTTTATTGGCTGTTTTCCCTATTGATCTATTTCCTTCCCTTTTTTAAGGTTCTTGGCCTAGTTTACAGTAACAGGGATGGGTACTCTTCTGACAAGCGGGTCTTGAGTTGTCATTTAGTCAGGCACAGATGTCAACTTGACAGTTGAGGGTTTGAGCTCTGGCACATTTGTGGTGAATTAGTATTTGGGTTAAGCCCAGAGTGAACCTAAAGGAGACTGTCTTGCCGATGGGGAGGGCCCAGCCTATGATGAGTGCGATTAGGCCATGAATAAAAGACAGAGCGCTGGTTGAAGGAGTTGGCATCCTTTTGTACACACATGCTGGTCTGGCAAGTAAAGATCTTCCCTCTCTCAGCCTTTATGTAGAGATGGTATGGCCAGTTCCTCGGCCTTAATGTTGGCATGAGCTCTCCAGTCAAGCTGGACTATGAACTGTAATCAGACTATTAGTAAGAAAATAAACTCCTTGTTCCCTTAAGCCATTTGATGGTCATTTATCAGCAACCATGCAGGCGAACTGCAACATGAGTTCAATCAGAAAGCTGTTGGTTGTCTCCTGGTTTAAGCAAATGTTTTGCCTTGTTTGTTTGTTTGTTTGTTTGTTTGGTGTGTGTGTGTGTGTGTGTGTGTGTGTGTGTGTGTGTGTGTGTGTGTGTGCATCAGAGAGCACTTTTGTGTCCCTGTGGAGGACCAAGGGTAACTTTGGGGATCACCATGGGTTGAGCTACCTATTCTGTGCTTTACTCTGGAGTTTTACCAGGCTTCACCTTCCAGGACTGGAAGTACAGGCCACTACCATTTGCGCCTGATGTTTTTATGTGGAAATTAGGATCCAAACTCAGGACCTTCTGCTTTTGAGACAGAGTCTTAAACCCTGAGCCATCTCTCCAGCCCCAGTTGTTTTCTTTCTAAAGTCATTGAATCAACACATGCCATTTGCCTGACCACAGATGACATCATCTATTGCTGACTTTCTAGCTTCTTTGTATTTCCATATCACAGACTTTCTCTTTGCCTCAGGTGCTGTCTTTTAACTCTATTTTACTTTGGTTCCAGTTAGTCTTTCTGCATAGCAAGATTCTCCTTTATTTAATTATTCTGTCATTGCACCTTCTGACATCGCACCCAAGTCCAAATAAAAACTAATTTTATATATGGATTACATATCTACTTTGGTTCCAATAAAAGGAATGAGTTTGTGACTTATTGGTACAGATCTGTGTTTGTGGTCACAGAGACCCTCTAAAGCTTCCTACAGTTCCTGCTTGCCCACACATCCCCTGAAAATTTGAAGTTGTATAGTTTTGTTAGGTGCACCCATAAACAAACTATGATTGTGAGGTGAGATCAGAAAAAGCAGGTGAACCAGTTGTTCTCTTCAAAGTAAATTCTCCAAAAGTGATGTAGTTAGAAAGAAAAAAATTGTAAGGTTCATAGGCAGTGATTGAATGGGATCCAAAGGAGAGGAAAAGGTTGTTAGATATTGTTTGCTGTGGAATTCAAACATATGTGATTGGCTCCCAACACCTTGGGGCTTATGAAGTTTATGTGTGTCTCTTGTGCAACTGCTTTTCATAAGCAAAGTCCTCCCCCTTTTCACACGCTCTTTTTGCATCAGGAAATTTGGCCGTCTGTTGTCCTAACTCACCTGCACTTGGAATTGAGACAGGGTACCCAGATAAAGCCAATAGATGTCTGAAAGTGAATTGAAACTCCTGAAATCTCTTTCTGGGGAACCCGTGCGGTAACCTGGAGGGTGGGCAGCTTTCCCAAGGCCCTCGCTCATTGGCTCAGGTCCATTTAGTTGGAAGGTGGAGCGAGGGTTCACCTTAAGGGAAAACTGTTGCTTCCTTTGCAGAGGAAGAAGGGCTACCCGGCCTTCTGCAACCTGCCACACACCACTGCGGGAAGGGTGGGTGGGGCTTGCTAAGTATAAATATTGCCTGGGCTTCGTGGCTTACAGGGACTGAAGGTGAGATCTGAATTGCTCATCATTCCTATGGTTGCAAACTTAAAGCAAACAGAACAGACAAGTCTGGCCATGTCTCTCTGGCTCTATCTGTCCCTTTGTGAAGGTGAGTATAATTTTTATCAGCCTAGCACAGAGTCCCTGCTAGACTCAAGTTCCCCTTTGAACACAAGACTATCCTACTCGTGGGATGGTTTGGGCTGAAGATCTAATATGCTGTCCCCTCTGTCTTAAGGCATCATCTGAAATGATATACATTCTTCAGATATTGGGAGATGTTGTTTTGGGAGCCCCCCCACACACACACAAGGGATCTTCTGGGCTAAGTCCTCCAGTTGTCCTGCCTGGGAGCTTTCCAAAGGATGAGTTCTACCCAGCCAAGCAGTCCAGTGCTCGGGCACCATCAAAGACATTGATGGGGAGTGAGTAGTGCACAAAGGAAAGCCAGGGGTCTGTGACCACGGCACTGGCAGGGTGAGTTTCTCTGCCAGCTCTCTGCCCCGCCAAGGAGACAGATTCCCTCTGACAACCTGCTTCCCGAAGTCAGTCTCGGTCTCTGCTCTGGGTCTCAGCCTTGGTCCTCCTGTGGAGAGGAACACAGAATGCACTGTTACGAGAGCACAGAGAACATTCCAGGCTTCCTTGGTCCACTTGTCTCCTACAGTGTCCATGGAGACCTGGGCCTGACTCACAGATGCCCACATCTTTCTATTTTCTAAAAGTGTCTATCAGATCAGGGCCTGGAAAGATGACTCAGGGGTTAAGACTCTACCCCAAAAGCAGGTCCTGAGTTCAGAACCATGTAAAAAAACGCCAGATGGAAATGGCGGCAGTCTGCACTTCCAGCCCTAATGGGTGGAGCCTGGGAAATCCCAAGGCGAAGCAAGGAGGTAGAAGCAATCCAGGATGATTCCCAAAGTCACCCTCGGCCCTCCACAGGGACACACGGTGCCCTCACACACACACACACACACACACACACACACACACACACACACACACATACACACACATAGAGTAAATAAATAAATAAAGATATTTAAAAAACAAAAACACCTACCATAAATATTTACTCTCCTGTCAAGGAAATCCGCCAATTTCTACTGATTGAGTCTGGGAAGGTCTTAGTTCCTGGGCCTTCCTTAGAGGATTTTCTCACCTCTCCCACTCAGATTCATAATCTGGCCGGCCTATGCAAGGCTCTTCAACCTGGATAAGGAGACAAGCATGGCGATGCTCAGATTGAAGTCCTCAGTTAAGATGGGCTATGGCTGGGGCTGCCAGCACAGGGACAGTCACCCTGTATTTACCAGGCAGCTTAGATTTAAGCATTCTAGAATCTAGAGACTAAAAGGACACAGAAAACAAAAATGTCCGAAGACTCAGGAGAGGGTATGAGATGTTCTTTACCTGGTTATGTCACAGCATTTGGAAAGCATCGAGGGTGAGTGCAAAAGAAATGGGACCCGGCCAGGTGGTTCACTAACAGCACCTGCCTGCAACCCTGTGACCTAAGCTCCATCCACACATTACAGGGTTGACAAGCAGATTTCTGAAAGTTAGTCTCTGTGCTCCACACTCGCACCACGTCTCACACACCAGTTCTCTTTCCCATTTTCTCAAAAAAAAAAAAAAAAAGAAAAAGAAAAAAGGGAGGTAATGGGTCAGTGGTTCATGTACTTCTCACTCACCCCCCTTGAACTCCTTTTTCCTGGCCAATGCACCACAAGGAATGTGGAGAGAATGAGGGTCCTTGGGAATGATGAAGATGTCATCTGAGGAATTAAGGTGCCAGATGTTCAATGGCAGCAAAACTTCACAGAAAACAGAGGGTGATTTTAAAAAGTTTTATTATAGAGAGAAACTTTAAAGCAGCGGCAGACTTAGCTTCACACTGGAGTATAATGGGAGGGACCACGAAAGGGGATTGATGGAAAGGTTAAGATCCACAGGAACACGAGGGGACCCTGAAGGGCATTACCATTGATCTGTTTGAATAGAACCAACAGTTGGTTGTGTGCTTGTCTTTTTATGGGACTTATGGCTGACACTGGACAAAGCGTAAGGTAATTTCTATTACTAAGGGCTAATTATCTGGACATACCACAAGCATTGAGAGAACCCAACTGCACATGCTCCCCTGGAGCAACCAGGGAGCTGGTCACAAGCTGGTCATACATTATTTCCCCATTTGAGGTATGGTCACACACTGAAGCCCTCCTCTGTCCATTTCTGACATAGTGGCTTACCTTGGATCATCTGCTGGCTATTACCCCTGGCTGACATTGCTGGTCACCTACAGCGGCTGGTGTCTTGTTGGCTATTATGAGCCTTGTTCTCACATTTACATGACCACCTTCTCTGATTGCTGGTGGGGAGCTAATGCTAGCCATGGCTACCAAGATGTAGTTCTAGTTTCCCATGGTTATCTCATGTTTAACTCGTCTGCTCTGTGGCCACCTTCCTGGAATGAAGAGGTCAGTCATACCCATGATATATGGAGGGATAAGAGAGTCTCATCCATGTGTATTCCGCAGGCCAGACAGGGAGAGGGAGAGACTTCATGATGGTCTCTCCCAGAGCATCTCTTACCTGGTCAGCTTGGTCATCTTGTCCCAGGAATGTCCGACCTTGTCATACTCATCCTAACATTCCTTTTAACCTCTAACATCTTGTTCTACTGTACCATCTTACCCTTCACTATCTAGTTACGGTAAACAGAAATACACAGGAGAGTAAGCTTGAAGTTAGTGCTTGTCTCCAGGCACAACCCCCTGGGCTCCACGCTGACATGCAAGGAAAAAAAAGATTCTGACACACCATGGGGACGTGGCCCTGGCATCCTGACACGTAAAGCTGAGGCAGAAGATCAAGTTCAAGGTCGACATGGGTTGCATAAGGAGTTCCACCAATGCTGATCCGGCCTGCGTGGGACAAGACAGTGTCTTCTATCCTGCAGCCACACTGCCCTGCCTTAATTTCAACAGCTGTTTAGAGATGCTACTGAATTTCCAACAAAAAGTTCCAACTTCTGGTGTGGAACTAGAGGCAAGACCCCATGCACACAGGGTAAATTACAGCAGAGGTAAGTGCACAGCCCCTGATGACTGTTAATTCTCCCTAAGACGTTTCCCCTTTTTCAGCTGACAATGTGCCTGTCGCTGTTTACAAGTGGTGACATCCTTGCATTGGACCCAGAAGTATGAGGAACATATTCATTAAGCATGAGCTACGGCACTCAAGAGATTTTTGTTTTGGAAATGCTTTATCAAAACGAAGACATTCCCTTTAATCCATTTTCAGATTTTACTTGATCTGTGGGGTCTCTGATTTGTCTTCGTGTGTTGTGGAATGCTCTGTGCTGCTGCATTTGTTTATGGTTTGGGAATTGTGTTCACTATACAATGTTGTAAGAGCTACTACTATTGTAAGTGTTTCGTTGAAGAAATAGTTTTAATCCATTTTTATCATTAGTATGGAACTGTTGAATTTCATGTGACTTCCCTCCTGTATTGTCAATGTGGTACATTAATATTGAATGTTTCCTCCACCTTGTGTCCTTGGGACAAATCTCAGTCTGTCACTTTCAGCCTTGTGTTGCCAGGCATGGATGTACAAACCTGTAATCTCAGCATTCAAAAGGTGAGGCAGAAGGGTCTTGAGTTCAGGGATCACCTGGATCGCCTGTACTGTGTATGAAACTCTGTCCCAGGAAAAGAAAAAGACCCAAGAAAACTTGCATTTATATTAATTTAGTAGCTCACAACTAACTTTTCATCTTGAAATGTCGCCTTGTTTGGAATCTGTTAGCCTCAAGGACAGAATTGGGAGGTAATCTCTTGTTTTCTTCAAGATATAACACAGAATTATTTCTTTTTGAAAACAAGCAACGTCATTCAAACCATCTAGTCTTCCTGAGATTCATTTCACTGATAGAGCTACTTAGATTTCCCATTTTTTTCAGTGACAATTTATATATAATTCAGAGACAATTTCCCCCCAGGGAGTCTGTGTTGGCTTAAATTGTCAGATGGTCTCTTACTTGCTTGAGTTGCTATGTAGTACAGACTGGCCTCAAGTTAAAGACGCTCCCGCCTCAGCCTTGGCAGCACCAGGATTACAGACAGGTTCCCCCCCCCCATGCCTGACTGTGTGTTTGTGCTTATGTGAGATCAGAGAACAAGTTCTGAGTTAGTTCCGTCATTTAACCTGGTGGGCTGTGAGGACCAACTCAGGTCATCAGGCCTGTGACAAACCACTGTGCTGCTGCTCTGCCAGCTCTAGCATCTGCAGATGCCACCCCCTCACAGGGGAGGTCCGTGCCAGCTCTTCCCCTCTTCGTGAGTCCAGCTAAAAGTCTATGGATTTTCTTGAACTTCTCACAAAACAAGCTTTTTCCTCTATGGTTTTTCTCTCTACTGTCATTGATTTCTGTCCTGTATTTACTAACTTCTCTGATTACGTGTTAAATCAATCTTTTAAAATTTCTTAAAGTAGCAGCTGAGGTTGTGGACCCCTTTATGCCCCCGCCATAAGCAAACAGTGCCATGATTTCCCCACTATTACTTGAGTAGTATCACAATATACAAGGGTGACACACACAAAGTCCATTACATTTCTATACAGCAGCAAGAAACAAGTATAAACCAAAAATCAGAACAGTACCATTTACAATAATTCCAAGAAAATAAATATTTCACAAAATATGTACAGGTCATGTATGCTGAGACAGCAAAAATGCTGGAGAGAAACCAAAGATGTCAACAAGAGAGGCGCACTGTGTTCACAGACAGAACATGATGAAGTGCATCAGCCCCCTCTCCTGGCTTATCTATGTTTAATACAATTCTAGTCAAAATCTGGGTAGAGTTTTTGTACCGATAAGCGGATTCCAAGATTTATATGGAAAGGTAAAATTTTTGAAAAGGAATAATAAAGATGGAGGAATGAAAACGTCAAGTTTTAAGACTTAATTGCAAGTACTGGTCATCTTGGCCCTGGGCCAAGAAATCTGGACTTGGGTCCCTATCAATGTAGCTGATCCTTGGCAAAGGCAGCTTAGAGGAAAAGCATGCTCGTAGGCATGCTCCCTCTGCCCCCCACACAAATGAAAAGCACACACCTCACACTTTCTAAAAAGCTACCCGAAACGATCATAAATCTAAATGCAACGTGTAGAGTAACAACATATTTAGAAGAACACAAGAAAATCTTTGGTTCTGGTTAAAGATTTCTCAGACTTGAGATTAAAAAAGAAAGAGGCATAACTCATAAAATCATGATAAATGGACTTTAAAATTAAAAATTTTGCTCTTTAAAGAAAATTTCTAGGCAAATGCAGATTGTGAGAAATGCTGCAAAGCAAACACCTGACATGATCTATATGGTAATGTGTAAGCAAACCAACTTGACGATGAACAGGTGACACCCACACTCTTCATAGAGAGAGAAGCCAAGAGTCTAACGACATTCACCAAGAGCCATTAGGAAAATGCAAATCACAACCATGGGGAAATGTCTCCAGGCACCATTAGAATGGCTAAGCTAAAAAACCCAGACAAGCTTCAGACCCCAAGCTCACATCCTGGGGGAACGTGCAGGGAAGGCTTGGTTTTGTGGTTTCTACGGAGACCGGCTCTCCACCTCACTGGGGTTGGCCAGTCACAAGGCCTGGGATGAATCTGAATCACGCACTGCATTTGTACAAACTAGGTGAATCGCCTCGGGCAGCCTTCTGGCATGCAGTTTTGCATGCTGTCTCTTCTTCTATAGCACCCCTGCATCAGTGTTTAGCTTTGTTTTGTTCTAAAGCAGGAGGTGGTGGACGCTGCATAGGCTCAGACAATAAAACCTGTCAGCTTCTCAGGCCACCAAGAACTCTATCTGGACCTTAACAGCTGAGCACAGCAACTGAGGACAGTGAGGCAAGAACAAGTCATTCTCTTTGTTGTCTCCCCTAAAACCAAAGCATTGACTGTGGCTGGACTTGGCCAGTTTGCTCACCCTAAGTCTAGGGGCCAGAGCATCAGAAGCTAGCGGACAGGGTCAACCTTCCCTACTGGACACTTGAAGCGGCCAGTTGGTTTGCTGGGGAAATCTGCTGCAAGCGCTGGGCCCGGGGAAATGTCAAGGGATCTCACTTCCAGGCTACACCTCCCACTTCAGCAGCGAGGGGCTTGAGTCCTTTAACTATGTGCGCAGAAAGTACCTGAAGCCTGAGAAGCCATCGGACTCGGGGACCCCGCGACACAGCTGCCGAGGGCCAGGAACGGGCTCCATTCACAAACAGGGAGCACCCCAGAAAAACAGGAACCGTCTGAATGCTGCCCACTGTATTAGCATCCCATGTGGACTGCCTCTTGCCCACCCTCCACCAGATGATCTTGAGGCCCCAGACACTCTGCAGGGCGAGGGCCCCGACAGGCTGCTGGAGCCCCTTGTCTTCACGATACCCATGGCAGGCTTCAAGGAATATGCTTTATTAATCTACCTCACAAACACTAGAAGCTAAAATTCAGCTGGATTAGAACAATGTATTTCCAGAGTGCTGTCTACAGGCCGTTAGGGCTAAGCCTGGTGCTTCCCAGCCACCAAACAGGACCTTCCACTTGCAACAGAAATATCAGACACACAAACAACATCAACATCCACATGACCAAGCAAGCTCTGGGCGACCGCAGGAGGCATCAATGCGACAGACAGACAGACAGACAGACAGACAGACAGACAGACAGACAGACAGACAGATAGACGGGCAGATGAGAGACACAGCTGGGTCCTGAGCCTGCCAAGAGGACTGAGGACGCCTCAGGGGCTTCTTCAGGATGTACGTCAGGCTGCTGGGAACCCTGGTGGCCTTCATGGGTGGTGAGTTCCACACAGTGGAGCTAGTGCACTTGTGGTAGTGGGGCTTGCTCTTCTTGAAGATGTCCTCCAAGTCCAGAGGGAGAATGGTTCCGAAGAGCTCGGGAAGGCTTCGGGGTGGTAGTAATGGTGGATGATGGCCTGGCTGAGCTGGGTGCCTGAGAGAAGCACAAAGGTGAGAGGCTGGTAGATGGGAGAAGCAATGATATGCAAGATACTCCACACGAGTTAGGGCCGAAGCAATCATAACTGGACTTTGTATGCCCTGTGCAATGTCCAACACACTACTGACCCCACAAAGTCTAGCATTTGCTAAAAGCACCAAGATCCTTGGAGGCAAGGGATTGACAGCCAAAATAGTGTTCCTGTGCTTAAGGGAAACAAAGGAAAGGGTTCAGGGAAATGCCACTGGGTCCTTGTACGTCATCGGAGAGGAGGACCCAGAGGAGAGTTTGGCATGCACATTCAAGGATTCTCTGGGGATTGGGGGAGGGGAGGCACTGGGAGATGGGGAGGGAGGGTTGAGGGGAGGGGGAGTAGGGGGTTCGGGGGGAGGAGGAGGGAGGGAGGGAACTGGAGTACCTATAAAGTTTGTATGAGTGGAGATAATAAAAAATGTTAAAAAAAAAAAGTTAAGTGGTTGCCTCGTGCTCTGGGACCCCCA
The DNA here is from genome assembly GCA_023101885.1 of Typhlomys cinereus. NCBI lineage: Eukaryota > Metazoa > Chordata > Mammalia > Rodentia > Platacanthomyidae > Typhlomys > Typhlomys cinereus. Next base: position 332,334 of record JALPQD010000746.1, on the reverse strand, counting down.
CCCACTTACACTGCCCTGTGCGCTCTGGGTCAGGCCTTCTGCCAACCCAACTCATCAAGCTCTTCTCACTGCCTTCCTCTGCAGCAGAACCCAAGCAAAGCTCCCCGGAGAGTTCACACGACCACGCTGATGAGGGCTCAGCTGTGAGCTGATGGCTACTTTCCTCTTCCCTGCTTTACACGAGTGAATCTGCCCCAAGCACAGCACGAAAGTGCCAGAGCTGGAGAGTGAATACGAGCCTCAGATTCCCCCAAGGAGCAAGGTAAGCTAAACCTGTGGGGGGCACATTCCTGCCAATCTGACCATCAACCAGGGGAAGACCTTGGGGGAATCAGCAGGAGGAACACAGCTAGGGCCCGCACGGGCACTAAGCCTAACCAATTCCACACCCAACAAACCTCGACTGGGTGCGCTTATCCACCTCCTTCACAGATAACAGCCGTCCAAAGCCTTGTCTACCAGGTGTCTCTGCAGGACGCATATGTCCAGTGACTTCACCCAGTGCCGAGGGGACTAAGACTCCAGTCCCCCTGGGGGACGAGTCCCCCAGAAATTCTGCGCTCTGCAGCTGTCCCACTCCAGCAGCCCCACACCAGGCCTGGGACAGCATCATGCACACCCACGCTCCCTGGGAATGCTGAAGAGAGTTAATTCCAGGTCAAATCCTGCTCAAGTGTCTCCACCTCCTCTCAGGGCCTTTGCTCCTTTACTGGCTCTTTGCTCTTCAACTGAAGCCCGCCACAGCCAGACATAGCGTTTTTACTGAGAACAGAGGACTCGATATCCTTCATCCTGCACCTGGACTTCAGGTGGGTCAGGGCACTCCACTTTCTGTGCATGCATGCCAAGGTCCACACAGGCCCTCGGGTCAATGCCCCAAGCCGCCAGGCCTGGCACGGGAGCTCACCAGGAAGCCCAGAGCGAAGGGAGACAGCTGGAAACAACTCCAGCGCCCACTCACCTCTGGCCCAGGAGGGGATGGGCTTCCGAGGATGGGCCTCATCATCTGTGGAGTCATCGCTGTTCAGGTCCATCCCATAGTTATCGGGGTTGATCTTGGGTTGGGATCTGGGGCCTTGTGGAGTCATTTGATATGAGGTACGAACAGGAGACTGGAAGAAAACCACTGTGGTCAAACTCCCATTCCCCGGATTTCCCAAACTCACCACTGGAGGGCACTGGCGCTCTGATCGTCTCTCCTGGAACAAGAAAAAAAAGTTTATAGTCACGTTTCTTTTGACATGTCAAATTCTATACATTCCAGGTATCTTCCTTTTTGGGGCAAATTTTCTTCCAAGGCAGCGAACCCTCCCTCAGAACTGCCCCAGGACACCCCGTGATCTTCAGTGAATCTACCACAAATGACCCCTGAGCTAACCCAGTTTCCAACATCTTGGCTGGAATGACAGTCTATTTTGTTAGACATTCGCACTGAACTGAACAATTTAAATACTCATCAGCAGGAACCAGTTAAATTCCAATACAATTTACGCAGGACACAACCATAAAACATATTTACATGTGTTAAACAGTATTGAACGGAAATATATGATATATGAAAAGAAAAGACAGCCTGCCCAATACAATATAATCTGTGCTTACTTAAAAACAAGCATGTCTGAAAATCAGTGGGCTCTCATGTTAAAAGACAAGAAAATAGAAGGGAGACAGGCAAGGAAGGAAGAGTGTGATGGAAGAGAGGGTAGGATTGGGGATTAAGGTATGAAATTATTATAAATTCATTATAATCATGTAAAAAAACACTAAAAGAGTAAACAAACTTGAAAATGCATATGAGTAGGCATGTGTGTGCTTGCTGCTCATATAAAACAGTCATGTACATGGAAATCAAGGAGGATCTCAGCCTAGTTTTCTGAAGAGCCTTACTGTAGCTTTATACTTATATCAAAATATTTAGTTTTTATCTGTATTTTTTAAAATATGCAATTTCACAATATGAAAGTATATGCGGATCAAAAGTACCAAAAGCAGAAGTTAAGGGTATGGAACCTGTCTGTAGTCCCTTAATTAGTAGGCTAAGGAGAAAAGAACATTTAAGGACACCTGTGTGCACCCCCCCCCATATAAGAGAAATAAATGACCAAGTGACCAGCCTCTTCCTTCAGACTACCACGCACAGCCTGTGCTTGCAGCTGCTGAGCAGGAAGCCATCAGAGCAGGGCCCTTGCCACACTGGGGACCCCCTGCTCCTGGGGCTCGGGCCTCACCTGCACGTCGATGGTCATGTTCAGACCCTTGGCGGCACCTGGTACCGGAGCTGAGGCACCCACGCACGTGCATGCACCATGTTCACACACACATCAACAGCGACACACATGCAACTACGCACACAAACATGTGAAAATGGAAGAAAAAAAGGGGGCAGCAGAGCTGGACCCCAGCTTGATGCCAACAGCCAAAATTTCATCTTGTGATCTCCAAAAACAGGAGTCAGAGCCTCCTTTGGACACCAGTGATCACAGCTCCCACTCTCCCGTGCGCTCCAGGTCTCAGCTTGCCCCTCTTCTTGCAATGGAGAGGGAGACTTCTCCTCTAGCATTGTCACAGACCCAAGGAGACGATGTGGCCACTCACACACCTAACTCGGGGCAGACACAAGGCAGGGCTGGGGCTTCTGCATCCCCTCGCACATGAGTATGCGACCTCGACGCTCCCAGAACCTTCCTCTCACACTAGTTTCTATGAAGTAGACAGCTGCTGTGCCGCAGTGGTCGGCAAGGAAAGATTAAAAAAGAAATGTGCAGGACATATTTCAAGGGTAGCTTGAAAACCCATACAGCTGCCAAGCATTATGTCTATCCAGTCACCCCTCAGAGCCCACAATGCTGCATGTGCATCCAGCTCTGAGGCCATGCTGCCTGCCATCCCTTCCACTCTCCACCTGACTCCACCCACAAGACCAGTGTGTCATCACTAAGCCAGAGGAGGCCGAGTCCAGCCCTCTGTGCGTTTTCCTCATCTCCTTTAAGCCTATGACCGCTCCCAGTAAAGATGGGGTTCCCCAGACAGTGGGGCAGGAGAGGGCAGCTGCTGGGCCTGTGGATCTGCACACTTGGGCATAAACGTCAGTAGCAAGGCAACCTGAGCTGTCCCTACTACAAGGGAGATACAGTGGCCAGGGATACGGACTCTCAATGTCCTGTACCACACCACAAACCTCTGTCCATGGCAGCCCTGTTAAGAGCCCTGCATCCTACTGTGCCCACTGGGAAAGACAGAACAGGCTGTGGAGAGCCCCCCATGCTGACCCTTTATACACCTTAGTCCTGTGATCCACAAGCAACAGACTTTGAAGTCAACCTTCAAGGGACTTCACAGGACAAGGGGAGGCTGACCAGAGAGGCCTCACCTCTCAGCCTGGAGCCGCTCCTGCTCCTTCCTGCGCTCCTGCTCCCGCCGCCGCTCCTGCTCACCCAGCTGCTCCTGCTCGCGCGGTTCCACCAACCGCCTGGCCTCGGCCATCTTGTGCAGCCGCTCCTGCTCCTCCTCCTCCTTCCTCTGCAGCACCTCTTGATGGCGCCACTCCTCCTCCTCCTGAGGAGCAGTGCAGGTGGAGCCAGAGCACTCAGGCTGCTCAAGCCTGGTCTCTATGGCCACTACCATGACAACCACAGGGGTCAACTCCTTGGCAAGGAAGGTGTTATAGTTGGGCACAGGTGTTAACATGACAGTTGAGGGTTTGAGCTCTCGACACATTTGAGAGAATTAATGGTTAAGCCCAGAACAAACCTGCAGGAGATTGATTGGCTGATGGTGAAGGCCCAGCCCATGGTGCGTCGACCTAGGCCCTGAACAGGTGAATAAAATACAGACAACTGGTTGAGAGAATTGGCATCCTTGTGTACACTTGGCCAGACATGCTGGTCTGGCAAGTAAGGATTGTTCCTCTCTCAGCTGTTATGTGGATATGGTGTGACCAGTTCCCTTCGCCTTGGGGTTGGTGTGAGCTCTCCTGTCAAGCTGTAACCAGACAATGAATCCTAAGAGAATAAACCCCTTGTTCCCTTAAGCCTTTGATGGTGGTTGTGTCAGCAACTATGCAGGACAAACTGCAACAGAAGGCTTTCCAAGCCATGGTCAGACTGAAAGGGTACTCGGCAACTGCTGCAGAGCTGGCCTGAGCGGATGCTAAGAGCTAGCTGGCACGGGGCAGTCATCTGACCCATGTCCTCGGCTATGAAATGGTAACAGGAGTACCGTCCTCTCATGGGGTCGCTGAGGTCATTTACAGCACACACTTAGAACAGTGCCGGAAGCACAGCACATACACTTTATAGATTAGGACTCAAACTCCACACACAGATTTTTGTTCCTTACGACAGAAGCCTGAGAGTTACAGGGACAGGCACAGTCCTGTTCTTCCGGATATGACATTCAAGTGTGCACAGTAACATCAGTCATGGGCAGAGCACTGCGCATGTGCCAGGCACTACCCACTTACATATGTTAACATATCTTACTCTCAGCACCCCCACCAGGAAGATGTCACTGCTCCTTACAGTCGCCGAGGTCACACGGCTGGTAAATGGCAGGTATTACCCTCAAACGGCAGCTTCTAAAGAAAGGTTACCATCGCCACCCCATTGCCAAGTCACCTGATGACCTTCCTGGACTTGAACCAAGGATCAATTTCACAAATTGGGGTGTGCCCAGCAGGGCCTCATGGCACCTATCCCATTTCTTCCCGACACCCAGCTGTGCTCACACCTGCTGGGGCCACCTGAGCCTGCGCACCTCCTCCTTCTGCTTCCTGCGCGTCTCCACCTCCTACATCTTCTTGGCCACTGGTTTCTTCTTGGCCTTCTCCTCAGCCAGCCGCTCCTCTTTGGCCTGCAGAATGCGCCCACACCTGCACTCTGGAGCAGCCGCTCACTCAGCTGCAGAGTGGGGCCTAGAGCTCTAGGATGAGCACCCTGCCTCTCTGCCTCCCGCTTGCTGCCCACGACCAAGGGAAAGGGCACAAGAAGCCATTCCTGCCCCGGACTGTCCGTGCCCCTAGTGCTTCCTGACTTTACTTCTGGGAAATGCCACTGGGTCCTTGCACCTCATCGGAGAGGAAGACCCAAGGGAGAGTCTGGCATGCACATTAAAGGATGCTCCAGGGATGGGAGGGGGAGGCACTGGGGGATGGGGAGGAACGCACAGGGTGGTGGGAGGTTGGAGGAAGGGAGGGGACCGGTGTACCTGTTAAGTTTGTATGAGTGGAAATAACAAAAAAAAAAAAAATCTGTGTCTTCTTCTCCTCCATCATCTGCTCCATGCGCTCACGGGCCTGCATCACCTTGCAGAGGCGCTCTTCATGCTTCCTGCAGGCACAGAGCAGTTGAGAAGAGCCTGCCAGCCTGGGCCGGGGCAAGCTGGGCAGGAGCTGGGCAGGGGCTGGGCAGGGAGCTGGCAGGGAGTTGGGCAGGGGCTGAGCAGAGAGCTGGCAGGGAGCTGGCAGGGAGCTGGCAGGGAGCTGGGCAGGAGCCGGGCAGGAGCTGGGCACTTACAGCTTCATCTCCTCCAGCCGCCGCCACTTGTCCTCCTCCACCTTCTGCCTAAGAAGCAGTTCGGCCTCCTGCTTCCACCACAGGGTCTCCAGGCACTGCCGTTCCTTCTTCTGAAGTGGGTGGGGGGCAATGAGACATGAATGAGGATACCGGAGACCCCAGAGTTTGGTGTGGCAAGGTGCATCAACTCAATTACACGGCAGCAGCAGCAGAATGCCTGAGAGGCAGGGATGTCACCGGGCAGCGTCCATGCCCACCCAGGCCAAGCACAAGGCTCCATCTCCTCCCAGGAGTCCTTGAGTGCCCCACAAGAGCCTGATTTGTGGCCAGAGCAAAAATTCAGCTCAAATTTCATATGTCCCCATCCCAACTATGTAAGCAGTGCAGTTGAAGAAAGAATGAAGATGGAGGTTTGTGCTGGGTTTAGGAGACAGCAGGCAGAAGCATCCATTCCTCACTAGCATGCCGAGAGCAGTGTGCCTGGGTGTGTACGCTACTCCTGTGGGCATCAACTCTTTCCAAATAGTTGAAAAAAACAAGTTCTGCCAAATGTTAACAAAGGCTGTACAGGCTAACGAGAAAGATCATGGGTGGCATTTTTTTTTTCCTTTAGTTTCCAAATGATATGGCTACATTAATAATTTTTAAACAACTATAAGAACTAGCTGGTTGTAGAGGAAATCAATGCTGGCACCCCCTCCTATGCAGATACAGAAAACACCAGGGAGACGTGGCTATAACTACAAACAGCAAGAATAGGCAGAACTTTAAAGTGTACTTTTGCCAGAGATACGACTAGTGCTTCCCACTTGAAGAGATCAGGGCTGCAAGAAGCTTCGACCCAGATGGGAACCCCATGCCTACCACCCACTCTGGCTCCCACCTCCAGGCTCAGCCTCTGATAACCTTCTTCCCTCCCACCCACCAGGCAGGGATGGCTCCTTTCACTTCTTCCTGACCTGACCCTATGAGAAGATTCCCGTCTAGGAATCTGGCCCCGAGGTAACAACAGGTTCCTGAGAATGGAGATAAGGGCTCAGACTAGGAGTCAGACGGAACAGATACACTCAGCCTCTCTCCCTGCCTCGCACATAGCTATGAAGCTTGGGCAGAATGCTGAAAACCAAAGTGGCCACTGCACCACAGACACCACAGGAGCTAGACGCACTGCTGACTTATGAGCTCCTGGGCTCCAGCCCTAATTACCACACTCATTAGTTTTGAGAACTAAGCAAATAGGCCGCCTCCAGGCCTCCAACTGCCTGTGAACTGGCCCCCTCCCACACTGCAGCATCCCAGAACAGCACGCAAAGTTTGGACCCACACTCACAAAAAGCAGACAGCTTGTAGCACAATCTACCCAGGTCAGCTGCTGGCAGGCAGCAACACTGGCAAAAACATCAACACTCTCTAAAAGGCTTAACCCAGACCAGAATCTCGGACATGGCATGAAGAATGTCAAGGACACAATCCAAAAACTAAGGCGTAGGCAGGGGATCTGGAAAATCTCTGCTGTCGGGGGACACACAAAGATCAGCTCTGGTGTCAAGGCAGCAAGTGGTAGGAAGTATCTAAAGTAGACTTCAGATTAGCTGGTCCCCAAATGCTGGAACAAGTGTCACACTATCCCACAATCCTTCCTTTCTGCTTCCCAAGCCAACCACACTCCAGCTTTCAACAAAGCTGAGATTGCAGCCTTTCATCCCAACAACAGAAGGGCTGAAATCGCCCAGCACGAACTAGAAGCTGAGAGCTGTTCATGTCACAGGATGTTGTCTTTCCAGAGTGGCCCCCAAGTCCTCACCCACACAGTCTCCCTGCTAGGTACCCAACAGTCACACAGTCCACTAAATAGCCAATTGTGAAACATGTTGTCACCTTGTCCAACCAGAATGCAAGCAAGGCAAGCCTGTGACTTGCTTGGCCAGCTGCTGGAAAGCCCTCTCAAAGGCGGAGCCCTCAGCTGGAGACAGAAGCCCTGCATGTGCCTTCTGAACACTTCACAGACACCGAAAGGATGAAGAGACAGGCAAACACAGGGACAGTTCAGCACCTAGGACTCCCCAAATCTCAAGCCATACACACCTCTTTTCTAAGGAAGCACTCAGTAACCGGCCAGGCTCGAGCTACATAGCCCCCTTTCCAAGAACCTTGCTCTTCCCTAACAACTCCCTGTGTGTGGTCAAATGCTTTTAACAACATATCCAATAACTGGAAGGGAGGGATCAGATGCCATCTGAAGCAGTTTGAGGTGTGTTCATAGTAAGGCGACCTGTGTCCTCTAAGTGATCTAGGGGAAAGACCCTATTTGGTGCCTCATGCCTAACATATGAATGGGTTCACATATGATAAAAAAACTATAGGATGCCCCACCCTTGCCCACACAGAAAGTCCAAGTTCCCATCTGTTGATCAAGTTTATCAGAGGAGAAAACCACCCATACCCAGCCCCTAGCAACCTCCTCCTTCTCCTGGACCAGAAAGAAGCCCTGAGGGGTCACCGGGCTGAGGGGTCACTGGGCTGAGGGATCACCAGGCTGAGGGGTCACCAGGCTGAAGGGTCACCCGGGCTGAGGAATGACCAGGCTGAGGGGTCACTGGGCCGAGGGGTCACTCGTGCCGAGGGGTCACCCTGCTGTTCCCTTGATGTGTTCACTGCACTTTGATATAAAACACCTTGCTAACAACTGTTCTGTGCTTTGTCTTCAATTCTTCAAACATGATACCAAGAACCTGGGATACAAGTCAGATGGTGTCCATTAGTGATGGGCGCATGGTGTCAGGACTGTAGACTGAGCAACTACAAGGGTCTGGGAAGAGAACAGCCTCAGTGGCCTGGTTCCCCCCCCCCTCCTTCAACACAGCTAACTGTAGAACACATTGCTCTCTTGGGCTGGCTCCTTCCAGGGTATGCAGCTTCCCTTGGCAGATGTCCCACATTGTCTCTGGCATTTCTAAGATCTTTGCTTCTCAGTGCCAAACAAGGCTTTAACTCCACAGTACTCTTCCTGGGCTTCTAAACTACAGACTTGGCTGCCTGGATTCCACCATTCTCTGAAACCTTGGAGGAGGAATCCATGACCACCTCTCTCTTATATCTTTGCTGCCCTGAAAACCAGAACCATGTGGACAACTTTACCAAGTTCTACTATATCCTCCAGGTGGAGATTGTCACAGACCAGAGTCGTGGCCTCAAGACCAGGGATACCCCAGACCAGGTGGAGAACATAAACACACACCACTCTAGGCCGAGTGAATTCTGAACCCCTTTACCAAAACTTTTGTGACAGCTTTTCTGCAGAAAATTTTGGGGTAAAGAATGTTGCACCTACAAATAGACATATAATTTCCTAATCAGCAAAATCACCTTCAGGGTGGACATTTTTTCAAGAACCTAATCCATTGCTTGAGGGTAAAGGGATTTAACAGAAACATTCTCTCAGTATTTCCAAACCTAGCTAATCTATAATGCTTCACTGGATAGCCATGGGGCTGAGCCTACATAGTTGACATTTTAAACAGAGACTGCATCTTTAAAATACACAGAGGAGGAATGAACTCCTTTTGATTTCAACAATTAACTGTAGGAGTGCCCAACACCCCATAAGTCCCAGCGTGAGCTTTTCCTGTTGTCCTCTCCAGATTGATCCTCTCAGTCAGGCATGTTGATATGGGCACCAGGCATGGCAGCAGGTTCTACCTTGGGAAGTTGCATGCAGCTCATGCAGTCTCTGCAATCCAAGCTTGAACCACGTCTCTAGGGGGGCCATGGCTTGGATATTCAAGGGCCATAAGCGACTATAGCGTGGTCCTGTTGATGGAGCACTACTGAGATATGTGCTGAAGGAAACACTAATTATTAAAAGAATAATTCTTCCTATGATAGCATTCTTCCATTCCTTTAATAATAAGGTTGCTTATGTCTTCCTTAGAGGAATTCCAGAAGTATGTTTCCATCAGTCAGATGACCTATCTGTGAACCATGCATTCTCTAAACCTGGGGTCCATTCTGTCAGGCCCCATATCGCCAAGGGTGTCTCTTTCGGGACGGAGGTGATCATTGTTGGGAGTGCACTCGAATGGTCCATCTCTGTGATTTCTCGTAAGAGTGCTGTTTGGGACAGGAAAGACACAGCCCCCTTTGGTACCGACATGGATTCTCCCAGTTTGGATTGCAAATACCATCTCCAGGAGCAGTCTTGGCATCTAGTCTTTCTGGCATGATGGTCTCTTCCTTGGCCTTCAGCCAGGGTAAGAGGGTATCACGGTTCCTTTTAAAGTTCTAGTGAACTGATAGCATAGTCTTATACTTCTGGAATTTCTTAGTTAATACATAGGTGGGAATTTTACACACCTATGTTTTAAGACATTTGAAGTTATTCTCTAATTCCTTTAAAATCAGTGCACACATTCTGGCTAACAAGTCTACTTATTTTGAGTGACTAGACATGAAATCTCTTTTAGAATTTGACTTAAAGTTAAAAAGCAGGCTTTATCTCTAGATCAGAGAACAGGAAGCTAGTTCCAAAAAACCAAAGAGCAGGTAAAAGCACTCCTAATTCCCAGAAGAATTCTCCTGCCAGGGACAAAGCTTGAATTACCTAGGAGAGAGTGTTTAGAACCTGTTCATGGACGTTATTGTAACATTCCAAGAAATTCCTAGCACCTGCCCATGGGGTTACTGTGACCTTCCCCAGGAAACAGGCTTTAGGCCTGAACTGGGAAGAAACACCAAGGCCTGACAATTTCCATATTTTTTCCTTATATCTCTTAAATAAAGTCATGTCCTTTTCCCAAAAGATGCTTCTTTGAATCCATCTTTTTCAAACTAAGACATATTCTACCAGATTGGTCAGATAAGGACGCGGCATGAGATTGCCCCCCCCCCTTGTCTCACAGCTGGTTCAACTTCTCTGTGCTGACTCTAGGCAAAATTTTTCTTAGGTCTTTGCTTTGGAAGAGAAACAGAGCTTTCCTTTGGGGCCCCACCCTTTAGTTCTTTCCTTCTTGAAGGATTTTCATTCTTATGTGTGGGTGCCTTCGCTAAGTATCTTGCCCAAGGTAGGACCGCTCTTATAATACAAATAAAAATCAGACTTTGATTGAGTCACCATTTTGCTCTCTGCTTCTTTCTGGTTCAGTCCTTTAAGTTTGGCATTGTATTCTTTCTCACAATTTTTGCTTCTTTCTACCTGATTCCTTACTCTTTTTCATAACTCTCAACAAGACCGCTAAAAAGTAGCCATGCCACACTGTCAAGACTATCTTGCTTTGCAAGTTATTGGGCCAAACACTCCAATTTAACTTCAAGCTCTCAGGACCAGGGCAAAACTTCACCAGACTCTCTGTCAACACATGGTTCCATTTGCCACTTCTCCAGTTCCAGACACGGTCTTATTCCCCTCTGGACCATCACAAGCTTCCACTGCCTATGTCTGTCACAGCATTGCTCTTTGACAAGTTTTCACAAGAAAGCCCTTCTTCACATCTGGAAACCACAGCAGCAAGGAAAGTTTCATCTTGGTCTTCACTTCTGTTGCCTACTCATCTCCTCCTCTGTGGAGCAGCCCCATATGGTTAGAGATGAACCCATCCTTTCTTCATCTTTGAGGAATGCAAAGTCAGAATGTAAGTCTAGAGTGACTTGGGATCAGTGTAACTTTGAATGTGCTCTAATAAGAAAAAAATCTTATTCTTTTCTCTCTTTCCTTTCCCTCTTCCTTTCTCTCTCCCTTTCTCTCTTTCCCTTTCTCTCTCTCTCTCCTTTCTCTCTCCTTCCTTCCTTCCTTCCTCTTTCTTTCTCTCTATCTTTCTTTCTTTCTTCCCATTTTCTTCTTTCTTTCTCCTTCTTTTTTTTTTCTTTTATCTTGTTTCCTCCCTCCCTTCTTCTCTCTTTCTTCTTTCTCCCTCCCTCCCCCCCTCCCTCCCTCCCTCCCTCTTTCCTCCCCCCTCCCTCCTCCTTCCTTCTTCCTTCCTTCCTTCTTCCTTCCTTCCTTCCTTCCTTCCTTCCTTCCTTCCTTCCTTCCTTCCTTCCTTCTGAAGCAGCCCAGGCTGTCCTTGAACTTGCTGTACAGTTGAAGCCCTGAATTCCATACCCTCCTGCCTCCATCTCCCAAGTGTTAGCATTATAGAAGCATTATAGACATGCACCTTTACGCCAGGTTTATACAGGGCTGGGATAAAAACCAGAGCTTTGCGCATGCCAGGCAATCACTGAGCCAGCCCAGCGCCATCCCTATCTGCAGTAGTAGCAAACTACTTCTCACACAGCTGAGAAGCCCCTTAACAATCCTTTCCAGTGATTCCCAGATTCTCCCTGAAGAACTTACTGATGGAAGAGAGGAAGCCTGTTACTCCTCTCCCCTGGAGGAGTGGAGGCAAGGGGATAATAAATATGATACTAATGTGACTGTAGCAACCCTTTGTTAACCATTTGTCATGTACAAGGTTAATAGGGCTTTATTTACACTTTCTCTTTTAATTTTTATGGCAAACTTTCAAAGCTTAGAAGTTATACCTCCTTTTGCAATCGGTTGGTTCTCTGTTTTATCCTCTAGTTGGACCAGTTCTTGCTAAACCAATGTCCTTCACACTGCCACATCTGAGGAGGGTTTCAGGCTTTACATTATTTGACATCCATCTCTGTTGACTCTGTCATATCAGACCTTCCCCTTAATATGCTTTTCATTCAGTTAGTTTGGAATTCTTTCTGCATTCTCTGCTTTCCTGATTTTCTTCCTTGCTTGGTTGCTGCTTAGGTTTTCTTCAGCCACGGGCAAGTTTTTGTCTTGTGCCGTCTTTGTTATTTGTCTTCCATCTTCTTTATTTGTTCTGTATTTGCTTTCTGAGCAATTTCTCCTTCACTTAAGCTGTCACCTACACTCTGTATGGCAGAAAGTTCCAAACTTATGTCTCTAGCTTTCATCTCTCTCCTGAACTATAGCTCTCTAAATCTAGTTAGCTGTATTGGACTTGTGAGGCCAGATCATTTTCTCCTGAAATTCAGTATATTTTGAACTGTCCATTGTCATCGTTCCCCACTGCACGTCACCTGTTGGGCCCACCCAGGAATTATCCCAGGGCCTAGCCGAGCACATGGGACCAAAGATGACACTAACAGCTAGTGTCCTGGGCATAACCCTGATCACATTACAGAGAGCCCTAATTGGCTTTCAGGAATTGACCTACTTTCCTTGAGATACATCCAGCCTGACCTCTAGGGCCTGGATGCTGTGTTGACTTTTCACACAATTGGCTGCCTATTTCACACCCTGTGGTCCTTTGTTTATTTAAGCTGTTGTTACCCCCCAATAGAGATTTGCTCTGACAAACTTCCCGTCTGTTTCTGAGTCTCTGGGGAGTTGAGGCAGAGGAGGAGGCAGCCGGGCTTACCTATCTTCATCTTGACAGCCTGGAGTCATCGTCCCCTACTGTGTGTGTGTGTGTGTGTGTGTGTGTGTGTGTGTGTGTGTGTGTGTTTGTATGTGTGTGTGTGTGTGTGTGTGTGTGTGTGTATGTAGGTAGAGCGACCCCACGTTGTGGCTTGAGAACTCTGCAATCTGGTGCCCTGTGTGAGGAACTTCCCAGATCGGACAAAGTGAATCGGGCCTTGAGGTAAGTTTCGACCCTTAGTATGGGTAACTCAAAAAACAAACGTGACCCAGTGCCAATAGCACTGAGATCTGTATTAAGAAACCATGGTTTTGAAATTCCACATCTCTGCATTGCGGACGTTTGGCAAACAGCCCTTGAATTAGCACCTTGAGCCCAATTCTCCAATATGCTTTCATGGGATACGTGGAATAAGATAGAGGACCTAGCCAGAGAGGGAGAAAAACATCCTAAAATATTACTTCCCTTGGAATTTTATCCCACGGTTTCTGTGCTTAAGATATCGCTCCTTCCCCATGCGATCTAGAGCCCATGGGAAACTAAGGTAGAGGCGGAGCAGACAAAGGGGAAGGAGGAGGAGAAGGAGGAAGCAGAGCCACTTCATACTTGCAGCGTGGCTCCAGGGTGTCTGCAGCCAAAAACAAGCCATCACGGGCGCCCCTCTGCCGAGCCATGGAAGGGCAGGGATTTCGCTGAGCAATGGCAGGGTGCAGGAAGCCATGGGGATGGCAGGCATGCCCACCATTTGCGGGTTTCCACACTGAATGGTACCCCAGCACTCTGCACACACCGGGAACAGGGCACAGAGCTGTGGCCCCCAAGCGTGGCAGAGCCAAAATAATGGTTGAGAACCCTGCCAAAAGGAGCCTCGCGGGAAGGCAGAGCTGTGCGGAAACAAGGCGCACAGAAATGCAGCTCGTGGGGAAACGGAGCCACGTGGAAACGGGCCGTGTGTGGGGCAAAATGCTTGAGAGCAGAGTGCAGAGTTGTCAGCCCCAGCGAGGGGGAGGAACTAACCGCTGCCAGGGCAGCTGCATGGAGCTGCCCACCTGAGGCTAGGAAGGGGGTGCCTGCTCCAGGAGCTCCAAAATGATGTGGGAAAGTGGCTGCCGCTAGAGAGAATGCCTGACACACGCAGTTCTCTTTATCAAGGGAGAAGGAGGTGGGGATGATTTATAGGAAGCCCCCCCCATACACCTTCACAAAAACTTATCCCGAATCTGCACACGGACATGGCTCTCGGCAGGCTAGAGCGGGGGAACTTAGGGGGGCTGAGGAAGACTATGTACAAATTCCTCAGTTCCCTGTGCAGGCGGGTGGGGACTACTTCTGTTTGTGTTTGTCTAAAACTTGATTCATAAAGGCTTTGCCTCTCATAAACTGAAGGGACCAGAAAAACTGTCTGTTCTTTGTATGTTGCCTGTGATGATAAAGGGTTACTTTATAAAGTTCTGACTTGCTTGGTTATCTGGACTTCCTATAAAATGTGTGATTTATGCTTCAAAATAACAGCTGTGGTTACTTCAAATTTTATTGCGTGCTTAGAATCACTTTTTTGTTTTTGACTCTGTTCATTATTTGCCATGCCCAATTTAAATGCACCCTTAAAAATGAATCTTTTTAAGAACATTAAAGGCCTGATTACGTACTGACTAAAATATCTTGTTTTATCTTGATTTTTATGAAGCTTCACAAAAGGTGGTATTGTGTTTTCACCTAGGATCTGATAACATCGCTTTTGTAATTCCTTTAAAATTTGTTTTCCCATGTGTAATGTTAACATATCTAATAGCCAGAAAGAAAAACTGGATTCTGAGAAATTCATTGGGAATTTCTTCATTCTCCTGGTATGTATGAGCTCTCTTCCTTGGGGAGAAATCTGCTTCCTAATTCCAGGTATACTCCCGTGTTCTGCTACAATCTTGCAAACTTAATTTGGATATAATGATTTTTAAGATGAGGTCTACTGTTAATGCCTCTTTTAAAGGACTTTTCTTACAGGGTATCTAATGTAAAAACAACAGGGAAAACATCAAGTAGGATAAAGAAAATATGAAAAAAGGATGTATGGTACTTGGATGTACAAAAGGTTTAAAAGAAGGTTTATAGGATAGAAAAATATTACTTAAAAATTAAAATATGTACAAGAGGTTTATGAGTTGGTTGCTTAGAAAAAATGTTAAAATACGCTGTAAAGATTTATGGAGAGTTAGGTTCATAAAAAGACTAAAAATTAGAGATGGTGATTAAAAGACAATGTTGTACATTATGCTTCTTCCATGCTTAGAAGAAAAGACATTGAGCGTCAGACATTAGAGATTAAGAATTAAGCTTCATGTTCAAATGTATTTCAATTGTCTGTTTTGATTAAGCAGGAATTTGGTCACTCATAAAATCCCAACTTCTCAAGGGCTGCGGGAAACTCATCATGGGGGCCATGAGCAGAGTGAGCCTGTCACTCTTCTGGCCCTAGGGAAGGTCTGAGACTAGGGCCTGCAGCGGCCCAAGCAGGGCTTTACTCAGGAAAAGCCAAGGCCCCACCTAAATCCTGAATCTCATGATAAAAGCGAGCAGGCTTCTCCTGGGAGTGGAGGAAAAGGGCACCTTTAAAATATGGGAGGAATGTTTTAACCTCTGTGTAAATGTGTGAGTGAATGTCAGCCTGAGGTGGGAAACCTGTTACACCTGTGCTCCCCATGATGAGATCCCTTGAAGCCATGGGATTCATTTGGGCCAGTTCTGTGTTTCCTTGATGATACAATACAGTCTAGAGTGGGTTCAGATTAGAATCTAGTCACTTGGTTTATAGAGTGCTTGACAAAACTCTGCTGAGCCATGTGTCCTTTCCCCAAGTCCAGGTCCACTAAACTAAAGCCAAAGGAGAGATTTCCCCTTCCTGTGTCCAGGGACTAACTAAAAATTACAAATGCTTAGTCCTACCTACCTGAAAGAGAGTCAACTTGTACTGTATTCTCGGGCATGCCTTGTTTACATCTTAGACAAGAGATCACCCCAGTGAAATCTTGAAGTTATAATACCATCCAAACAGACAAACCACGACCAACAAATGACAAAAAGTTAAGAGACTATAGAGATCTGTACCAAAAGTACCAGCTAGCAGCTCAGGAAAAGCTTTGTCTTACAATAGAAATGCCATCAAGACTAAGGTGGAACAGGAATTTCTTCTAGATTCCACATCAGCCAGACTCCCATCTGGAGGACATGGTCCTCATCTGTTAGAGAGAAATAGGCCCCCATCTGGAGGACAGCATCCTCATCTGCTCAGGAGAGGTTGGAGCACTGTGATTAAGTAGTCCACCATCAGGAAGCTTTCACTTCTATCTTGGAGGTAAAATCCTTTGTTTCTGTTTGTCCTTCCTTTTGTTCTGTGTTGTCTTATGACCCCACTGACTAATGAAATAGGACACATGTAGATAACCCCTTTCAAACTTATTTTTGGACCAATTTAAAGACTTTAAAATAAGAAAGATGACCTAAGACTTAATAAAATGAAACACAAAATAAAAAAAAAATTAATACTTGGCATTTCCCTAAGGAGATAGGTAAAATATTAACAGGCATGCCTGAGCCGACAACCCAGGACCCCTTCTGACAGGGGAAAGATCATAGGATGCTTTAAATATGTTAGACTGGGAGCTTTGAAACGGATGCAAACATAGGAAGCTTTCATGTCGCCTATGTCCAAATATGGGAATCTTTTTTTTTAATTTTTATTATTATTATTATTTATTCAACTGTGCGCATGTGCATGTGTATGTGCGCGCGTGCGTGTGTGTGTGTGTGTGTGTGTGTGTGTTTGTGTGTGTAGAACCACGGACGAATTCGCGAACCACCCTGGACGCCTCCACCTCCTTCTGCCCCGGGATTCACAGGCTCCGCCCTACCAGGACCACAAGCGCAGGCCGCCCCCGCTTCCGCCTGGCGTCTATACGTGGGATCTGGGATCCGAACTCAGGACCTTCCGCCTGCAAGGCGGAGGCTTAACCCCTGAGCCACCTCTCCAGCCCCCAACTATGGGAATCTTGACTGGAGGAAAGATTGCCCCTTGAACCCCAAGGCCCAGGGGCCAAGCCCACTGGGGGGGCACCAATAAAATGGCCTGAAGCTCTTAGCTTCCCTCCCGATGGGAAAAAGGAATTTGCTGCTGATATCCAGCAAAAGAAGGCCCAATATGCCAGGTTGAGCATCTCATGAGAACCTTGGGTTTAACATGCAAATGGGAAGCCTCTTTGATTCTATGTTGATGGACTAGAGAGCACAAAATTTTAGTGCTCAACTTCCTTCCTAGGCTTTTGTCAATTCTTGATTTTACTAAAATGTTAATGATCAAGAAAATGACAGGTTCATCAGTCACTCACAAAGTAACTACTGAGATTCCTTATATACTTAATGATGTTGCTTTTAGACATTCCTTCGTTTAATGAAACAAGATAGGCAGTTCACATTGTTTTAAAATATGATCATAGAAAGTCACAGCTGCAGAGAAAAAAGATCTTCAGTATGTAGATTAGTTCTTGGTTTTTTCACCAGACACAGTCAGTGACTATTCCAGGTGAGGTAACAGGTTTTCTTTACTGGCTCTTGCCTGTACCCACAGTAAGATTACTGAGCTTATTTGGCTTATCCCATGTGCCTTCCCAGTTGCAATGGTTTAGTCCTTGTGTAGATCTTAAAAGTTTAACTTATGTTTTGTCTCTTTTAAAGGGACCTTAAAGTAATAAAGCCATCTGTCAAAGACCTCTAGACCATCCCAGAACTTATTAGATGAGGACATCAGACTGCTTTCACTTTCATCATCCCATCTCTGCAGGAAGTAGTTAAAGAACGGTTGTCGCCCCTCATCCCTTGAGCAGTCTGGGTCCTCAAATAAGTTAAAGGGTAAAGTAAGCAGCTTTAGAACAGCCATGCTGGGATGAGTCTCTCAAGGTCTTTGAAGGTCTTTAAAATTCCAAAAAAGACATCCCCCTCTGCTAGATAACCCCATACCCAACCAGATTAAAGGTCCCATTACTAAAACAAAAAGGAGGAGTAAGCCCACACCAACAGCCAGGGTTGGCATTATTTACCATCAACGTTTTAAATTTTCAAAAAGGATAGCTTGAATCAAGATTCCAAAGACACTGGGGAAGCCTATCCACCAAACCTACTGTCAAGAAACTATCCATGGTGTGCTCTTTGTAGGAAGATTCTAACCATAATCCTTATAGGCCTGACCTAATTCAAGATGGCCTGATTGATACCTTGCCTAAACCAAGGTGGAGTCGATCTGGGTTTGACCTAACATCTAGAAAAAATTGTTTTTTTAAGAACTATATCACTTAAGTGTTTCCTTAGCACATCTCTCAGCAGTGCTCCATCAATGAGAGCACACTACAGGCGTTTATGACCCTTTAACATCCATGCCATGCCCCCCCCCGAGACGCAATTCAAGCTTGGAGACTTGTGAGGCCTTGGTCTAAAAATGGACCAGGGAAGCCTGTACTGTCTGTGTGAGCCACATGCAACTTCCCCAGGCTACCTGCTGCCATGCCTGGTGCTGATGCCAACCTGCCTGATTGAGAGGACCAACCGAGACAGGACAAAAGCGAAAGCTTGCGCTAGGACTTATGGGACATTGGACATACGTATAGTTAATTGTAAAATATAGTCTCTACTAAAACAAAAAGGGGGAGATGTTGGGCCCGCCCAGGAATTACCCCAGGGCATAGCCGAGTATGTGGGACCAAAGATGGTACTAACAGCTAGTGTCCTGGGCATAATCCTGATCACATTACAGAGAGCCCTAATTGGCTTTCAGGAATTGACCTACCTTCCTTATTGAAATATATCCAGGGCCTGGATTCTGTGTTGACCTTTCACACAATTGGCTGCCTGTTTCACGCCATGTGGTCCTTTGTCTGTTTAAGCTGTTGTTACCCCCAATAAATCGAGATTTGCTCTGACAAACTCCCCATCCGTTTCCGAGTCTCTGGGAAGTTGAGGTGAAAGAGCGGGCAGCCAGGTTTACCTTTCTTCATCTTGGCCCAATCCAAGCCAAGCACTAGTAATAACTGGCAAGTGTAATAATACCAACTAAATCAGTTCAGTGAAAAATACACAGAAACTGAAAGGTCCTAAGAAACAAAACAACAATGCCCTAGTCAAAGTGCAGATCCACGAGAAACAAAACCCAAGAAGACCAAGCTCCCACAGAAAGAATTAACCCCATAAAGACGGATTCTGACCAGAACAAATTCACAGAAAATAGCCAAGAAAGCCAACCCAACATAATGACTTTCAGAGTATGATCATTACCATGATTAATACTATGTAAGAGGAAATCCGAGAAGAGTTAAACAACCGAATCAACCACTTTGAACAGGAATACAACAGGCATTTGGAGGAGTTGAGAAAAACAACTCAAGAAACAAAAATAGACATAGAGCAGTTAAAACAGTGCTCCACTTCCTTAGCCATCAGGGAAATGCAAATCAAAACTTCCCTGAGATATCATCTCACTCTGGTCAGGATGGCAAAAATCCACAATACAAACAACAACAAATGCTGGGGAGGATGTGGAGAGAGGAGAATTCTCCTACATTTCTGGTGGGAATGCAGGCTCATACAACCACTCTGGCGAGCCATCTGGAGATTCTTAAAGAAATTAAAGATTGAAATGCCATATGACCCTGCTCTTCCACTTTTGGGAATAATCCCACATACAGCAAAAATTCACCTCGATAGCACAAGCATGACCATGCTCATAGCAGCACTGTTTACAATAGCAAAGTCATGGAAAAAACCCAAATGTCCAACAATTGACGAGTGGATAAGAAACTGTGGTACGTCTATACAATGAAGTACTACTCAGCCATCAAAAATGAAATACTGGAATTTGCCGGGAAATAGATGTTATTAGAAACAATTATATTAAGTGAAGTATCCCAGACCAAGAAAACTAAGCGCCGTATGTACTCCCTAATAGGTGGCTCCTAGTACCAAACCCACCCAGCCCACCTAGAGACACTCGACGATAAATCTCTGTAATACCTAGAGTAATTGCAAAGATTATGATCAGGAGGGATGGGGTAGGAGGGCCACACCAGAAACAAAGAGAGAGGGGACCATGTTACAGCAGAGAAAAAGGCCTGCAAGTAATGAGACATCTGGTTAAGTTCACAGACTTTCGTTCCTGATCATTTACAACTGAGGGAGTATGATCTCACCAGAAGGGGAGGGCATAAAGTCTGGTAGATAAAAAGTAACCATTTTGCAAATGGGTGATTAACCCCTCCTTCACTGTGGTTTCCTGCTTTTATTACATCTACCTTTGAATATACTCTTATAACAAGACTCTAGTTTAAGAGCTTTTTATCTCTGTCCAGGGGGTGACATACAACACCCATCAGGGCGGAGTGAAGGGCATTGCAGGAGCAGCAAAACTGCAAAAGAAAATCAACAAACCACAATCCAGAACTTCAGAGACTCTATATCGACCACCTGGAACTAAGACAGCCTAATCTCTCCCCCATCCTGAAGCTCAGGGAAATTTGCGGAAGAGGGGGTGGTAAGATTGTAAGAACACAAGGATGGGAGGAGTAATGATATGCAAGATACTCCACACAAGTTAGGGCCGAAGCAATCATAATTGGACTTTGCATGCCCTGCGCAATGTCCAACACACTACTGACCCCACAAAGTCTAGCATTTGCTAAAGGCACCAAGATCCTTGGAGGCAAGGGATTTACACCACAATAATGTTCCTATGCTTAAGGGGAACACAGGAAAGGTTCAGGGAAATGCCACTGGGTCCTTGTAGGTCATCAGAGAGGAGGGTCCAGAGGAGAATCTGGCATGCACATTAAAGGATTCTCCGGGGATTGGGGGGAGGCACTGGGGGATGGGGAGGGAGGAGTGAGGAGAGTAGAAGCAGGGAGGTTGGGGGGAGGAGGAGAGAGGTATGGAACCGGTGTACCTATTAAGTTTGTATGAGCGGAAATAATAATAATAATAATAATAATAATAATAATAATAAAAGATACCTAACCAGGTCACTGCTTATGCAAATGAAGAACGCCATCAAGCCAAGAACTCAATCTTGATGATTAATATTTAAATTCACACGTTGCAGTTCATTGGTCAGATCTAGGTGGGGAGATGGGAGAGGGTTCTTCTTGGCAATGGAAATAGGAGCATGATTGGTCCAGGGCCACAGCTGTGGTTCTTCCAAGAACACAGACTGCATAGGTGACACCTAGTAACAGATGACTAGGCGATGCCACTTTGAAGTTAGGTCCACCTCTTGGTAGCTAGTTTCATTCAGTAGCAAGTCAGAAAGTACACTTGGTCACCTCAGACTAGTAACTCACAGTGCTGCGACATAACCCTTTCCTTCCAACAGATGCTTCTACATCCCTCCTTGTTTCTCTTAGCAATGTGCCTAGAATGTGGTAAAGTAGGCCAAGTATTCATTGGTCTTGTAATTTCTTTCCAAAATTGTGGCTCTTGTCTAAAAAGTATAAAAAGGACACTTTGGCCATTTCCTCAGACTTCATTCTCTTGGCAAGAGCACTATGAACATGAAAACCAAGCAAGAGTATATGGTTTTCTCCTGGTGGTCAGCACTTGTGCCAACTGAGCGCTTAGATCCAGCTGAAGAGCCCACTTAGGAACTAAATGATGTTATCAACCATTTAACACTTAGCACCATTCCCACGTAGTACAACAGCTCTCAGCCTTTCATTCAAGAAGTTTCCCTTTGCAATGGAAGGTATTTAATACAGAGACTCATAACCGGCTAAGAATAAGGGACTGTGGGTGCTTTGTCCTAAACAGAACAGCTGCATCACCCACTGCCGGAAGGTCCCAGGGAACACTGCGGAAGAGGGCAAGACTCAGGGATTTGGGAAGGCCGCTGCCAGACAGTATCTCCTGGATATTACAAGGCTGCTGGACTCATGAACGTACTGTAGCTGTGTCTATGTCACAAGACCTACCCAAGAGGTGACATCAGAAGGAAGATCTCAAGAGTTAACACACCTTCTGAGGGACTGTTGAGAGTGAATGACAGATGGGTGTCATAGTTAGGCATAGGTGTCAACTTGACAGTTGAGGGTTTCAGCCCTGGGTACATTTGCAGAGAATTAATGGTTGAGTTAAGCCCAGAGCAAACCTGCAGAAGATTGTCTAGCTGATGGGGAAGGCCCAGACCATGGTGGATGGGACTAGACCTTGGAATAAATACAGAGAGCTAGTTAAGAAAGTTGGCATCCTTGTGTATACTTGGCCAGACATGCTGGTCTGGCAAGTAAGGATTGTTCCTCCCTCAGCTGCTATGTGGAAATGGTGTGACCTGTTTCCTAGGCCCTCATATCGGTGTGAGCTCTCCTGTCAGGCTGGACTGAGAATTGTAACCAGACAAGTGGAGGAGAAAATAAACCCTTGGTTCCCTTAAGCCATTTGATGGTGATTTACCAGCAGCCATGCAGGTGAACTGCCACAATGGGGGAAGGAGACCCTGGCTCTACTCTGCCACCTGACTACAGGGGCAACACAACCAGCTGCCTTGTGTTCCTGCCCCAATTCCTTACCTTATGTGTGACTCAAACTGTCAGCCAAAATAAACCCCACCTTCCTCAAAATAGTCAGGGGCAGCTAGATGGCTCAGCAGGTGGTGACTGCTTGAAAACGTAGTTACCTGAGCCTGATCCCCAAAACTCAGATAAAGGGCTAAAACTGCTGTCAGCCAGAAGTGGCTAAGTAAAGGAGGTCAGTTCCCCTTCCCTTCTCAACTTTTGGGTGAGAGCACTCTTTGTGGCCTGAACAACTCCCCATGGCTGTGAGATAAGAGGGTGGTTAACATGGGAGCCATGGGAACTACTACACTGACCTTGGTTGTAACTGGTTTGAAATATAAATCCGCTTAGGGACTATTATTTTACCCACCCCTCCCATCCTTGGTGTATAAAGTAAATTGCAATTTTTTTATTAAAAATTTAATTATACATTTTAAAATTTTTTACCAGTTCCCTCCCTCCCCCCTCCTCCCCCCGAATTCCTCTCCCTCCCCATCCCCCAGTGCCTCCCCCCCAATTCCCAGAGAGTCCTTTATTGTGTACGCCTGACTCTCCACTGGGTCCTCCTCTCTGATGACATATAAGGACCCAATGGCATTTCCATAAGCCCTTTCTCTTGTTCCCCTTAAGCATAGGAGCACTACTATGGCTGTCAATCCCTTGCCTCCAGAGATCTCGATGCCCTTAACAGATGCTAGACTTTATGAGAGCAATAGTGCACTGGACATTGCGCAGGGCATGCAAAGTCCCATTATGATTGCTTTGGCCCCAACTATTGTTGAGAATCTTGCAAATCGTTGCTCCTCCCATCCTTTTGCTCTTACAATCTTACCGCCCCCTCTTCCGCAAATGTCCCTGAGCTCCAGGATGGGAAGAGCTTAGGCTGGCCTAGTTCTATGTGATTGATATAGAGTCTCTGAAGTTCTGGATTGTGGTTTGTTGATTTTCTTTTGCAGTTTTGCTGCTCCTGCAATGCCCTTCACTCCATCCTGCTGGGCACTGTATGTCATCCCCTGGCCAGAGACAAAAAGCTGTTAAACTGGAGTCTTGTTATAATAGCACATTCAAGGGTAGATGTAATAAGAGTAGGAAACCTCAGTGAGGAAGGGGTCCATCATCCATTTGCAAAATGATTACTTTTTATCTGCTAGACTATATGCCCTCCCCTTCTGGTGAGATCAGGAAAGAACGTCTGTGAACTTAACCTGGTTTCTCATTACTTACTTGGAGACCTTGATGGAGGCCTATTTTCTCTGCTGTAACATGGTCCCTTCTCTCCTTGTTTCTGGTGTGGCCCTCCTATCCCATCTCTCTTGTTCATAATCCTTGCAATTACTGTGTTACATAGGTTTACTTTTGAGTGTCTCAATGTGGGCTGGGTGAGTTTGGTACTAAGAGCCACCTATTAGGGAGTACATACGGCGCTTAACTTTCTGGGTTTGGGATACTTCACTTAATATAATTGTTTCTAATGACATCCATTTCCCAGCAAATTCCAGTAATTCATCATTTTTGATGGCTGAGGAGTACTCCATTGTATAGATGTACCACAGTTTCCTTATCCACTCGTCAACTGTTGGACATTTAGGTTGATTCCATGACTTTGCTATTGTAAACAGTGCTGCTATGAACATGGTCGAGCTTGTGCTATCAGGGCGAACCTCTGCTGCATGGGGGGTTATTCCCAAAAGTGGGATAGCAGGGTCATATGGCATTTCAATCTTTAATTTCTTTAAGAATCTCCAGACGGCTTGCCAGAGTGGCTGTATGAGCTTGCATTCCCACCAGCAATGTAGAAGAGTTCCCCTCTCTCCACATCCTCTCCAGCATTTGTCGTTGTTTGTATTGTGGATTTTTGCCATCCTGACCGGGGTGAGATGATATCTCAGGGAAGTTTTGATTTGCATTTCCCTGATGGCGAAGGAAGTGGAGCATTTTTTCAGATATTTGTTAGACATTTTAATTTCATCCCTGGTAAAGTTTCTTTGAAGTTCCAGGGCCCATTTTTTATTGGGCCATTGTTTTCCTTGGAGTTTAGTTTTCTAAGTTCTTTGTGCACTCTGGACAGTAGAGCTCTGTCAGATATGTGGTAAGTGAAGATTTTCTCCCATTCTGTGGGTTGTCTTTGAGCTCGTGTTACAATCTCTTTATCTGAACAGAAGCTCTTTAATTTCACAAGATCCCAACTGTTGAGAGTTGGTAGCAGTGACTGTGCCATTGGATGTCTGTTTAGGAAGTGTTGGCCTAGCCCAATCAGCTCGAGGGAGTTCCCTACCCTTTCAACTATGGTTTTTAAAGTCTCTGGCCTTAAATCAAGTTCCTTGATCCATTTGGAATTAAGCCTTGTACATGGTGACAAGTACAGGTCCAGCTTTAATCTTCTGCATGTGGAGATCCAGTTTTGCCAGCACCATTTGTTGAAGATGCTGTTCTTTTTCCGTTGGATTCTTTGGGCCCCTTTGTCAAAGACCAAATGGCTGTATTTTTGTGGGCTTATATCTGGGTCTTCAACCCTTATCCATTGATCTGTGTGTCTATTTTGGAGCCAGTACCAGGCAGTTTTTATAACTATGGATTTGTAGTATAGACTAAGGTTTGGTATGGTAATACTTCCAGCAATGTTTTTGTTACTCAGGATTGTCTTTGCTATCCTGGGTCTTTTGTGCCTCCATATGAATTTTGAGATAGTTTGGTCAACTTCTTTAAAGAATTGCTTTGGGATTTTAATTGGTATAGCATTGAATTTGTATATTGCCTTTGGTAGGATGGTCATTTTTACGATGTTGATTGTGCCAATCCAGGAACACGAGAGGTCTTTCCACCTTCTGGTGTGTTCTGCTATTTCTTTCTTTAGGGTTTTAAAGTTTTCATTGTAAAGGTCTTTTACCTCCCTGGTTAGGTTTATACCAAGGTATTTCATTGTTTTAGGGGCTATAGTAAATGGGATTGTTTCTCTCAAGGCTTTTTCACTTCTTTCATTCTGGGCATATAGGAAGGCCTCTGATTTTTGCACATTTATTTTGTATCCTGCCACTTTGCTGAACTTCTCAATTAGTTCCAGGAGCTTCCTGGTAGAGTTTTTGGGATCCCTCAGGTATAAGATCATGTCATCTGCAAATAGGGATAGCTTGACTTCTTCCTTGCCAATTTGAATCCCTCTTATGTCCCTTTCTTGTCTTATGGCTTCAGCTAAGACTTCAAGTACAATATTGAATAGAAGTGGTGAGAGTGGACAGCCTTGTCTAGTTCCTGATCGAAGTGGGAATGCTTCCAGTTTTTCCCCATTGAGTATAATCCTTGCTGTGGGCTTGTTGTATACAGCTTTTATTATATTGATAAAGGTTCCTTCCATTCCTACAGTCTCTAGCGTTTTGATCATAAAAGGCTGTTGGATTTTGTCAAAGGCTTTTTCTGCATCTATCGAGAGTATCATGTGGTCTTGGACTTTGGACTGGTTTACATGATGAATTACATTTATTGATTTGCGTATGTTGAACCAACCTTGTGTGCCGGGGATGAAGCCTACTTGGTCCCCGTGAATGATCTTTTTGATATGTTTTTGAATCTGATTTGCTAAGACTTTGTTGAGAATCTTTGCATCTGTGTTCATCAGAGAGATCGGCCTATAGTTTTCTTTTTTAAGTGAATCTTTATTAGGTTTTGGGATTAAAACAATATTAGCTTCATAGAAGGAATTTGGTAGTGTTCCTTCCTTTTCTATTTGATGAAACAGTTTAAGGAGTATTGGTGTTATTAAGTCCTTAAATGTCTGGTAGAATTCTGTGCTGAATCCATCTGGCCCAGGACATTTTTTGGTGGGAGGATTGGAGATTACTTCTTCAATTTCCTTGTATGTTATAGGACTATTTAAATAATTCACAACTTCCTGATTCATTTAGGTAGGTTGTGTTTACTTAGAAATTCATCCATCTCTTTTGTGTTGTCAAACTTCTCAGAGTACAAGTTTTTGAAATATGATGTTATAATTCTCTGGATTTCTTGGGTATCTGTAGTTATAACTCTATGTTCATTTCTAATTTTGTCAATTTGGGTTTTCTCTCTCTTGCTTTTGGTTAATTTGGCTAGGGGTGTATCAATCTTATTGATTTTTTCAAAGAACCAGCTTTTGACTGGTTGATTTTTTCTATTGTTTTCTTAGTCTCGATTTCAGATATTTCTCCTCTTATTTTGCTAATCTCCTCTCTTCTACTACTTTTGGGATCCGATTGCTCAAGTTTTTCCAAAGCCTTCAGCTGCATAGTTAAATTATTTATTTCTGATGTTTCCATTTTTCTGATGTAGGCATTAAGAGCTATGAACTTACCTCTTAGAACAGCTTTCATTGTGTCCCAGAGAATTTGGTAAGTTGTATTTTCATTTTCGTTCACTTTCAGGAAATCTTGAATTTCCTTTTTAATTTCTTCCTGAATCCAGTTCTCATTCAGCATCATAGTGTTAAGTTTCCAGGAGTTAGTGTATTTTCTCTTGTTTGTTGTGTTGTTGTGGATGTCCAGCTTTAGGCCGTGGTGGTCTGATAGGGCACAGGCTAGAATTTCGACTTTTTTGTATTTGTGTAGAGTCATTTTGTGGCCCAATATGTGATCTATTTTGGAGAAAGTTCCGTGTGCTGCTGAGAAAAATGTGTATTCTTTGGTGCGTGGGTGAAAAGTTCGATAGAGATCTGTAAGGTCCATTTCAGTAAGGGTTTGGTTAAGCTCCAAAGTGTCTCTGTTAAGCTTTTGACCTGTTGATCTATCCCATGTTGAGAGGGCGGTATTGAAGTCCCCAAGAATTATCGTTTGGGCGTTGATTTCTCATTTTAGATGCTGTAGGATTTTCTTAATGAATGTGGAGGGGCCTGTATTGGGTGCATATATGTTCAGTATTGTGAAGTCTTCCTGGTGAATTGTACCTGTGACTAAAATGTAGTATCCATCTTTGTCTCTTATGATTTTTTTTTTTTTTTTGGTTTGAAGTCCACTTTGTCTGACAGCATGATTGCTACCCCTGCCTGTTTCCTGGTTCCATTAGCTTGCAAGATTTTGGACCAGCCTTTCATTCTTAGGACATGCCTATCTTTTGTGGTGAGATGAGTTTCCTGAAGGCAGCAGATTGTTGGATTGTGATTTTTAACCCAAGTTTGTAATCTGTGTCTCTTAATCGGTGAGTTAATGCCGTTGACATTTAATGTTATAATGGAGAAATTATTTTTAATTCTGGACATTTTTTATGTTTAGTAGACTTTGTAAGCATGTTTTTTGATATTTATGTTTTGGTGGTATTATACTTCCCTTCTGTCCTCCTGGATATGCTTGTTCTTTTCTTCAAGCTTGAGTATCATTTCTAGGATTTTTTGAATCCCTGGTTTGGTTAGACATGTATCCCTTCACGTTGTCTTTGTGCTGGAAAACTTTTCTTTCTCCCTCAATCATGACAGATAGTTTTGCCGGGTGTATCAGTCTGGGTTGGCATTTTTGTTCATTTAATACTTGAAGTATGTCTCTCCAAGCTCTTCTTGCTTTTACTGTTTCCATTGAGTAGTCATTTGTTATTCTAATAGGTTTACCTTTAAAAGTGAGTTGCTTTTTTTCTCTTGAAGCTCTCAGCACCCTTTCTTTGTCTTGAATGTGGAGTGTTTTGACTATTATTTGCCATGGTGATTTTCTATTTTGGTCATATCTGTTTGGAGTGCGAAATGCCTCTTGTATTTGGATAGGCCTCTCATTCTTTAGTTGTGGGAAGTTTTCATTGATGATGAATTGAAATATTTCCTCAGGTGTGGTATTTTGGGTTCTTGTTCTGGTATTCCATGAATGCGCATGTTAGGCTTCTTCAGGGTGTCCCATATTTCTTGAATGCTCTTCTCCAGTATCTTTTTGGCTTTAATAACCTCTTCCATTGAGCTGGTTAATTCTCCTACTTTGTCTTCAAGATCTGAAATTCTATTTTCTGCCTCATTTGTTCTGCTGATAAGACTCTCTGTGGAGTTTTGGGTTGAAGATAACTTATCTCTTAGTTCAATTTTAAACTCTGCCTGAGACTGTTTTACCTGCTCTATACCTATTTTTGTTTCTTGAACTGTTTTTCTCAACTCCTCCAGGTTCCTGTTGTGTTCCTCTTCAAAGTGGTTGATACAGTTATTTAACTCTTCTCGGATTTCCTCTTTCATATTATTAATCATGGTAAGGATCATACTCTGAAAGTCGTTATGTTGGGTCTGGCTTTCATCGCTATTTTCTACGGATTTGTTCTGGTCGCAATCCATCGTTATGGGATTGATTCTTTTGGTGGGAGATTGGTCTTCTTGGGTTTTGTTTCTTTGTTTGCACTTTGACTTGTACATTGTTGTTTTGTTTTTTAGGATCTTTCAGTTTCTGTGTGTTTTTCACTGAACCGATGTAGTTGGTATTGTTACACCTGCCAGTTGCTACTAGTGCTTGCCTTGGATTGGGTATGTTTGTGTATTGGTATTGTTATATCCTAGATGAGACTACTAGGATGTTAGTACGTCTGGAGGCAGAGGGTCTGATGTTGATGGCAGAATTCTTCACCTGGGACCTGGGACTTGGCTTAGTGGCCCATCCAAGCTCCAGGGAGGTAGGAATGTGAGGAAGTCCTGTCTGGTCGGGGGGACCAGCGGGCGGTAGGAAGAAAGGGCTGTGGTCCAGGGCGGGGCCCAGGCAAAGCCAGAGGCTGCCTGGGTGCCGCTGGGACACGGGGGCACCTGGCGGGGCTGGGCAGACTCACCTGGGACCTGGCAGGGCGGAGGCATGCGGGCGAGAGGACGCAAGGGATGGTTAGGAATCTTGGTTGGAACTTTTTTTGTGTAAGTCCCCCCCTCCCCAGTGTCCCTGCCGGCTCCCCATCTTTTCACACACACACACCCTCTGCTTTTTTGTACCATGCTGGGGACTCAACAATCCTCTCTTTGTTCCTTCTGAGTGCAGTTTTGTTTTGTATTAGAGATTTCATCTCTCTTATTGAAATAGATATTCCTTTTTGGTCTTAAATTCTTCTCTAGTGAATAGACAGATTTATGTTTTCTTCTTTCCAACTTTTCATTATAAAATACTCTGCCTCTTCAGATTCAGGGGGGCATTTTCCTGTCTGTTCTCCAGCTATCTCTTAGGAAATCTATCTCTACTCCTTTTATTGTTGTCTACTATCTGATCTGTATCCCTCTTCATTTTTTTTTTTTTGCTCTTAAAATCTTTGACAAAATATAGCATAAATTCTGACCCTGGCCCTGGTTTCTTCTCCTGTGGAGAAGGGTCTAAACCTGTGAGTTTCTGGCTTTAGCTAGCTTCAAGCAGGCAGAATGCAGCTTGCTTGGTCCCAGCCTCCGGCATTCAGCAGGTCTGTGTGCACACATTTAATCCAAGGCTGGCACAGTGTTCCTTGTGAGATCCAGAGCAAGCCAAAAGGAAGCTGGGAAATTCGTGCTGTTTTTAGCTTTCCTCTTTTCATTCAAGAGACTGATGAATGATGAATGAGGTACTTTTGTTTCTCAAGTGGTTGAGCGAGGGAAATGCTTAATTCAGCCCATCTGGTGGGTAGTTAGGAGGATTTAAAGCAGGTTAGAAGTGATTAAAATGAAGCCCTGGAGCTGCAGAGATAGCTCAGGGATTAAAGTCTTTGCTTCGCTGAAAGGAAGTCCAGAGTTCAAATCCTCAGATCCCATGTGAAAAGGCTGTGTGGGAATGGCAGCGACCTGCACTTCAGATCTGGAAGGTGGACCCTGGGAAACCCCAGAGCAAAGCAATAAGGAGGCAGAACAATCCAGAATGATTTGCAGTGTCACCCTTGGGCCTCTCCAGACACAAACACTCCAGTGCCCTGTTGTACACACACACACACACACACACACACACACACACACACACACACACATGAAAATAGAGAGTCCTCAGAAGTAATCTTGCAAAGCCTGATGGGCATCTTCAAAGAAGAGGCCCCTCTAAGGAAATGGCTACTGTTCTTTTTCCTTTTTCCTTTTTTAAAGTCATTTTTTGGGGGGGCTGGAGAGATGCCTCAGGAGTTAAGACTCTCTCTCACAAGCGGAAGGTCCTAAGTTTGGATCCCAGATCCCACGTAGTAAACGTCAGGCAGAAACAGTGGCAGCCTGCACTTCTGGCCCTGGTGGGCGGAGCCTGGGAGATCACAGAGTAAAGCAAGAGTGAGGTAGAAGCAATCCAGTATGATTCCTGAAGTCACCTTTGGTCCTCCACAGAGACACACAGTGTGCTCTCTCTCTCTCTCTCTCTCTCTCTCTCTCTTCTCTCTCTCTCTCTCTCTCTCTCTCTCTCTCTCTCTCTCTCTCTCACACACACACACACACACACACACACAGGAGTAAAATAAATATTTTTTAAAATACTCTGGAGAATAAATATGCAGTAACGAAAGAAGGAAGAGCAAGACGGCAAGGAGAAAAAGACATGAAGTGTGGGAGCAGCTTGATTCTGAGTCCTGGGGGAGGGGAGAGGTCTTTCCTGTGCACTTTGCTACTGGCACCTCTTCTTGACCAGGGTTCTCTGCCTCCCAGTTCTATCTCCACTTCTTTAGTTTTTCTTCCTTGGGTATCAGGGACCTTGGGCTGATGACCCTTGGCTTTCCAGTCTGTGAGTTGGGTAGGTTCTGTTACTCTCCATTCATGCTTCCTTGGGTTGGTTAGTACCTCTTGGGTTGGTAGTGGGATGAGTATCTACCGATTTCCTTGGGAACTGACAACGCAAAATAAATAAATTGTGTTTGAGAAGCAGCCATAGCCCTGAGGTCGGCCTGCTCTCTGTCTCTCATTTAGTTGATGTTGCTGTTGGATGTTAGGATTGTTAAAACAAAATGGCTCAAGCTGCCTTCTCCCTCCCTCCCACATACGTGTTCAGACAAAGAGCTCTTCACAGCTCCCAGTCTACTTAGCTAAGGCAGCTCTATCTTCCCAAGGACGGCTCCACAGCCCCCACCCTGCCTGCAGCTTCCCACAGCCCCAGTCCACCTGCAGCTAAGATAAAGTGGGCACATTCGTCCAAGGACTTTCACCCACCCCGGGGTGAACCCTCTGTCTCATATCAGTCCTTTTCCAGCAACATTCCCCTGGTCTATAGTCACAAGCTCCTGGTCACTTGACCAACCTGTATAAGCCTTAGAACTAGATCACTCTGCCTCTCTCTCTCTTCATCTCTGTCTGTTCCTGAGACAGCCATCCTACATGCTCCTTGCCTATTTTGTCCTCCTGTTTGCTTGACAATAAATCTCCTTTGTACATTATGTGCTGGTATTGGTGTGACTTTGTATCCCAGATATTTCCAAGGTAGAGGGGGCCTTCCCAAGAGCCCCCCCACAACGGATCCCAGGTCCCATGTAATAAATGTGGGGGCATCCCACACACACAGATACTACAGAATATGAAAACAAAGGTCTGGTGTTGCTCAGGAGGTTTGAAAGTGTGACTGCAGGTCCTTCACCAGAGGAGGTGTCCCCAATGGGGTCTAGCAGATCATCATGTGAGAGCAGGATGCAAACCGGCCTGAAAAGAAATATGTAGGATGAGATGGGAAGGCACATGGGGGTTGGGAGTAGGGGATGAAGATCTATAAATACATTGTCTTTGTTTATGAAGGTCTCAAAGAATAAAAATATGGTGGGTTTGGATGAGCAAAACTTGTGTTAAACATTTAGCTTTCACCTAAATATGCATAGAATTCTATTAGTCTAGGAATAAGCATAGTACCAGAATGTACAGCTTCGATGGCTGATGTCACTAAATCTTGCCTTGTTCCCCACTGTCACACTGGGACCCCTGCTGTTGGGATTCTTTGGGATGCTGAGTGAACAGATTTTGATTGGGCGAGCTGGGTTTCACTATTCTGCAAAACCAAATGCTACTTAGGATGATGCAAATAGATGTTCTTTCCATAGGAAAGTGTACACAGAATGGGTTGAAAGAAGATTTTAAAGAGTTCTGTAGGGCTGGAGAGATGGCTCAGGGATTAAGACCCTGATTCACAAGCAGAAGGTACTGAGTTCAGATTCCAGGTCCCACATACATCTTGCAGGGTTCTGGAATAGTTTCTAAGGTGAAACAGGACACGTAGCCTTGGAACTCTTGAAATAGGCCAGAAAACTACTGAGCTGACATGTTGTTAGGAGTTTTGACATTATTTATCTGCCTTCGTTTTATGGCTTGTAGCCAAGAGAGACTTTTCTTCTTCGACTTTCCTTAAAGGTAAGGGCATAATTTGTGTTCCCCATGATCATTGGTCTTTATTAATCTCTATAAACATCTAATACTGTAAGTATAGTGCATTCTTCAAAATCTTCTTTTAATATTTATTATTTATTCAATTGTGCATGTATGTGCACACATGTGTGTATGCATGTGTATGTTTGCGCGTGTGTATGCATGTGTGTGTGTATAGAACCACGAACGAATTCAGGAACCACCATGGACGCCTCCACCTCCTCCTTGTTTACTCTGCCCTGGGATTCACAGGCTCCGCCCTACCAGGACCACAAGCGCAGGCCGCCCCGGCTTCTGCCCGGCGTCTATTCGTGGGGTCTAGGATCCGAATTCAGGACCTTCTGCCTGCAAGGCAGAGGCTTAACCCCTGAGCCACCTCTCCAGCCCCTCTTCAAAATCTTTTTGATTATACTTATACTCAGCTTAAACTTCAGAGCTGACTTCTTCCTGGAAATTTCTTTTTCTCATAAAATTTTAATTTTACTTATTTGGTTTTTTTGTGTGTGCATGTATGTGTGTGTGTGTGTGTGTGTGTGTGTGTGTGCGCGCGCGCGCGTGCAAAAGAGCATTTGGATGCATATGCCTCTGGAGGCCCAAGAGTGACATCAGGAATCATCCTGGATTCCTCTATCTCTTTATTGCTTTGCTCTGGGGCTTCTCAGGCTCTGCCTTCCAGTGTCAGGATTACAAGCCACCACCATATCCACCTGGCATTTTTGTGCTGCAATCAGGGTTGGAAGTAGTGGCTGTAACAGGCCATCAGCCCTGAAATGACAGTGATGCATCCATGACTATCATGTGTGGGATCCTGTTCTTGCTTGGCTTCAGTTTCCAAAAGGAGAATGTGCCAACCTAACAATCAAGGACTGAGCTCTGGGCACATCGGTGAAGGGTTAGTTAAGGAAATCCCTGAGCAAGTGTGGAAGATATTGTCTAATTGATGCAGAAAGACCCAGGAGGCCACAGCGGGTAGAGCAGTTCCCTGGCTGTACTGGTTCCTCTTTCTGTTGCTGTGAGAGAACATTCAAAGTTAAGCAATGCACGGGACAAAAGAAGATGTGTGCAGTTCCAGAGGGGGGATGACGTTCTTTCAGGGTGGAGAAGGCTGACGAGTGAAGCTGGAGGCAGGCTAGGTTATATCCTTTAGGGAGTCTGATAGCCACAAAACTGCCAATGCAAGAGCAGACCTTTCCCAGAAATAAAGTGGAGCTAATCCACCTCGAGGCCCACCCCTGTGACTGCCTTCCTCCCACAAGACTCCACACCCTAAAGGTGCTATGACCTTCCCAAACACATGAGTCTGTGCGGGGCACATTTCAAACCACGACAGTGGGCAAATGGATAAGGCAGAGCGAGCTGGTTCAGTAAGTTGTCATTCTTCCACAGACTCACAGTTTGACAAGTGAGGAGGTTTGTCCCTCTCTCAGCAATTAAATTGCAGCCATTTCCCTCAGCTCCTCATGTTGATTCAAACTCTTCTGCAAAGCTGGACTATGAGTTTTAACCAAAATTATAAGGTGAAATAAAACCCCTTGTTTCTTTAAGTTGTATGGGTTCTGTAATCATATCAGTAACATGAAGACAAATACAACAAAACAGTATGATTGTCATCTGCTGTCTGGCATTCAGATTAGCATATGCAATAGTTGATCCTGGGGGTGTCAACTTGATTCACCACCAGCTGAGACCACCTGAAGAGATTATCTGGATCCATACAAAGACCAGTCCCAGATCCAAATGGAACCTACCCAGATCTCATTGGAACCTTCCAGTAGCAGACCAGGTAAAAGGAACCACAGAACAGAAGATTAAGAAGAATTCTCCAGTCACGTGGACGTCTGCCATGACTTGGCCTGCCTCCAGCTTCAGCCAGCCAGCCATGTCGCTTCCACCATGAAAGACTATATTTCCCCTCTGGAACCCTAAGGTAAATAAGTTACTTGATTTTTGGTGTTCTCTCACAGCAGTAAAGACTAACCGTTAAGAGCATATGACTTTCATTTTCTCAATCAGTTGTTAAGGTGGGAAGGACTTCCTGAAATGCTCAATCATTAAGTCTTTCTTAAGATCTTTCCTGTTTTTTTGCAACCCTTTAACAACTCAGTTTTCAACCTTGCGGGAAATTATCTCTGTTCAGTAAATCTATGATTCACTGGGTTATAGCACAAGGGTGGAGTACTTGTGTAGCATGCACAAAAGGACTTGGGTTCAATCCCCAGTGTCATGCAAAAAATAATATTAAAACAACAACAGGGACTGGAGAAATGGCTCAGGGTTTAAGATTCTGTCTCACAAGCAGAGGGTCCTGAGTTTGGATCCCAGGTCCCACGTAAAAAATACCAGGCCGAAACAGTGATGGCAACCACAGGGGAGAAGGTTTCAGGCAGTAGGATCCTTACAGGCAAGGGATTAAACAGTCATAATAGAGTTCCCATGCTGATGGGGAGCCCAAGAAGGGGTCCTGGGCAGAGGACCCAGAGGGAGGTTTGGTGCCCACATGAATGGATGCTTCAGGGGATGGGAGGGAGGAAAGGGGAGGCACTGGGAGAGAGGAAAAAGAAGATGAGAGTACCTACTGAGCTTGTATGGTTAGGAAAAAATAAAATGTGGGAGAAAAAAGTTTAAAAAAAAGAGACCCAAGAAGGGTATTTTATGGTGTAGAGTTAAAGCCCAGTTTGTTATTTAGAAGTGAAGATGTTACAGATGCCAGGGCCAATGTGGGACATCTGTCAAGGAGAGCTATATATCATAGGAGAAGCCAGCCCAGGGGATGATGTAGTCTATGGGCAGCTGCACTGGGGGTGTTGAACTGTAGCTCTTTGGAACTGAGATGATTTCAACAAGAGACTCATCTAATGGACATAGAGTTGCAGGGTTTGAAATTTGTCCTGCTGGTTTTTGGTTTTATTATGGACTAATCTTTCCTGGATATGCCCCCATTCCTTCCTTTTGAAATGGGAATGTTTATTCTTTGCCATTGTAAGTGGGAAGTATGTAACTTGTATGTTGATTTTACAGGAGACTTTGGACTTCTGGATTGTGTTGGGATTACTGATGGGGTCTATGAAGACTTTTAAAGTTGGACTGAGTGTGGTTTGCATAATGAGATGGTAATGAACCTGTGGGAATCTGGGGTGGAGTGTCATGGTTTGAAATGTGAGTTGTTCCCCCCAAGCTAATATGTTTGAATCTATAGTTATTTGGGAAAATCTTGGCATCTTTAAGAGATGGAGTTTTGCTGGAGGAAGGCAGCCACAGAGGGGTGGACCTTAAGATTAGCTGGCCCTACCATGCTTGAGTTGGTGAGTCTGCTCTTGCACATGCAGCAACTCTCAGCTTCCATGATTTCTGCAGTGACTTAGCCCACCTAGAGGGCTAAGTGCCAGTCAGCCATGCCCTTTCCACTATAATTGTCTATGTCTCCCCTCTGGAACCATAATCTGAATAAATCTCCTTTTCTCCCTTAAGTTGCTTGACTTTGAGTTGGTGTCTTACAGCAATGGATAAGACTACAATTGGTCACATGATATTGTCTCTGGTGTAGATTACTCCCAACACTGAAAGCCAGTTCTTTATCAGAACCATTGAAGACAAGACCTAATAATAGATGAATAAATGGTACACAAGTGGTAACATGCAAAGGAAGTAATTTATTAGAGCAAGACATGAAACCTTTACATCTGATAGAGAAGATCAGTTATTTGTAAAAACCATTGACCACGGGAAGAAGCAAACTTTACTCCTTCAAACAACTCACTGAAATCTTCCCCTAAAAAGGAAAAACAACAGCAAGAAAAGAAGGATGAGTTCAATCATGCAGTTCTTGGAGAAGAAATGTTAACACAGTCCATAGAGCTGTACAAAATATTACTTTAGAAAAACAAGAGGGCAATATACAGATTGTGTTTGGGGAAAAGGGTGAATTGTTCTGGCTTTTACACCAAACAAAACACATTAATGGAATTCCTGTATTTCTCTCCAGTCAGCTGATGAAGACTTAGCTCAAGGAAGTGCCAAATATGGACAGTGGGAAATACTACTGAGATGAAAGGAACTTTTCTTTTTTTTTTTTAAAGGAAATTTTCAACCGTCCTGCCCAGACCAGCAAAGCTGGAAGAGAAATCCACCTATACTATAATCTGATGGGGGGTTATGTCTGGCTTCATCTTCCTCTATTCTATCCATTCAGTTTTTATCAAACAGCACTTGCCATGATATTCAATAGGGACTGAGATCCACTGGCTATGAAGAAGTCAATCTCAGCAATGCTCCAAGCCCAGCAGTTGGAATTATCCAAGTTCTGACCTTAATAGGGTTCCTTTTGTCCTTGTCGGGACACCATAAGGAGTGTGGCATCCAGGTTGACCTTCTCGGAAGGAGGGCCCACCCTAGATGCTGTGTGGGATAGCTTCCTCCTTATATCCCCAGCCAATGTATCCCTGGTGACAGGTAAGTCACATGTTTCCCTCTCCCCCACACCCCTGTGCTTCCCATAGAGTGTTAAGGCAACCTTGTTCTTAGGTTTTCTAGCTATATAGAAGAAAAAAAAAAAGAAATTACCAAGACACTTGCAACTATTGATTTGTCCAATACGGACAGTTTGTCCTCACATTCTTTCACTTTCAGTTTTGCAGCCACTGCCTCTGGAGGTGCCTCATATTTAGCAAGTTCGTTTGCCAACTGGTCCTTGGTACCCACTACAAAGACAGTGCTTTCACGTAGAACTGCTTTGCATATACCTTTGGCTTGAGCTGGAAGAAATTAATTGAATAAATTTAGTTAGGGAACATTCTGTTTTAAAGCATTTGTGTTTTCTTTCCTTTCCTTTGTTTTCCTGCTCATCTCCCTAACTAGAGACTAGAGACAAGACAGATTCTCAAGATACTGTTCTGTTACTTCCATGACTATTGAGTATCAGTGAAAGAAAGGCCTGCTAGACTATGAGTTCTTCATGGTCACACAGCAAGGTAGGGTTTACTATTAGAATTCATGATGAACCTACATGTTTCAATATTGAGTGTGTGTGTGTGTGTGTGTGTGTGTGTGTGTGTGTGTGTGTGTAGCAGAGGGTACTGTAGGTCCTTGTGGAGGACCAAGGGTGACTTTGGGAAACATCCTGGATTGTTTCTAGCTCCTCTTTTTTGCTTTGTTCTGGGATTTCCCAGGTTCTGCCCACCAGGGCCAGAAGTGCAGGCTGCTGCCATTTCCATCTGATATTTTACATAGACCTGTGATGGGAACTCAGGACCTTTTGCTTGCAAGGCCAAGTCTTAACCCCTGAGCCATCTCTCCCAGTCCCCTTTTCTAGATTTTAAAATCTAGTTTTGACTATGTATGGGTAGTAACTTTATTGGTTTCAAATTTTAAAAGAAAGGAACATTGTGTCGTGTTCCCTTTTTTGGAGGGAATGACAGAATGATTACAAAATTTAGAGCAACAGGTAACTTTGCAAAAGAAGCGATGGTAAGAATATAAGAACCAGAGGATGCAAGAAGGTAAAGTTGGATAGTAGCCTCTATTCATATCAACACAGTCAGTACCTGAGAACTCGGTTTAGTGGTATCTACTTCCACTAGACCTTCCTCCACAATTGTTGCCCTATGAACATCTCTCCACAGAACCAGGAAGATCACCATTATCCTGAAAGACTGAATGGGACAGATACTAGACAAACTCTTGGCCCTCTCGCCTTTGCCTCTTCAGTATAGCCAACCAGCATTATCACTACAACCTGCTGGTGCTAGACAAGAGAAAAGAAGCCCCTGCACCATACAGTTGACCCACCAGACACCATTAGCTCCCTAGTGTGTGTGTTCAGACACTATGTAATATAGCCATCCTAGATATGACCCTGTCCATTGCACAGCCAGGAAGACCCCGGAGAAGGAAGGAATCTTGATGGGGGCGGGGAGTAGATGGACGAGGGATGGGAGAGGGGCAGATAAATAGTCGGTGAAGAAAACATATAAGTTTGTTGTTAATATAACTAAAAAATAAATTAAAAACAAAGTTAGAGCAGACTTACAGAAAAAAAGCAAACTGGTAACGTACAGAAAAGTGATTCATTTTGAAATTAATTTGAAGAGTTGGGTCATGCATCAGACATAGTGAAAAACTAAAGGCGAAAGAGATCAGTTTTAACATGCATCAGACCTTATGAAGGAATTGTGGGGGGACTCTGTTCTTAGAGAGTGTAACAAGAGGGATATAAAGACAATTTTTTTTTATTTTCAATGGATATTTGGGCGGACTCAAGGAACCACCTTCCCTATTCTAATTTGTACATTTCCCAGAAAGACTTTTCATGTCTTCTTGTATTCCCTGGGTTGGTCTTAGATTCATATGGTCCCACTTCTGCCTCACAAGTAGCTTGGGTTTCAGGGATGTGCCACTGTGGATCAGTTTCACCAAGGACCTGACAACCACTTTACTCAGATCTGATAGAGCCCCGACTAGTTACAAGAGACGATGGAAGAAACATCCCCTGGGATGAGATCACCTTGTAGGACATGCAGAGAGAAGAGGAAGAATGAATGAGACCTGGTACCTTCTTGATAGCATGGGATACATACCAAGGTTTTGATTATATATAAATTATTTTTAATGAATAGTTAGAGTTAATTTTGAAAAATAGAATCTTAGTGGGTAATGAGTACACCATTTCTGCCTCTATTACTTTTAGAACTCCCAAACAACTGATAATAAAATATAGGGGTGTTTATTCTCAGAGCCCATTTGAAGGCTTACCACTTCTAGATTAAGAAAATAGCATATCTGATAGGTGTGTGTGTGTGTGTGTGTGTGTGTGTGTGTGTCCTGTAGCCAACTTTCAAGATATTAAAAAAAAAAACCAAGTTAAACAAAGAAGAAGTTCCCAATAAAACAAAACCAATGTCTAAAATTTGACTGTTACAATTTACTTGTTAATTTTTTTCTTGCTAAGGTTCCTAATCATAACAACATTAGTTCAATAAGTCCTGGGCTTTTAAGGAGTTCAGAAGAGATTTTATAATGTTGGCTGTTCCTGACTCCAAACTCGCCATAATTGGGTTTACCTAGTGTTTTGAGAAGGGCACTTACCAGGAGGTGCAGCAGGACAAAGGATACTCACTTTCATAACAGCAGAGGGCCAGAATGACCAGCGAGAGAGCCAGGAAAATTCTCATGGTGCTCTGTTTGCCTTGAGCTTTCTGCTCCACAGACAGATCTATTGGAGGGAGAAGCCTGTGGGACCCAGGGCCTCCAGGGCTATTTATACTTCATGAGCCCTTCTTGTCCTGCCCCCACAGTCACGTGATAACTCACAAGTCCTGGAGCTGCGTGCCAGCGTGAATCCCCACATCTTTCTTCATCCTGTTGGGCCCGATCCCAGAGGAGGAGCCTCCTGGTAATGACCCTCTTCCTTCAGGTGATCTAGATCCTCCAGGAAGCAATTTTTGATGCTTCTGTTTACTTGTGAGCTTTCGATTATTACACCTGAGTTCTCCGTCTCAATGAACAGGAATAGGTGGGTTCTGACCATGGGATGACATATCTCTGGCACACAGAATCTCCTACCACTGGCACCCCCCCCCAAAAAAACATTGACAGATACCTATTGATATCACAGCATACCATTACATCGAAAACCGCAGGGAGATCTCAAGCAACCACCATGAAACAGAAAAAAAGAACAGAAATCCAAATTAGTATGAGGCTAGCAATATTAAGGGAAGGTAAATAAAACAGAACACGAAAAAAGAGAGAGACTCTGTGAAACAAAAGACACGGTTCTTGGCAAAAGGTGAACAGACAACGATTCCAAGAATCTCCCTAAATTTTATTTTCTCCTAGCCTTGTTACTGACGGCAGAATCACGTTTATAGTTGAAGGGAAAAAGAAATGTGGGGTATGGCCTAAATGGAATAGGCATATATGTGCAATCTGATGTACATTGGGAGATTTATCCAAGTATGCAACATTGATCTAAGCTTTACTGATCTATTTTTCTTTTAAAGTATATTTAGCCTATTGCAAGGTTGTGTGGTGCTCCCTGACAAATTTACTAGTTTTTTTTTCTTTCAGTGCTAGGGTTTAAATTCAGACCCTTGTACATGCTAGAGAAGCATCTTATCTTTAAATTGTTTTTGATAATTTTATCTTTCTTTTTTCTCTCCGCTTAATCCCCATTCCCCTGCCCCTTCTTTTTCTTTTCTGACAACCCTTCATCTCCCGTGTCACACTCCCTTCTATTTTCAAGTCTTTTCACTTGTGGGGTCCACCTGGCTTCATCTAGTTTGTCTTTGATGTCATATGACTTGATATGCCTGATTCATGGTCCAGCAAGTGTCCTAGGCCAGTGAGTAGACCATGGAGGAGCACATCCTCCTTTTCTTCCCTACAAGTATTAATTCTCAGGAGGTGTGGAGCTTCCTGAGATCTTTTCCTTTTCCTAGTGAGATGTCAATTGGACAGTTCTCATGTAGTCCTTGTCATGTCCAGAAGACAGTGTCTGGGCCCCCATTGTCTCACTTCACACTCTTACAGTCTTACTGCTCCTCTTCTGATATTCTCTGAGCCTTGGGATGGGGTGGAAGTGACTTAGATGTCCTGATTGGGGCCAGGGAGTACTAGGGAAGCATTTTATCACTAAATCACATCCTGGCCCTAGTCATATCTTCAAAAAATTCTTTTATGTGCTTTGTTAATGCAATGAAAATAACTGTAAACATTTCTATCAAACAAAGACGTCACTTCCAGCAGAATGGAGTGAAGGGCATTGCAGGAGCAGCAAAACTGCAAAAGAAAATCAACAAACCACAATCCAGAACTTCAGAGACTATATCAATCACATAGAACTAGGCCAGCCTAATCTCTCCCTATCCTGGAGCTCAGGGACATTTGCGGAAGAGGGGGCGGTAAGATTGTAAGAGCAAAAGGATGGGAGGAGCAACGATTTGCAAGATTCTCAACAATAGTTGGGGCCAAAGCAATCATAATGGGACTTTGCATGCCCTGCGCAATGTCCAGTGCACTGTTGCCCTCATAAAGTCTAGCATCTGTTAAGGGCACCGAGACCCCTGGAGGCAAGGGATTGACAGCCATAGTAGTGATCTTATGCTTAAGGGGAACAAGAGAAAGGGCTTATGGAAATGCCACTGGGTCCTTATATGTCATCGGAGAGGAGGACCCAGTGGAGAGTTAGGCGTACACAATAAAGGACTCTCTGGGAATCGGGGGGGAGGCACTGGGGGATGGGGAGGGGGGACGGGTTTCGGGGGGAGGAGGGGGGAGGGAGGGAACTGGTAAAAAAATTTTAAAATGTATAATTAAATTAAAAAAAAAAACAAACAAAGACGTCACTTAGTATTAAGTGTTGAATGGCATAACAAATGGACACGACTATTCATGGGTCACTATCTGTGGTCTTCCAGGACCTTGAGAGCAGGCTCCCCATTTTCTTAAACTTTTTGATTCTTAAATGAATTTAAATAATGTTCACAGCATAACGTGATCTTGTCTCCTTCCTTCTACCGTTGATAACTGTCTTATTTGCAACCAGTACCCTTCCTATTTTCATATCTTTATGCACACGTGGCCCACAGACTTTCATCAGGGCTGCCTGCCTTAGCACATGTCTGAGCACAGATCAATGGGCATGCCACTAAAGAAAGTAGTTCACAGCCAGCCATGGACCCCATTGGTCTCTCAGGAAAGGGTGGTACGTTATATGGTATACCCCTTTTCATGATGGAAATGTCAATAGGTCAAATCTTTTGTATAAGTCTTGTGGAAGGAAACACAGCTTCAGTGAATATGATCATGAATATCATGTCCAGAAGATACTATTTGGTGGTATCTCTCTCTTCTCTGGCTTATATTATTACCACCTCTTCCTCCATAACGTTCTTTAAGACTTGGAGTGGGGGAATGATATAGATGTTTAACTATTAATTCTATGCTTCACTGTTTTTTTTTGCATGTGCACATATGTGTACAGGTATGTACAAGGGGGTACTTGAGTATGAGTGCCTGGTGAGGCCCGTAGGAAATCATTCTGGATCACTCTCCCTGCTTATTGCCTTTGCTCTGGAATTGCCCTACTTGGGTCAGAAATGCAGGCTGCTGCCTTTTAGGTAGGCTCTGGGGATCCGAACTCAGTTCCTTCTTCCTGTGAGGCAAAGACTTTAACCCCTGAGCCATTTCTCAGCCTGTCTTTTTTCTTTGCAAACACATAAACTTTTGCAATGGATC
Source organism: Typhlomys cinereus (assembly GCA_023101885.1). Classification (NCBI taxonomy): domain Eukaryota; kingdom Metazoa; phylum Chordata; class Mammalia; order Rodentia; family Platacanthomyidae; genus Typhlomys; species Typhlomys cinereus. The sequence continues at coordinate 289,382 of JALPQD010000746.1, read as the reverse complement.
TGTTAATGATTTATTTTTGCAAGACTGTTCTCACAGCGGGTGAACAACAAATATTTGTCCCATGGAATGAAGGATGCTGACCTCCTACAGTTTCTGAAAGAGGAAAAAGCAAGGCCAGAAATACAAGAACTCTGAACTTTTTGGGTTCCCTTATCCTCCTATCAAACACTTTCAAAAACAAGGATCTTCTTCACTGACCATCATTGGTGCCCCCCAGAGAACGGTAACTATTAGAGGTGCAGACAAAACACGGCGTGGCTGGACATCCATTGGAGTTATTGTTATTATTTTAATGAAGTCAACCTGTGAAGGGGCCTTTGACCCAGCAGGCAACGGGGCAAGTACTGGGCTATGAAGCAGAGACACTTCACATCCCGCGCAAGGATGTGGGGTTCTATTTCCTTCTCAACGTCCTTTGCTTAACTTTGGAGCTGAACGGATCTGTCTGGGCACCTGGCTGAGAGAGCTCATGAAGGAGTGCTCATGTGTATTTTCTGTGGAAGTCCATTTTGCTTCGTTCCGCAGGACAATGGGAAAAAACCAACAGCATGAGTAATCAGACAGCAAATAACACCCGTGAGTGATTCAGGACAGGTACTTTCTCTGGCACGCCCACTCGTTCCGGTTTTTTCATTTTAATCTCCCTTGCATGAGTCGGTTTTAATTTTCTTATCCCACAGTCCTGTGTCTTGTCATCTTGTCCCTAACTGATCTGGGCTGGATTTTCAAACACACGAATTTGTCTTGTCATTCTGTCAATCTTAAGCAATGGCACCCATGTTCCTTGCCTTATTTGAGCTTGGCGAACAGCAACTGTCCTCAGGCCTTTAGGCTTGCCCCAGAGTCCAATTTTATTATTGAAATCCTCCCATCGGCTTTTCAAAAAATATTCAGTCATGCCACTCACTCTGTGTTTTCACAGAATCCACGTAGTCTGTGAGCTACCATGTAAGACAAGATGTCTGATCCACAGCCCTCATTTCATATAAACTAAGCATCTGAAGTCTAACATGATTCTATGCTTTCACAGTTCACTATATGTATTTTGCAAATAATTCAGTTTGGGTTGGAGAAATGGCTCATATGCCTTACAAGCAGAAGGTCTTGAGTTCAGATCCCAGATTCCACCTAAACCACTAGGAGGAAACAGTGGGAGTCAGTACTGGAGGTCCTGGAACTTGGAGCCTGGAAAACTCCAGAGCAAAGCAAATAGGATGTAGAAACAATCCAGGTTGATTCCAGAAGTCACCTTTGGGTCTCTAAAGGCACATGCAATGCTCTCTGATACACACAGACACACACAACACAGATGAACATGTTAAAGAATACATAAAAAGAAATTCCATTATTTATTAAACAAAGCTCCTTTTTTATTTTCATTTTTTATTATTTATTATTTATTCAAGTGTGCGTGTATGCATGCATGCGTGTGTATGTATGTGTGTGTATGTATGTGTGTGTATGTATATGTGTGTAGAACCATAGACGAATTCCGGAACCACCATGGACACGTCCACCTCCTCCTTGTTTACCCTGCCCCAGGATTCAAGGCTTCACCCTACCAGGACCAGAAACACAGGCCAGTCCCGCTACCACCCGGCGTCTATACGTGGGGTCTAGGATCTGAACTCAGGACCTTGCCTGCAAGGCAGAGGCTTAACCCCTGAGCCACCTCTCCAGCCCCAACAAAGCTCCTTTTTAAAGGAATAAATTTATTTATTTCTTTATTGTATATGTGTGTGTGCATGCGCATGTACAAGAGGGCACTTGGGTGTGTGTACCTGCAGAGACCCAAGGGTAACATCAGAAATCATCCTGGATTGCTCTTCTTCCTTATTGCTTTGCTCTGAGATTTCCAGGGCTCTGTCTTCCTGGGTCAGAGTTACAAACTGCCACCACAAACACTTGGCATTTTCTATGGGATCTGGGGATCTGAACTCAGGTTCTTTGGTTTTGAGGTAAAGGCTTTAACCCCTGAGCCACCTCCCCAGCCCCAACAAAACTCCTCTAATCCAGTACTATCCAGAGAGTCATCTCAGGTGATGATGGATAATGATGTTGACAATGTTGCTGTGGAAACAGGGTCTTATTGTGTGTTCCACTGTGATCTGAACTCCTAGGACCAATGCCATCCTCTGCCTCAGCTCTCTAGGGAGCTGTGACTAAGTCATGTATGTCATCATACCTGACTGAGATTATTTTATAATGGTTACATTGAAGTCAATTTTCTTCATGTACTTACAGGAAATTTTGCTGACTCTTATGGTTTATTATTATTTATGCTCACGATGTTATATGCATGCATGCATGTGTATATGCGTGTGTATGTATAGGTTTTTGCATGGCATAGCATGTTTATATAGGTTAGAAGCCATCTTTGTGGCATTGCTTATCTGAATCCACCTCTTGGTGGGTTTTGGTATGGAGCTCAGATTGTCAGATCTGTGCAGTAATCTCCTTGTTTTTGATACTGTTTTTGATACAAGGGAGAGTGTGGCATTGATAAACAAACATGAAACATAAGCTCATCTAGTTGTCCCAGACAAAAGTGACTTCAGATTTAAACCTAAAAAAAAATCATGATTTCGAGAATGCATTTAAAATTCTTTCTCAGTGTGGGGAGATGTCTCAGTGGTTCTTGCCACATTTCCTTGATTGCTAGAGATGGATGTTAAAAATGGGTCATTCGTATACATGATTTTACTCAGTCATAGAAGTAAATGAAATATGCCATTTGTAGAAAAATAAATGGACCCATAGATAATTAAGTGAAGCAAATTAAGTCAGACAGAAAGACAAACATTTGCTTTGTCTCCCGTGTAGAATGCAGATTTGATACATGTTCACACACACACATGTAAACACGCATGGTGTGAAAGCAGAAGTGGCAAGAAGCAGGGGTCAAGAGATTGTGCTGGGTAAATATAACTAAAATACAGCGATGTGGATGTCTGAAAATGTCATAGTGACATTATTTTGTTTATCACCTAAAATCAATAAAGATATCATTAAAGTGAAAGAAGCAACCCAGTGGAAGAAGAAATGCACAGGTGAAAAAACTAAGCAAGAGTCTTCATCCATCTGTCCAGGCATCCATCCATCTATCCATCCACCCACCCACCCACCAATCTACCCACCCATCCATCCATCTATCCATCTAACCACCCACCCATCCATCCACTCACCCACCCATCCATCCACCCACCCACCCATCCATCCACCCACCCATCCATCCACCCACCCACCCATCCGTCCACCCACCCATCCGTCCACCCACCCATCCGTCCACCCACCCACCCATCCATCCACCCACCCACCCACCTTTGGCGGAGCACACAGCTAAGGATCATGTGTTAATAGCATGTACACCTGTCAGAAAACGTTGACCTTGGTTTTCTGGGGCTCACTTTTCATGAAAAGGTCACCATCTGCCCTGTCAGTGACTGTAAGACATCACAAAACAGAACTTGCTGGAAGAGCAATCAATATCCACAAAACAGAATGAAATAGTGGCTAAAGGATTAATGGAACAGAGTCTCATCCTGTAAGCAGTACAGGAAGCCTAGGAGAAGAGATTCCATTGTAGGTAATAGTTGGAAAAACCGACAGGTAGGATCTGCTAGGGGGGCATAGGCAAAGGGTTAGGGTTAGACAAGAGAAATCTATAGGAGTGATTTAAATAGTGACACCATGAATGAAGCAGTGTTGGGCCCAGTGTTGAAAAGGAGAACATGCACGTGTGAGAGGAGAGAAATGAGTTCATTTTTACTTAACCATGGACTCATTATTTAATGCCAGAATTATTGATAATAACTTTCTCTCTTTCAGTGGGTGCCAAGAACAAAACTCATTTAGAAGGTGACAGACCATAGAGGCCTCTGCGCTTACGTCTGCCCTTTCATCTCATTGATCATGGCCAAGTCCTTTAATTCAACGTCAGCTGGAGGATTATGGTAGTGAGAGGACATTGTCTCTTGCCAAGACATAATAGGATTTGATATGGCACCCCAGTCCTTATGCACCTGCCTTGCCACCTGCTAGAACAGAGGCCACAAAAATGGTCTCTTGTTCATACCCCCTACCACAAGGTGTCTACACTCGAGATATAATATTTTCTCTCACTTCCATGGTATCTTGGGACATCCCAATGGTGTCCTTTCCTTAGGGAATCAGATAATAAGAACTTGGTCAGAAAGGATTCTCTTTTCCAGTCAAGAAAACCAGAAGTCTCCTAATAATTGCTTGGATAAGCTTTCCTCTTCCAGAAACAGACACTTTTTCATAATTCCAAAGACACTCAGAGAAGTCTGTCATCCTTCAGTGTCCCACAGTCTGGACATGTATTTATGGATCAACTTCTAGGACAAAGGATGGTTCACTTTAAATTGTTCTAAGATAATACTTTGGATGGGCTTGTGTTTTAGAAGAGAAATAGAGAGAGACCTGAGATACAGTCAGATAGATGGGCATTTTTTTTGCATCTGAAAGTACTGGATGTACTTAAGAGAAAGAGGGAATGTGTAAGAGACATCTTATCATTTGACTTGTATATTTATGAAAAAAACTACAAAATTTTCATGTTCATATAATTCCAAGTTATAGATGTATCTGCTGTGTAGAATTTGTGGGCAAGATGAACCACATTTCCTTCTTTCTATCATTCTGTAGTTCTGCAGATCTCCACCTTTGCCCTCCCCTCTCCCTTCTCTGAAAAATTGAAGCCAGGGACCAGAGTGACATTCCGAAGACAAACAGTACTTTTTCCTTTCCTGGATGAGAACTTTGTGAACTTTGTGGTCAGGATGGAAGGACATAGAAATGGCAATGGCCTAGCCCATGATATGCTCTAACTCGGATCCAACTCATCACCTGAAACTAGAAGCCGGATGTGGAAACACAGCCAGGATCAGCTACCACCCTCTGGCTATTTCTTGGCACTCAGATACCCTGAACTTTATAAACTGAACCTTGGCACACAAGTGTGATTAAGCATTAAATCCCATATGAAGCGATAGTTTATTTGATCTGATAGGTGCCTCAGCTTCTTCCATAAATTAGAAATTTTATCTTATACTTAATGACTATCCTTTTCTGTGAACCACAGACACTCCTTTTCCCAAAGAGGTTTGGAAAGAGGGAGAGGAGGGAACTGATGTCGAGTCCTTCCACTTCGAGAGAAGTGAATCTTTACCAGTTGTTTTTAGTTCCCACTTCCACCAACCCCCTTTAGCCTGCAGGGGCATCATAAGAACTGAGTGACGGTGGGAGTACTATTGACATCAAGTGTGCAGACACCAGGGTAGTTGGTAAGTCTCAGATACCATCAGTGACAGTGCTAAGAACTAGAAAAGCTGGTCACTAGTGCGCGTATAAGGCCTTCTACTCCGGCTTGGAGCTGTGAGTTTGGTAAGATATCAGCAGGACCATGGGGCCTTCTATCTGCCAGTATGCTGGGCTCAGTCTTATATCCACACCTCTCTCCTTGATTTCTTTGCATACCAGGAGGCTTTCCCACCTGTCACCTTCAATCCTTCATATCCATGTCTTGCACTTCATGAAACCTTCTTTTCTGGAGTGTGTGCAGCTCATGAAGATTTTAACCTACTTTCTTTCCACTTTCTCCTCTTCTGTTTCTTCTTCTTCCTCCTCCTCCTCCTCCACCTTTTCCTCCTCCTCTTTTTCTTTTCCTCTTTTTCCTCTTCCTCCTCTTCTTTTTCTTTGTTCTTCTCTTCCTCCTCCTCCTTTTTCCTTCTCCTCCCTCTCTTTTTTCCTCTTCTTTCTTCTCCTCTTCTTCTTCTTCCTCCTCCTCTTCTTCCTCTCTCTCTTCTTTCTCCTCTTCCCACTCTCTTCTTAGACAATTCCATGTGTCCAAGTACAGCCCAAAACGCATTATCTTCCTACCTTAGCTTTCAGAGTGCCATGAGTATCAGAATGTTCCACCATATCTGGCTTTTATAGGTCTCATTCTTCCTAGATATCATTTTTTTCTAATTTGCCTTATTATGCTTATTCATTTGGCACGATGATGTATTATCTCAGAACATCCAATAGTTATTTCAACAAAATGCGTCAAGTTTCTCCTGGATGTGATTCAAGGCAGATCCTAAACTAATGGATAATTTTCAATGACTTGATTTATTTCTGACATATCATCTGATATAATATTTTCCTCTTCTCTCATTCATTGTAATTTTCTTTATTAACAAAAATTAGTGGGAAGGAATTTAAGAAGACCTAACAGGGAGAATGAGAATCTGTGTTCACAATTGGAGGAAGTAATATTGGGAAAATGTCCAGCTTCCACAGACTGACCCCTGACAAATGGCCAATAAATTTTTTTTCAGAGGCAAAAGAGAAATCTTACAATTCCAACTGAAACATAAAACATACAAAGCTGCAAGGAAGAAGGATCACAGCACCTGCCTTGAAATTTTATTAATATGGGAACGGTAGGAGCATCCCTAAATTCAGAGCATTTGGGGTTCTGAGACAGGAGGCTCCCAAGTGCAAGACCATCCTGGGCTCAAAGAAAATGAATGAGCAAAACTATGGGACAAATGTTCAATAATGGAAACGAAATGACACTGTCATTAAAAGAGACACAAATAAGAGTGAACACACAGATTCAGGAATATGTAATAAATTGACTTGTGTGGGATCTGGGATCTGCATTCAGGTCCTTCTGCTTGAGAGACAGAGGCTTAACCCCAGATCCCACATGCAAGTGCCAGTCGGTAATGGCGAGGCCTACACTTCTGGCCCTGGTGGACACAGCCTGGAAAAATCCCAGGGCAAAACAAAAAGGAAGTAAAAGCAACCCAAGATGATTCCTGAAATCACCCTTTGGCCTCCACGGGCATACACAGTGTACTCTGATACACACACACACACACACACACACACACACACACATACACACACACACATACACAAAGAATACTTTTTACCATATAAGGTTTTTTTTCCTATTTTCTGGTTCAACATAGCTCATGTTGTTATTTTCTTTTAAATTTTTTATTTAATTTTTGCATATGTAGATGTGGGTATGTGTAGGTGGTTTTTCTTTTATTAAAGGTGACAAGGACTGTTAGATGCCCCCTAAAATGTTAACCTATGTTTTAGGTCTTCTGTAAACCAATTGTCACATAAACATTATTCTTTCCTTTTTTTCCCCACTCATACAAACTTACCAGGTACACCAGTCTCCTCCCTCCCTCCAACCTCCCACCGCCCTGTGCCCCTCTCCCCTCCTCCCTCCCTCCCCATCCTGCAGTGCCTCCCCCTCCTATCCCTAGAGCATCCTTTAATGTGCATGCCAAACTCGCCTCTGGGTCCTCCTCTCCAATGAGGTGCAAGCATTTCCCAGAACCCTTTCCTGTGTTCCCCCTAAGCATAGGAACACTACTGAGGCTGTCAATCCCTTGCCTCCAAGGATCCTAGTGCCTTTAGCAAATGCTATACTTTGTGGGGTCAATAGTGTGTTGGACATTGCGCAGGGCATGCAAAGTCCAATAATGATTGCTTTGGCTCTAACTTGTGTGCAGTATCTTGCATATCATTGCTCCTCCCATCCTTGTGCTCTTTCTTGATATATACTTGATATATATATTTCTTCTTAAAAACATAAGCTCAAGCAATGTACAATCTGGAAACACTTTACAAGTCTATCTATTGTGAACTAGACAGTGATCTGTACATATCTATCCCTGAATGTGGCACATTGAAAGTTTCTAAAGTTTTCTAATTCACTAAATTTTGTTGGGGGCTGGAGAGATGGCTCAGGGGTTAAGACTCTGCCTCACAAGCAGAAGGACCTGAGTTCGGATCCTAGGTCCCACATAATAAGCCATGCAGAAACAGCGGTGGCCCGAACTTCTGACCCCTGGTGGGTGGAGCCTGGGAAATCCCAGAGCAAAACCAAAAGGCTGTAGAAGCAATCCAGAATGACTTCCGAAGTGTCACTCTTGGTCCTCCACAGGGATACAGAATGCCCTCTGATACACACACACACATACACACATACATGAAATAATAAAAATGAAAATAAAATTTAATAAAAGTAAATTTTGTTGCGAAGCCTGAAGAAGTCTCATTTGGAAAAGAACAGATGTCACAACTCCATTATGTTGAGCCTTTTGTCCCCCAGCCCCAAATTTCTGGATCTGTGTTTTCTGAATATAATCGCTGTTATTTGATTCCTCAAGGAAGATCTCCATGAACCATCCTGAGACGTCATCCAGCTCAAAGAAGAGATAGTCTCTTCAGTAGAGACACAGGTGCCTCTTGTGGTGAATTTTGTAGATGAATGGGAAGCGTCCTGAGGACTTTGCTTCATCTGAGGACAAATATGGTTTCATGAGGATGGGAAACTGGGACAGAATATGGCAAAAAAGGTTGGAGAGATGGCTCATGGGTTAAGACTCTGCCTCACAAGCAGAAGGTCCTGAGTTCAGATCCCAGGTCCCATGTAAAAATGCCAGGCTGAAGCAGGAGGCCTGCACGTCTGACCCTGGTGGGTGAAGCCTGGGAAATCCTAAAGCAAAGCAAAAAGGAGGTAGAAACAACCCAGGATGATTCCCAGAATCGCCCTTGGTCCTCTACAGGAACACACAATACTCTCTCTCTCTCTCTCTCTCTCTCTCTCTCTCTCTCTCTCTCTCTCTCTCTCTTTCACACACACAGACACACACACAGACACAGACACACACAGACACAGACAAACACACACACACGCACACACACTAGATAAATAAAGGGTAAAAAAAAATCTACCATATAAAAATGTATTAATAAAAAAAATCTACCAAAGAGACAATGTTCTATTTCACTATCACAATTCTGCACTTGACTTTGGATTGAAGAACAAGGTCAAGGGTGATGGGGCAAAAGTAAATACACGAATACTTATGCTTATACCTTTCATCTTAAATCATTTTGATCTGGCAGCTTCTGCTCCTGCTGAAGATGTTGATACTAAACCAAACCTTCATGGGTCCTTAAGGAGGTGCTCACAGATACATTTTTCTTCTTTTCTGTGCTGGTACTAACTTTGCTTTTCTTGTCACGGTGTCATCCCTGACACCACATTGCAAGCCTCCCCTGTTTCTTGACCTGCCTACATTTCCTAACTTCTTTCATCTTCTCAAGAATCATTTTCTCTTAGGCCTCTGGGCTTACTATTCCCTCCCCCTAGGACACGTTCTTAGCACCATCCCTTGATATCATTATCCATGTATCCAAACCTTGGCTATAGTGGAGCCTTTTCCACAATTACCGCCCCAAATAGCTTACATGATTTGGTAGACTCTGATCAAAATGCAAGCTCTTCAAGACCCAGGACATGGGCCAAAGTGTTCTTCAAACTGAATGCCCATTTGACAGAGGTTGCAATTCACAGGAGACGGTCCCAGGCTGTGTGTTCAATAGTGGACGGATGCATGTTGGATGCGTTGATGAAGGCTCACAACTTTTCCCTCTGTAACAGCAAGAAAACTTAAAAGGAACCATTAAACAGAGGTTGGTTGGGGCAGGGATAGGGTGAAAACCTTGAAGAAGGAAATATGAAAGACCACAGGTGGAAGGTGGAAAGGAGAATAATGGAGGAAATATATAAATGAGGGAGGAGTTGAGAGGAGAGGGCATAGGAAGGGCTGGACAGTAACAAATAGAAATCTCCTATATTATAACAATAAACATTTTGTTCCACCCAGAGTGTGAACAAGCATATCCTACACAGGGGAACACAGAGAAGATAAGGTATAACAGAAAATGTCCTATGATGCTCCTACTAGAAGCTATAGGCAGTTAAAATTGCCAGTGCAAGGTATATGATACTGCCTAATAAGTTGCTGGTCAGAGACATCTTAAAATTCCCCCCCCCCACCTCCTGCTCCCAAAATACTCTAGACTTTTGCCTGTCCTCTTGGTTGACCTCTGGAAATGGACAGTAAGAGCCTATTGCTGGAGAGTCACATTGAATCACAGGATGAAAGGTGGGTGGGTGGGGGAACCAGCTGGAATTCGTCTGGAAGATTCCTCCTTTCTGGCCAGCTTTCATAGCACCAGAAAGTACTATGTAAGCTTCTAGGGAAGAAAAACAGTTAATGGCCTCATCAGCCTGTGAAAGCTGCAAGCCACCATAACAACTGCCCTGGCAAGAGGTGACCGCCAGTGCAATAGCGGCATCAACGTTAAGTGGGCAACCAAATGCTTTCTGATTGGATTCAAGGCCCACTTTTCTGCACGGATCATATTTCTGGTACTGTAAACCAGGCCAAGAGCCTATGAAAGGGGAGTACATAAGCCATAGGGAGTGGATATAAGCTATTAAGATTTGGTTATAAAAAACTTAATGTCAAACTGCTTTAGCCTGTGGATTCATTTTTAATAGTGCAACTTGTTTTTATTTAAATATTTTAAATTAATTTGAGGTGATATACTAATGGTATGCCACCTAAATATACTAATGATGGGTTTCATTATGATGTAGTTATTCTTATGTATCATTGTATTTTGGTCATGTTTGCCTCCTCTAGAACCTTCCCTCTTTCTTCTTCTCTACATTTGTTGTTCTTCCTCACTCCAGATAAGCCTGAAAATATCACTAGCTGTGTTATAAACATAAATATGTCTACTTAGTAAGACAATTATAGGATTTGTGGCCTCCAGACCCTGGTACCAGGTTTATGGTACCAGGAATGAATTCTCTCTTAGGGAACACACTTCAATTCCAATCAGAGAATGGTTGGTTGTCTCCACAATAGTCATACAACCATTATGCCAGTGGGCATATCTTGTCTGACCAATTGATATTATAGAACACAGGGTCTACAGCCAAGCAAGCTCACTGATGATTTTCTATCCTAGCAACCCGTATCACACCTACTCACCCATTTTATGAACAGTGCCACCAATAATTTTTAAAGTTTGCATATGCCAAGTTTTGTGGCATTTCTGGCTTCTGGAAACTCAGCATTAACAACACATTCATTGTAATGATGAAAATCCCTCCAGACACTCGCTCCAAAGAGGGTGGAAGTGGGGAATACAACTGTCTTAGCATTCTGGCAGTGGGAAAATTTGTATGACTCCCCCTCTCTTTCACTCAATTTCCCTAAAGACAGATGCTTATGATCCTGGAACACTTCTGGTTCACTGGCGGGCATCGAAGCAGAAGAACAATTCTAATTTACTGAGGGATGTGCCAGTGAAGGCAACTAATTAATCAGTCACCTTCTACGGAGATTAAATGTTTAATCACAATATTTGGCAATGTCAGACTGTGTAACGTTCAGGGTTTCACTGAAGGGGCCAGAGTCTGACACCTGCACTGGTTCTGCTTCCAAATGAACTTCTGGTCTTAGGTCACTAGTTGGATTCAGGTTTCACACCATGACAGAACTGTGTCTTTGCCTTCCTTCTCCCTGACCACAAAGCCCTCGTACCGGGAAGTGAGAGGTGATGTTATTACACACCTGCCATGCTGGAGTTAATGTTGGCTCTGGTCTTTATCTACACTAAAGATTAAACTTTAAACTAACTTGAAATTCGATGAGACCTTGTAGTAAAAATGAACATATTCTTTACAAAAAAGTAATTTCTGCTTTCAAAAGTCAATGACCCTATCAATTATTGGGTGTTGCTTATGTTATGTGGCTGTGTAAAACGAAGAAGAGCAAGAACAGAGAGGAAGGAGTCTGGGAAAGGTAGGGGGGAGATCCATGGAGAAAGTTGTTCAGAAAGAGTCCCATGTAGGATACGTTTCCCCCAGAGACGGGGGTCAGGGAAGGGCATAAATCATAAGAGGCCGTGTTAAAAAGGTATTTCACCCAAGAGTGATTGAGGGAGATGGTTGTGGTGGGCTGTAGGGAGTCCTTAGGCCACAAGGGGACTGAGAGAAAACAGTGGCATTTGAACATTAATTCACTGGGAATTGGCCTGGCACATCGAGGCCGCAGGGGTCCTTGTGAGCTGTGGGGTAGATATCTGCGGGACAAACTCACAAGGTTAATGGAGCCTCTGGTCTTAGCTCCTGGTGGTCACCAAATATTTGTCACAAACATGCTTCTCAACCTTATACAAATAACAGGGTCGTGGCTGATAGTTTGAGCACCCGCTGTATGCAAGAGCTCTCCTTAGGACTTCGTACATTCCACTCATCCATGCTTCCCAACAATGCTGGGGCCGTCACGTTTTTTAAGGAGATACAGAGAATGGTTCCAGCATCACACAGTCAGCAGTTGGGACGTTGTAACTGGAAACGAACAGCCCTCGGGCATGTGCCTCTACCAGCAGACCGTGAAGGAGAGGGGCTGACGACTTCTCCAGGATGGGACTTCTGGCCTTGGGTCATTAGTTCTCTATGTGACGATATTCTCCATGTGAAGCTCGTGTTACATGGAGCTTCGACAGTCCATGGCCTTCCGGAAGTCCAGAGACGTCCAGCTGGTGAAGAAGACACCACTGGGGGGTTTCCTCCCCTCTGGTCCCTCTTTCCTGACTCCTTGTTACAGGTTTGACTTCCTCACCCAAACATAGTTTGCCTTTTCTTTAGGCTCTACCTGTTCCAGAGTCACGCGACATGGCTCATACGTGTAATCCCAGCACTTGGGAGGCTGAAGAAGGATTTTTTCCTCCTGATTTCAGCACTGTATAGTTTGATTTGGAGTATGTAGTTTGTACTCAAGAACAGCGTCAGCTCCAAAGTGAGACCACACAAACAAACACATATCCCAGAGATTTCCGAATCTGAGGAAGGGTCCAGAGTCTGAAAGAATGTTTCCCCTCACTCCGGTCACCTCCTAGAATGTTTACTCCACAGACGTATGCCCTTCTATGTATGCCTTCTCTTATGCCACACTGGCTTATGTATCAATCTTCAGCCTTTTCAGAAAACATACAAACCTCTCTTCCTATGACTGAATTAGTATGACACAATAAAATACTAAGTTTATGTATTTTTGGAAAGATAATTTATTTTAGTTTCCTTCTGCTCTTATTGAAGTTGAATTTTCTTTTTTTTAAATTTTTTTATTATTATTATTTATTCAATTGTGCGTGTGTGTGTATGTATGTGCACGCACATGTGTGTATGTGTGTGTGTAGAACCACGGACGAATTCGCGAACCACCATGGACGCCTCCACCTCCTTCTGCCCCGGGATTCACAGGCTCCGCCCTACCAGGACCAGAAGCGCAGGCCGCCCCCGCTTCCGCCTGGCGTGTATACATGGGATCTGGGATCCGAACTCAGGACCTTCCGCCTGCAAGGCAGAGGCTTAACCCCTGAGCCACCTCTCCAGCCCTGAAGTTGAATTTTCTTTTATCTAATCCCATTTTAGAAAAGAAAGGATAATATTTCTCTGCTATAGCTATCCCGACATTGAATAATGGCTCTTTGCTTTTATTGCAACCTTCTGCTACCCACCTGCACCCAGATCAAGGGCAAAGTCAGCTGAGCACGAGGAGGGATAGGCTGGAGCTGAGTGTGAGACAAGGTTTCCGCGGCACCCACTGTGCTAGAGGGAAAGTGCTGGGCGTATGTAGTGGCTTCCGGGAACACGGAGACCTGTTCCCTTAGCAATGGCCAGATCCCAGGAGTGGCCATACAGGATGGCATGCAGGTGTCCGGAACACTGACCAACACAGCTATCAAACTCAGCAGGAGGTTTGGACGAAACGCAGAAGGGACCTGTGAAGGGAAGGCAACCCCAAGATCAGACGTCTTGCTGCCAATCGAGAATCTCCGAGTTCATGTGTTTCTCTTGCAGTTTCCATCCTAAGAAAGCAATCCCCACCCCTTTTACTGAGTGTCTCACTTTGCCTGCATGGTTGCTCATAAATGACCATCAAATGGCTAAGGGAACAAGGGGTTTATTTTCTTACTGATAGTCTGATTACAGTTCTCAGTCTAGCTTGATGGGAGAGCATGCACCAACACCAGGGCTGGGGGAACTGGTCACACCATCTCTACATAATGGCTGAGAGAGGGACGACCAGCACGTTTGGCCAAGTGTACAAAAGGACGTCAACTCTGTCAATCAGATCTCTGTATTTTATTCCAGGGCCGAGTCCTACGCACTGGGCCTTCCCATCAGCTAGACAATCTCCTGCAGGTTTGCTCTGGGCCTAACTCAACCACTAATTCTCTACAAATGTGTCCAGAGTTCAAACTCTCAACTGTCAGGTTGACTCCTGGGCGCAACTATGACATTGAGCTTTTCATGATCTTTTTTTTTTTTTTTTGCTTTTCATGATCTTAAGTAGGAAGAAGTTTACATCCCAAGACATGTTTGAAATAGATCAGTCAGGACCCCAAAAGTGCTGAGATACTTGTGACTGAGTTAGGACAGTGAGCTAAATGTGAAGCAATGCTCTGAAAGACCCTTCCGTGAAGCTCTGAGGTCGGTGTTTCCTCCTGAACTCAAAAGATTTATAAAGAGTGTCAGGAAACAGGCCTGCATCACCCAGTGATTTGTAGTATTACCCTGAATCTGCTCCTCCAAGTAACAGAAATGAACAAAACGAGTGTAGCTGTTTGCAGTTGGAAAACAAAAGGTAGGAAACAAGGACAGGAAATAAAGGGGGAGGAGGATGAGCCATACAAGAAGGCAAAAACAAAAAACTAGAAAAGAATAAAATAGAAAACAATCCTACAGAAAGGGAAATGATGACAGAGAGAAAGAGAGAGAGAGGAGAGGAAGAAAAGAGAGAGAGGAGGAAGAGATCACCTTGAAAAAGTGAAGAGTAAAAATGACCAAGTGGAACCCCTTGCCTATTACCACGTGCCATTACCGTGGCCCCCTAAGTCCTGGGCTCAATACCCTGTTTCCTTATTTTCTACAAACAAATCACAGGCCGCCTTGGCTCTGGTTCACTTTGGCTGATGGTTCCTGGCACAGGGACTCCTAGTTTCATTTCCTGGGAGGGACCAAGGCAGTTCCCAGAGGAATAAATACAGGAGCCTCGGTGCCCATCTACAGAGTGAATTCCTTTGCACCTGTTCTATCCTTCAGAACCTCCCACACAGCTGCCTCAACATGAAGTTGGCACTGGTCTTCATGCTGGTTGCCCTCCCCATGTGCTACTGTTCAGGAGGTGAGTGGGATGCTGGAGTTTGGACTAGAGATTCTTGCGTGGTACTCTGAGGAAGAAGTCCTTCCCCCTGATCCCCAGGATGGGTCAATGCTACTTGAAAGAATCTGGTTGGATGGTCCTAAAATCATTATTGATTCATTCAGTCATAAGGATAGCTCTTGATTGGTCTGCTAGAGCTACTGGTGGTGGTGTCCCATTGCTATTACGACGCTTGTGAACTTCATGACAAGTCACGTCACTGAATATTAGGTATTTCAGTAGAAGAAGATACAAATGATGACCCCACTCCATCCCAGAAGTTGGACCCATATAGGTCTCATACAAGAGGCAATTATGAGTCTTTCAAAATAGGGAAGGAAATGGAGACACATTCTCACACTGCAGCATGTATGCAGAGTAAACATCTTGGGGACTACATAGCAAATATTTGAGGGAAGGTTCTAACAGCTACCATGGGGTTCTGCAGCTCCCAGATCTTTGTGTTCATGTCAATAGGAAGAGCAACTCACTCTGGAACAACATTCTCTATGGTAGAAAAATTAGCACTGCCACCAAAAATGAATATGGTCGGCACAGTATGTCGTCACCTTATAATAGGTCATATTTAATCTCTATTGCTCATATTTTTTATTTCACTAGTTCAAGAAGCTGGTGCAAACTGGCAAAAGGGTGACATGCTCAATTAATTTGATAGAAAATTAAACTAAACACTCAGGAGAAAACTAGTTCACATAATCCGTGTCCTAAACTTATTTTCTTCTACTGATTGGTCACATAAGATCAATTCAAGCACAAAAAATTTTTATTCTGTGTTGCTTTTGATGCAGAGGATAAAGCTAGCAGACCTAATGGGTAGTAGTATAGATGCAATATTTATAGTATTCTTGGAAACATTACATGGTGTTCTCAAACTATTCCTGACTTTGAACAAAGAAAGACCAAGATGCTCATTATGTCTCACCAAGACAGAATTTCTCATTTCTTAAGTGTCTTTATTCACCAAGTTTGCATGGGGTTCAACTTGTCTAGGCTTGTGTGTGGGGTTCAGAATTTGAAGAGAATTCAGAGTCTGAATTTTCTGTTCTAAAATTAACAATGCCCCATAAGCTCCCTGAATCTTTCTCTTCACCAGACCAAGAAGATGACTGCCCTGATAGACACCCTCCTAAAGGAGTCTGAACCTCCAATAATTGATCTATGTCTTTCCAGATAGTTCTGGCTGTAAGCTCATGGATAAAATTGTCAATCAGACAATTGATCCATCTGTGTCTGTGGATCAATACCAGACAGCGTTGAAGTCTTATTACTTGACTCCATTGGGTGCAAAAGCCCTAGCCAACTTCAAGAACTGTTTTCTGGAACAGTCCAATGAGACTTTGACCAATGTCGGAGTAATGGTGGTAAGTTTCTTCTCTTTTCCCCCCTTTTTTTCTAAGCATAAGCACTGATCAGGTAAACTCAGCCTTTTATTTTCTGACTAAGAATGTTTAAACAAAATGATGCCCATCCCATCATTTATCCCAATGGTGAGGTTAATGACTTTTTCCCCCCAAGAAAGCCATCTGAGGAACCTGTGCTGAATAGCCATTTTATGATAAGAATCTCCAGTTACTAATAAAGAAAAAGGGCTGGAGAGATGGCTCAGGGGTTAAGATTCTGCCTTGTAAGCAGAAGGACCCGAGTTTGGATCCCGGATCCCACATAAAAACACCGGTGGAAATGGTGGCAGCCTATATTTCCTGATCTGGAAGGCAGAGTCTGGGACATCCTAGAATGAAGTATCAAGGAGATAGAAACGATCTAAGATGATTCCTGAAGTCACCCTTGGTTGTCTATGGTGCATACATGCACACACAGACACACAATAAATAAATAATTTCAAAAAGAAACAAAAAATAGTAAAGGAGAAAGGCAAAAATGAGGAAAGAAGCTACCAGAGATGACTTTCCTATACTTTATATGCCAGGCATTCTTGTACACACATAGATATGTGCACACATGCACACACACATGCACACATAGACACAGACAGACATACACACAGACACACATACACACACGCCCACTCACCACAGGCAGGCTCTTCCTTATGCAGAGAACCCATCACATCCTCTATTAAGAGGAAAATACCTGATTCTCAAGAAGTACTTCTTTGTGGCAATGGTAAAGAAAGATATATGTATGTGCTAAAGGAGGTATCTTTCTACACATATTCTATACATATATTTATCCAAACACATCCATTATTAATATGTTACATATTATTAATAATACTATGTATTATAAATATATATTTATCTAAAATATATATGGAGAAAGACATTTATATATATTTATCTAAAATATAGATGGGGAGAGACATTGATTCAAAAAGTCACCCTCTTTTTCTTGAAGAGAGGTTTAGTCAAATGTGTGTTGAAAGAATGGTGAACATTTTAGACTAGAGAACTGCTATGGTGTTATTCTTTAAACACGAACCTGACTGAACCTCTGTTCAAGAAAAACATGCTGACACTTTTCTCACTAGTAGATACTTTATTAGAAAAAAATCCCTAGGAAGTTTTGAGAAAGGTACTCGAGGTGGTGGGGGTGGGGGTTGAGAGGAAGATGCATTAAAAAAAAGTCACTTTTTCCCCCACCACCAGTCATTGTACCCTGAATGATAGAACTAATGAGTATATAATTTGATTTTTCTTCCAGAGTATTCTGGAATGTTAAGTACTTATTTAAAATGCTCAAAAGTAGTAATCTGAATATCTGACTTTGTAGGTGGAGTTCAACATTTAAATCATGTCCTTGTTTTTGTTTTCCAGCAAGCAATATATAACAGCAAAGACTGTCAAACATCGTAAACTTCCATAAGACTTTGGCTTCCAGGACTGCAGACAACGATGTGCCACTAATCACACATATTCTTTCTTGTTTCTTCTACCTGTAAAAGAGCAAGACAAACATTGAAACCTTAAATGCTTTCCTTTCCTTTTCATTAAACTTATTGCATACGACTTTGTATGTTTTGTTATTTTATAAAACTGGAGGTTTAAAAGGCCTTGGTAGCCCACACTTCAGGTTTCTCTTCCACACCCCCCTGCTCCAGCCCTCAAATCACCCGTTAGAGAACATGTGGACGTGGGACTGAAGAGAGAAAGCAACGTCTTCCTCACCTGGCCTGGGTGCTCTTTCTGGAGAAGTCATTCCCCTTCCCCACCACCCATGCCCAGACTCCTCCTGAAGTCCTCAGGCTGGTGGGTTCTAGGTCCTGCTGCCACTGTTCTCGTGTCCATCAGGAACAGGTGATTCTAGTAAAGAGAAGATGGTTCGACCTTGTATTAGTCAGTGTTCTCTAGAGTCAGAGAATCAACAGAATGAATGCGTAAATAGGGAATTTATTGAGTTGGCTTATGAGATATGTCCGAGGTAGTCCAATGATGGCTGCCAGTAGCTGCTCATTCCAGTAGTCAAGTGGGTGACGACTGAAGGCTGGAGGATTCCTTGAGAGTCTTTGTCACATTGAAGACTTGGAGGGTCGGAGAGCTGGAGGGTCGAAGAAGAAACCTGGTGGCCTGAAGGAAAAGCGTTTCCTAGCACAGTTACAGAGTCTCTTCTCTTCCAAGTCTTCTGTTCTGTGGTTCCTTTTATCTGATCCAATCAGATGTAGGAGGTTCCAATCAGATCTAGGAGATTCCAATTGGATCTAGGGCTGCTTTTGTATTGTAAATGTATTGATCCAGATAATCTCTTCAGGTGGTCTCAGCTGATCTTAGTTAATGCCAGATGTGGTCAAGTTGACACCCAAGATTAACTATCACAGATGTACACCATATAGTAGATACACTCAATCCAAGAGTCAACTCAGGGAAAGAAATCGAACATCTATCTCAATAGACTCAGACATGCTCTTCCCCATCCCTGAATGACAAAAGTCCTGAAGAAAGTGGGACTAGAAGAACCACAGTAGTCGAAACAATGATATATATAAATTCCATGAGAGGATTTTATATGTAACAAACCTATGGATCGCTTCAACATAATGTTGAAAAGGAAATGTAAGACATACCCACTAAAAATAAGGATTCCGAGATACAAGTCCACAGTTTAAACCATTATTCAACCTAGTGCTTGAATTTTCAGCCAGATAAAAGGGGCAAAAGAAAGGAATGTGATACAAATGACAGTCAAATGGCCTCTATTAGAAAACAACTCTTCAAGATCCTGAATATTTTTATTATTATTATTATTATTATTCAATTGTGCGTGTGTGTGTGTAGAAACACAGGCAAATTTGGAAACCACCATGGACCGCTCCCACCTCCTCCTTGTTTACTCTGCCCTACCAGGCTTTGCCCTACCAGGACCAGAAACACAGACCGCCCCCACTATACATAAGGTCTATGATCCGAACTCAAGACCTTCCACCTGCAAGGCAGAGGCTTAACCCCTGAGCCACCTCTCCAGCCCCCAAGATCATGAATATCTTTAAGATAACCAGAGAACTCTTAGATCTGAGAAACTCTCCCAGACAGTATTAGAGTGCAAAATGGAATATATAAAGACCAGATGCATTTTATATTGCAGCATTGAATGTGCTGAGAAATGAATGAAAGACACATTGTCATTGTAAATAGCAAGAGTAAAATGAAATAAATACCAACAAATGTATATAAATGATGGGCATAGAGTCCTTCACAAAGAAAGTTTCTGCAGAGAAGCTTCTTTTTACAGTGGAGAGTGGTTAATACAGCAATTTTCAACTAGACAAAGTGCAGAGAATAAACAGTGTGGAGTGTTCAGCCCTAAACAGGACAACTATATCGCCTGACCACTCCCAAGGCTCAAGGGAATATCATGGAAGACGTGCTAGATATGATATAAGAGCAAGAGGTTGGGAAAGAACATTCACCAGACAGTGTCTTCTGGACAAGACGCAGCCAATATGCTCCTGAGATCACTGAAGATGTGGTCATCCATCATGTGAAAACCCAGTGTTGATTGGATCTATCAACATTCCATCATGTTAGGGTGAAGGGCTTATGAAGTCTCATCCCTCCTGGGAGACTACTGATGGCTAATGATGCCTGGCAGAAGGGGTGGTGCCACTTTCTTAAGTGCTATAGCTACTTGTAAATTGCCTATGATTCTGTAAATAACTTCCCACACATCCTAATGCAAGCAAACCTTATTAAACTCATAGGTCATGCAAACAGAAAGACATAAAAATAGTATTGATATTTGTTGGCAATAAGGTTTTCAGTGGAAGGAGGTAATAAGAGGTGAAAACGACTCAAGTTTATTGTATACTTAGGAAGTAAAAAATTCATTTCAGATTTTGATAGAAATTTCACAGAATGTATAGATTGTTTTTGGTAATATGAATATTTTATATTAGCTTTGCTAATCCGTGAGAAGCAGGGGTCTTTGCATATGCCAGTGCCTTTCTTTCTTGGGTATTTTAATGGTACAAATCTCTTTAACAGTTTTTTGTCAGCGACTTCAAGATTGCTCACACACCTTTCTTTGACAAACTTTATATTCATTTCTTTCTGCATGGCTTGTAATTCTTCATTGTGGATATGAATAAGAGTTCTGACAAGTTATCATGTTACCGGCTCAATGTTAGGCTGTCTTGAAATCTCTTCCACCAAAGGTATCAGTACATTATATTCTAAATGAACTTCATGCAGATTTTGAGGGCATGGGAAAATGCAGCCGAACTTCTTGCCAAACCATCACTTGAACTGTCCTAGTCCCAGTTCCCAATGTAGTCCTTATTTCTTTATTCCTTCCTGAACCCTCATGAGCCAGGCCTCTTCTGTCCATGTTTCTTTTTTTACTTTTATTCATTTATTTTTATTATTTTTCTACTTTTACAAACATATTGAGTACTTATCCTGTTTCCCTCCATTCCCTTTCCCACCCTTTATTTTTTTAATGTGTGTGTGTGTGTGTGTGTGTGTGTGTGTGTGTGTGTGTGTGTGGTGTGGTGTGTATCAGAGGGCACTTTTGTGTCCCTGTGGAGGACCGAGGGTGACTTTGGGAATCATCCTGGATTGCTTCTACTCACTTCTTTCTTTGCTCTGAGATTTCCCAGGCTTCTCCTACAAGGGCCAGAAGTGCAAGCCACCACCATTTCTGCCTGGTGTTTTTACATGCCACTGAGATCTGAACTCAGAACCTTCTACTTGCGAGGTAGAGTCTTAACAACGGAGCCATCTCTCCAGCCCTGTCCATGTTTCTTATAGCACTAATGTCTTCCAATCACCCACTGGAATGACCTGTTAAGCTCTCTCTCCAAATCTCAATGGCTTTTCTAGCCCAATGTCTCAAAGTTCTCCACATTTTCCCCACAAACAGTTCAAAGGCTTAGAAATCACAAACTTAGTATTATATCAATGACCCCATTCTTGGTACCAAATTCTTTCAGTCTTATAGTAACACTCTACTCCTTTAATATCCAATTCTCTTCCAGTTACTCTTCTGTTGCTGCAATAAAATATTCTGACTCAAGCAATTTTTTTGAGAAAAAAATTATTATTTGGTTTACCATTCCAGGGAGATGCACTTCACCATGTCAGGAACACACAGCAGAACGCATAGTGACAGAAGCAGGAGGCTGACTCACATTACAACAGTTATCAAGACAGTTATAAGGAGGCAGAGAGAATGACAGAGAGGGGTTGGGGCCAGATCATCCACTCTCAAGTTCTACTCCTGGTAATTTCTGACAGGAGTCTATCTCCTAAAAGTTCCCAAACAGCACCACCAGTTGAGGAACAAGGTTTGAAATACTAAGCCTTCGAGGGATGATTTATGTTGAAACAATGACAATAGTGTCATCAACCAAAAGAAGAATAAAATCATATCACTTGTAGACAAATGGGTAGAATTAGAAGTTATGTTAACCAGTCTCAGAAAGATATATATTGCATGTTTCATCAGTATAATTTAGATTTGAAAAAAGATAATGAAATAGAAGGGCTAATATTTTTGCAGAGAGGAGAGAAACTAGGAGAGAGTCATGGGAAAAAACACATTTTATGTATGTTTGAAGATGTCAAAATGGAAATTTATTTTTTCAGAGTTAATATGTGCTACTAAGAAATTTTAAAAAACTACAGAATAATGCAATTAACAGACATATACAGTCAAATAAACAGACCAGTGAGCCTACATATAGTTGAAGACTGGCATGACATAAAATTTAGCATCTCTTCAACATAAAAGTGGAACAAATAAAATGCAAAGTGAAATTCACTGTATTCATATATGGAACATTAAAAACCAAAAGTTAATTTAAGTGGGGCTGGAGAGATGACTCAGGGGTTGTGACTCTGTCTCACAAGCAGAAGGTTCTGAGTTCGGATCCCAGGTCCCACGTTAAAAAAACAAAATAAAAAAAAGTTAATTTAAAAAAGATGCAAAATGAATGACCTCAAAGATAGTAAAGACTGTATGTGACAAGCCACAGCTAACAACCTAAAGAGGAAAGAGCAGAAAGATCTGTAATAACAAGGATACCCACTTTCACCAGGCTTATCCAACACAATGCTGAGTGTCCTATCAGGGACAAACAGACACAGAAAAAAAAACAGATATCCAAATTGAAAAGAGGGAATATTTACACGGTCATTGTAGATGTTATGTAAGAAGTCACTGAAAAATCCACCCAAAACTATCACAGCTAAAAATCATATTGAGTTATCATTATTTGATTCTTAAAGGAATGTCACCACCAGATGTCAGAGAAAACACGGACGTTAGAGACATACGATATGTTTCCTGTGGGCATCTGAACCTAGCAGGTAACAAAGCAAGTCCTTAAGGGATGGGACACCAGCTAGACCTCCCTGTCCTGGGCAAGGAAAAAATATTTCATTTATTTTAAGTCATTTTTTTATTTCTTATTTATTCAATTGTGTGGGTGTGCGGTGTGGATGTGTATGTGTGTGTGTCTGTGTAGAACCACGGACAAATTCGCCTCCTCCTTGTTCTCTCTCCACCCTACCAGGACCAGAAACGCAGGCCGCCCCCTGCTTCTGCCTGGCGTGTATATGTGGGGTCTAGGATCCTGAACTCAGGACCTTCTGCCTGCAAGGCAGAGGCTTAACCCCTGAGCCATCTCTTCAGCCCCTATTTTAAGTCATTTTTTAACGTTGGGTTGAAACACTTTTTAGCCTGGAACAACCAGAAGAAAGTTCACACACAGGTACAAATGCTTTTTTTTTTAATACATTTTTTATTATTTCCACTCATAAAAACTTAATAGGTAGACCAGATGCTTTTACTTTCTGCAGAAATCGGTTTCATCCCTGGCATGTTATGCTCTTGCTAAATGATGAGAAGAACAATCTCACATGCAATCCAAATGGCAGCTAATACATCCATGGCTAATTAATAAGGGGTTCAGCTCTCCGATGCGCCCATTCACTTTTTTATTCATTTTATTGAAGAGCTGAGCCAGTGTTGATTTTCTTGCTTCCATTTTTTCCATCTTATCCCTAGTTCAGCTGTTTTATTTTTAAATCACAAGAGATGATTCTGTCTCCTTTATCTCTGGCATCAACATTTCATCCTTGAGCTGGACAAATATCCTAGTATTTAGGCCTCTTGGCTGTCCCTCTGTGCCATTTTATTACTGAAGTCAATAGATGCACAACATGTCACCATTTCTATTTTCACTGAAGCCAAGTGCTTTGTGGGTTAAAAATGTTAAATTAGACAAGATGCATGACCCACCTTTCATGCTTTTCTCTAAACTTCACAGCACAGATGTACGAACATGCTGTCTTTCTTAAACTCACATATTTTAATTGAAAAAAAAAACAGATTTATAAAGAAAAACATCTCATGCCCAAAAGAACCATAGGGTTATTTTAGATTAATGTAATGAAATGACAACTGCATGTGTACTTTCTTTTCTCCCATTTCCTCAATTTTGCTGTTCTTGATATCTGCTATTATTATTGCTAGTATTATTATTATTATTACTGTATTTTGAGATGGATTTTCATTGTATTAGCCAGGCTGATCTTGAAATTCTGGTTTAAGCAAACTTTTTTTTAAATTTATTTTTCTACTTTTACAAGCATTATTGCGTATTCATCCCAGCTTCCCTCCCTCCTCCATCCCCTCTATTCCCTCCCTTCCCTTCATCATTCCCTCCCTCCCTGTGTGCTTCTATGAAGTCCAGGATTCACTCTGGCTTGTCTACTCAGGCCTCTGTGGTGCATCATGTTACCTCTCTTCAGGCCACCCCACTGATATGTGCATTTTCCTTCACTCATCCAGCTTTAGACCCAAAGTTTTCCACTGTAAATTCCTGTTCTATGAGTATAATAACAGCTGCCTACAGAGCAGCTTGATGTACAGTCTTCCTACCTATAGGTTTATTGGCTGTCTTCCCTATTGATCTATTTCCTTCCCTTTTTTAAGGTTCTTGTCCTAGTTTACAGTAACAGGGATGGGTACTCTTCTGACAAGAGGGTCTTGAGTTGTCATTAGTTAGGCACAGATGTCAACTTGACAATTGAGGGTTTGAGCTCTGGCACATTTGTGGAGAATTAGTATTTGGGTTAAGCCCAGAGTGAACCTAAAGGAGACTGTCTTGCCAATGGGGAGGGCCCAGCCTATGTTGGGTGGGATAGGCCATGGAATAAAAGAGCGCTGGTTGAAGGAGTTGGCATCCTTTTGTACACACATGCTGGTCTGGCAAGTAAAGATCTTCCCTCTCTCAGCCTTTATGTAGAGATGGTATGGCCAGTTCTTCGGCCTTGGTGTTGGCATGAGCTCTCCAGTCAAGCTGGACTTTGAACTGTAATCAGACTATTAGTAAGAAAATAAACTCCTTGTTCCCTTAAGCCATTTGATGGTCATTTATCAGCAACCATGCAGGCGAACTGCAACATGAGTTCAATCAGAAAGCTGTTGGTTGTCTCCTGGTTTAAGCAAACGGTTTGCTTTGTTTGTTTGTTTGTTTGTTTGCCGTTTGTGTGTGTGTGTGTGTGTGTGTGTGTGTGTGTGTGTGTGTGTGTGCATCAGAAAGCACTTTTGTGTCCCTGTGGAGGACCAAGGCTAACTTTGGGGATCACCATGGGTTGAGCTACCTATTCTGTGCTTTACTCTGGAGTTTTACCAGGCTTCACCTTCCAGGACTCGAAGTACAGGCCACTACCATTTGCGCCTGATGTTTTTATGTGGAAATTAGGATCCAAACTCAGGACCTTCTGCTTTTGAGACAGAGTCTTAAACCCTGAGCCATCTCTCCAGCCCCAGTTGTTTTCTTTCTAAAGTCATTGAATCAACACATGCCATTTGCCTGACCACAGATGGCATCATCTATTGCTGACTTTCTAGCTTCTTTGTATTTCCATATCACAGACTTTCTCTTTGCTTCAGGTGCTGTCTTTTAACTCTATTTTACTTTGGTTCCAGTTAGTCTTTCTGCATAGCAAGATTCTCCTTTCTCTAATTATTCTGTCATTGCACCTTCTGACATCTCACCCAAGTCCAATTAAAAGCTAATTTTATATATGGATTACATATCTACTTTGGTTCCAATAAAAGGAATGAGTTTGTGACTTATTGGTACAGATCTGTGTTTGTGGTCACAGAGACCCTCTAAAGCTTCCTACAGTTCCTGCTTGCCCACACATCCCCTGAAAATTTGAAGTTGTATAGTTTTGTTAGGTGCACCCATAAACAAACTATGATCGTGAGGTGAGATCAGAAAAAGCAGGTAAACCAGTTGTTCTCTTCAAAGTAAATTCTCCAAAAGTGATGTAGTTAGAAAGAAAAAAGTTGTAAGGTTCATAGGCAGTGATTGAATGGGGTCCAAAGGAGAGGAAAGTGTTGTTATTTGTTGTTGGCTGTGGAATTCAAACATATGTGATTGGCTCCCAACACCTTGGCTTATGAAGTTTAAGCGTGTCTCTTGTGCAACTGCTTTTCATAAGCAAAGTCCTCCCCCTTTTCACACGCTCTTTTTGCATCAGGAAATTTGGCCGTCTGTTGTCCTAACTCACCTGCACTTGGAATTGAGACAGGGTACCCAGATAAAACCAATAGATGTCTGAAAGTGAATTGAAACTCCTGAAATCTCTTTCTGGAGAACCCGTGCGGTAACCTGGAGGGTGGGCAGCTTTCCCAAGGCCCTCGCTCATTGGCTCAGGTCCATTTAGTTGGAAGGTGGAGCGAGGGTTCACCTTAAGGGAAAACTGTTGCTTCCTTTGCAGAGGAAGAAGGGCTACCCGGCCTTCTGCAACCTGCCACACACCACTGCGGGAAGGGTGGGTGGGGCTTGCTAAGTACAAATACTGCCTGGGCTTCGTGGCTTACAGGAACTGAAGGTGAGATCTGAATTGCTCATCATTCCTATGGTTGCAAACTTAAAGCAAACAGAACAGACAAGTCTGGCCCTGTCTCTCTGGCTCTATCTGTCCCTTTGTGAAGGTGAGTATAATTTTTATCAGCCTAGCACAGAGTCCCTGCTAGACTCAAGTTCCCTTTTAAACACAAGACTATCCTACTCATGGGAGATGGTCTGGGCTGAAGATCTAATATGCTATCCCCTCTGTCTTAAGGCATCATCTGAAATGATATACATTCTTCAGATGTTGGGAGAAGTTGTTTTGGGAGCCCACACACACACACACAAGGGATCTTCTGGGTAAGTCCTCCAGTCGTCCTGCCTGGGAGCTTTCCAAAGGATGAGTTCTACCCAGCCAATCAGTCTAGTGCTTGGGCCCCGTCAAAGGCAGTGATGAGGAGTGAGTGGTGCACAGAAGGAAAGCCAGGGGCCTGTGAACATGGCATTGGCAGGGTGAGTTTCTCTGCCAGCTCTCTGCCCCGCCAAGGAGACAGATTCCCTCTGACAACCTGCTTCCCGAAGTCTGTCTCGGTCTCTGCTCTGGGTCTCAGCCTTGGTCCTCCTGTGGAGAGGAACACAGAATGCACTGTTAGGAGAGCACAGAGAACATTCCAGGCTTGCTTGGTCCACTTGTCTCCTACAGTGTCCCTGGAGACCTGGGCCTGACTCACATATGCCCACATCTTCCTATTTTCTAAAAGTGTCTATCAGATCAGGGGCTGGAAAGATGACTCAGGGGTCATCAAAAGCAGAAGGTCCTGAGTTCAGATCCCAGGTTCCATGTAAAAAAAACGCCAGATGGAAATGGCGGCAGTCTGCACTTCCAGCCCTAATGGGTGGAGCCTGGGAAATCCCAAGGGGAAGCAAGGAGGTAGAAGCAATCCAGGATGATTCCCAAAGTCACCCTCGGCCCTCCACAGGGACACACAGTCCCCTCTCATACACACACACACACACACACACACACACACACACACACACACACACACACACACACACACACACACACACACACACACACACACACACACACACACACACACACACACACACAGAGTAAATAAATAAATAAAGATATTTAAAAAACACCTGCCACAAATATTTACTCTCCTGTCAAGAAAATCTGCCAATTTCTACTGATTGAGTCTGGGAAGGTCTTAGTTCCTGGGTCTTCCTTAGAGGATTTTCTCACCTCTCCCCCTCAGATTCATAATCTGGCTGGCCTATGCAAGGCTCTTCAACCTGGATAAGGAGACAAGCATGGTGATGCTCAGATTGAAGTCCCCAGTTAAGGTGGGCTATGGCTGGGGCTGCCAGCACAGGGACAGTCGCCCTGTATTTACCCCAGGCAGCTTGAATTTAAGCATTCGGTAATCTAGAGACTACAAGGACACAGAAAACAAAAATGTCCAAAGACTCAGGAGAGGATATGAGATGTTCTTTACCTGGTTATGTCACAGCATTTGGAAAGCATAGAGGGTGAGTGCAAAAGAAATGGGACCCGGCTAAGTGGTTCACTAACAGCACCTGCCTGCAGCCCCGAGGCCTAAGCTCCATCCACACAACTTACGAGGTTGACAAGCAGATTTCTGAAAGTCTCTGAGCTCCACACTGTCACCACATCACACACACCTGTTCTCTTTCCCTATTTTCTTTCTTTTTCTCCACCTCTCAAAAAAATAAAATAAAATAAAAAGAAAAAAAGGAGGTAATGGGTCAGTGGTCCATGAACTACTCATCCACCCCCCTTGAACTCCTTTTTCCTGGCCAATTCACCACAATGAATGTGGAGAGAATGAGGGTCCTTGGGAATGATGAAGATGTCGTCATCTCAGGAATTAAGATGCAAGACATTCAGTGGCAGCAAAACCTCCGGAGTCAGTACGGTCAAGTCCTTTGTCTTACAAACTCAAAGAATCAGCTTCACAGAAAACGGACAGTGAGTTTAAAGTTTTATTATAGAGAGAAACTTAAAGCAGCGGCAGACTGAGCTTCACACTGGAGTATAATGGGAGGGACCCCGAAAGGGGATTGCTGGAAAGGTTAAGATCCACAGGAACACGAGGGGACCCTGAAGGGCATTACTATTGATCTGTTTAAATAGAACCAAGAGTTGGTTGTGTGCTTGTCTTTTTATGGGACTTATGGCTGACACTGGACAAAGCGTAAGGTAATTTCTGTTACTAAGGGCTAATTATCTGGACATACCACAAGCCATACATTGGGAGAACCCAACTGCACATGCTCCACTGGAGCAACCAGGGAGCTGGTCACAAGCTGGTCATATATTATTTCCCCATTTGAGGTGTGGTCACACACAAGCCCTCCTCTGTCCATCTCTGACGAAATGGCTTACCTTGGATCATTTGCTGGCTATTACCCCTGGCTGACATTGCTGGTCACCTACGGTGGCTGGTGTCTTGTTGGCTATTATGAACCTTGTTCTCACATTTACACAACCACCTTCTCTGATCGCCAGTGGGGAGCTAATGCTGGCCACAGCTACCAAGATGTAGTTGTAGTTTCCCGTGGTTATATCATGTTTAACTCGTCTGCTCTGTGGCCACCTTCCTGGAATGACGAGGTCAGTCATACCCATGATATATGGAGGGATAAGAGAGTCTCGTCCATGTGTATTCCGCAGGCCAGGCAGGGAGAGGGAGAGACTTCGTGGTGGTCTGTTCAGAGCATCTCTTACCTGGTCAGCTTGGTCATCTCATCCCAGGTATGTCCTACCTTGTTGTACTTCATCCTAACATTCCTTTTAACCTCTAACATCTGTTCTACTGTACCATCTTACCCCTCACTATCTAGTTACAGTTAACAGAAATACACAGGAGAGTAAATCTGAAGTTAGTGCTTGTCTCCAGGCACAACCCCCTGGGCTCCACGCTGACATGCAAGGAAACAAAAGATTCTGCTGCACCATGGGGACATGGGCCCAGCATTCCAACACTTAAAGCTGAGGCAGAAGATCAAGTTCAAGGTTGACATGGGTTGCATAAGGAAGGAGTTCCATCCAGGCCGATCCAGCCTGCGTGGGACAAGACAGTGTCTTGTATCCTGCAGCCACACCCCTGCCTTAATTATAACAGCTCTTTAGAGATGCTACTGAATTTCCAACAGATCATCCTGACTTCTGGTATGGAACTAGAGGCAAGACCCCATTCACACAGTAAATTACTGCTGAGGTAAGCGTTCAGCTCCTGATGACTTTTAATTCTCCCTAAGACATTTCCCCTTTTTGAGCTGACAATGTGCCTGTCACTGTTTACAAGTGGTGATGTCCTTGCATTAGACCCAGAAGTATGAGGAACATAGTCATTAAACATGAGCTACGGCACTCAAGAGATTTTTGTTTTGTAAATGCTTCATTAAAACAAGGACATTCCCTTTGATCCATCTTCAGATTTTACTTGATCTGTGGGGTCTCTGATTTGTCTTCGTGTGTTGTAGAATGCTCTGTGCTGCTGCATCTGTTTACGGTTTGGGAATTTTGTTTACTATACAATGTTGTGAGAGCTACTACTATTTTAAGTATTTCTTTGAAGAAATAATTTTAATCCATTTTTATCATTAGTATGGAATTGTTGAAATTGACATGCGACTTACCTCCTGTATTGTCAATGTAGTACATTAATATTGAATATTTACTCCACCTTGTGTCCTTGGGACAAATCTCAGTCTGTCACTCTCCCTTTACAGGGATATTATCTGAGGATTTAGTTTGCTAACTTTCAGCCTTGTGTTGCCAGGCACGGATATACAAACCTGTAATCTCAGCATTCAAAAGGTGAGGCAGAAGGGTCTTGAGTTCAGGGATTGTCTGGACTGCGTGTGAAACTCTGTCCCAGGAAAAGAAAAAGACTCAAGAATACTTGCATTTATATTAATTTAACAGCTCACAAGTAACTTTTCATCTTGAAATGTCGCCTTGTTTGGAATTTGTTAGCCTCAGGGACAGAATTGGAAGGTAATCTCTTGTTTTCTTCAAGGTATAACACAGAATTATTTCTTCTTAAAAACAAGCAACATCATTCAAGCCACCTAGTCTTCCTGAGATTCATCTCACTGATAGAGCTACTTATATTTCCCATTCTTTCAGTGACAATTCATATGTAATTCAGAGACAATTTCCCCCCAGGGAGTCTGTGTTCGCTTAAATTGTCAGATGGTCTCTTACTTGCTTGAGTTGCTATGTAGTACAGACTGGCCTCAAGTTAAAGACGCTCCCACCTCAGCCTTGGCAGCACCAGGATTACAGACAGGTCCCCCCCCCATGACTGACTGTGTGTTTGTGCTTATGTGAGATCAGAGAACAAGTTCTGAGTCAGTTCCGTCCTTTCACCTGGTGGGCTGTGAGGACCAACTCAGGTCATCAGGCCTGTGACAAACCACTGTGCTGCTGCTCTGCCAGCTCCAGCATCTGCAGATGCCACCCCTCACAGGGGAGGTCCGTGCCAGCTCTTCCCCTCTTCATGAGTCCAGCTACAAGTCTATGGATTTTCTTGAACTTCTCACAAAACAAGCTTTTTCCTCTATGGTTTTTCTCTCCACTGTCATTGATTTCTGTCCTGTATTTACTAACTTCTCTGATTACGTGTTAAATCAATCTTGTAAAGTTTCTTAAAGTGGCAGCTGAGGTTGTGGAGCCCTTTCTGCCCCCCCCATAAGCAAACAGTGCCATGATTTCCCCACTATTACTTGAGTAGTATCACAAGATACAAGGTCGACACACACTAAGTCCATTATATTTCTATACACCATCAAGAAACAGGTATAAACCAAAAATCAGAAAAGTTCCATTTACAATAACTCCAAGAAAATAAATATTTCACAAAATATGTACAGGTCATGTATGCTGAGACAGCAAAATGCTGGAGAGAAACCAAAGATGTCAACAAGAGAGGCGCACTGTGTTCACAGACAGAACATGATGAAGTGCATCGGCCCCCTCTCCTGGCTTATCTATGTTTAATACAATTCTAGTCAAAATCTGGGTAGAGTTTTTGTACTGATAAGCGGATTCCAAGATTTATTCAGAAAGGTAAAATTTTTGAAAAGGAATAATAAAGATGGAGGAACGAAAACGTCAAGTTTTAAGACTTAATTGCAAGTACTGGTCATCTTGGCCCTGGGTCAAGAAATCTGGACTTGGATCCCTATCAATGTAGCTGATCCTTGGCAAAGGCAGCTTAGAGGAAGAGCATGCTCGTAGGCATTCTCCCTCTGCCCCACACACAAATGAAAAGCACACATCTCACACTGTCTAATGATCGTAAATCTAAATGCAACGTGTAGGGTACCAAAATATTTAGAAGAACACAAGAAAATCTTTCGGTCCTGGTTAAAGATTTCTCAGATATGACATTAAAAAAAGAAGCATAATTCATCAATCATGATAAATGGACTTTAAAATTAAAAATTTTGTTCTTTAAAGAAAATTTCTAGATAAATGAAGACATGCTGCAGATTGTGAGAAATGCTGCAAAGCAAACACCTGACATGATCTATATGGTAATGTGTAAGCAAACCAACTTGACGATGAACAGGTGACACCCACACTCTTCACAGAGAGAGAAGCCAAGAGTCTAATGACATTCACCAAGAGCCATTAGGAAAATGCAAATCACAACCATGGGGAAATGTCTCCAGGCAAGGTTAGAATGGCTAAGCTAAGAAATCCAGACCAGTTGCAGACCCGGAGCTCACATTCCGGGGGAACATGCAGGGAAGGCTTGGTTTTGTGGTTTCCACGGAGACCGGCTCTCCACCTCACTGGGGTTGGCCAATCACAAGGCCTGGGATGAATCCAAATCACGCACTGCATTTGTACAAACTAGGTGAATCCACACGGGCAGCCTTCTGGCATGCAGTCTCGCATGCTGTCTCCTTTACAGCACCCCTGCATCAGTGTTTAGCTTTGTTTTGTTCTAAAGCAGGAGTTGGTGGATGCTGCATGGGCTCAGACAATAAAACCTGTCAGCTTCTCAGGCCACCAAGAACTCTGCCTGGACCTTAACTGCTGAGCACAGCAGCTGAGGACAGTGAGGCAAGAACAAGTCATTCTCTTTGCTGTCTCCCCTAAAACCCAAGCATTGACTGTGGCTTGACTTGGCCAGTTCGCTCACCCTAAGTCTAGGGGCCAGAGCATCAGAAGCTAGCGGGCAGGGTCAACCTTCGCTGTGCTGGACACGAAGCAGCCAGTTGGTTCGCTGGGGAAATCCCCTGCTGCAAGCGGTGGGCCCGGGGAAATGTCAAGGGACCTCACTTCCGGGCTACAGTAACAAGGGGCTTGAGTCCTTTCACTACGTGGGCAGAAAGTACCAGGAAGCCTAAGTGGCCATCAGGCTCAGGGACCCCGTGACACAGCTGCCAAAGGCCAGAAACGGGCTCCATTCACAAACAGGGAGCACCCCAGAAAAACAGGAACCGTCTGAATGCTGCCCACTGTATCAGCAGCCCGTGTGGACTGCCTCTTGCCCACCCTCCACCAGATGATCTTGAGGACCCAGACACTCTGCAGGGCAGGGCCCCGACAGGCTGCTGGAGCCCCTTGTCTTCACGATACCCATGGCAGGCTTCAAGGAATATGCTTTATTAATCTACCTCACAAACACTAGAGGCTAAAATTCAGCTGGATTAGAACAATGCATTTCCAGAGTGCTGTCTACAGGCCGTTAGTGCTAAGCCTGGTCCTTCCCAGCCACCAAACAGGCCTGGGCACCTTCCACTTGCAATGGAAATATCAGACACACAAAGAACATCAACATCCACATGACCAAGCAAGCTCTGGGCGATGGCAGGAGGCACCAGCGTGACAGACAGACAGACAGACAGACAGACAGATAGACAAATAGACGGACAGATGACAGACACAGCTGGGTCCTGAGCCTGCCAAGAGGGCTAAGGACGCCTCAGGGCTTCTTCAGGATATACGTCAGGCTGCTGGGAACCCTGGTGGCCTTCATGGGTGGTGAGGTCCACACAGTGGAGCTAGTGCGCTTATGGTAGCAGGGCTTGCTCTTCTTGAAGATGTCCTCCAAGTCCAGAGGGAGAATGGTTCCGAAGAGCTCGGGAAGGCTTGGGGGTGGTAGTACTGGTGGATGATGGCCTGGCTGAGCTGGGTGCCTGAGAGAAGCACAAAGGTGAGGGGCTGCCTCCTGCTCTGGGAGCCCCCACCTGCTTACGTGCCCTGTGCACTCTGGCTCAGGCCTTCTGCCAACTCAACTCATCAAGCTCTTCTCACTGCCTTCCTCTGCAGCAGAACCCAAGCAAAGCTCCCCTGAGAGTTCACACGACCACACTGATGAGGGCTCAGCTGTGAGCTGATGGCTACTTTCCTCTCTCTGCTTTACACGAGTGAATCTGCCCCAAGCACAGCACAAAAGTGCCAGAGCTGGAGAGTGAATAGGAGCCTCAGATTCCCCCAAGGAGCAAGGTAGGCTGAACCTATGGGGGGCACATTCCTGCCAACCTCACGGTCAACCACGGAAAGACCTTAGGGGAATCAGGAGGGGGAACATGGCTAGGGCCTGCACGGGTACTAGGCCTAACCAATTCCACACCCAACAAACCTCGACTGGGTAAGCTTATCCACCCCCTTCACAGATAAGGAAACAGCTCATCCAAAGCATAGTCCACCAGGTGTCTCTGCAGGACGCATGTGTCCAGTGTCTTCACCCAGTCGCCCAGGGAACTAAGACTCCAGCCCCTGGGGCTCCAGTCCCCCAGCAAGTCTGTGCTGTGCAGCTGTCCCACTCCAGCAGCCCACCCACACTCCCAGTGGGAATGCTGAGGCCAGTCAATTCCAGGTCAAATCTAGTTCAAGTGCCCCCATCCCCTCTCAGGGCCTTTGCTCCTTTACTGGCTCTTCAACTGAAGCCCACTACTCTCCCAGCTCTATCTCCAGCCCAGGCGGATTATATGGGTCAAGTCTCATAAGCTTCTCTGGGTCAGACCCCCAGGGACTAGAGTCCCACTCAGAACACGGCCAGACACAGAGGACTAGACATCCTTCATCCTGCACCTGGACTTCAGGTAGGTCAGGATACTCCACTTGCTGTGCATGCATGCCGAGGTCCACACAGATCCTTGGGTCAATGCCCCAAGCCGCCAGGCCTGGCACTAGAGCTGAACAAGAGTGCCAGGCAGCCCAGAACGAGACAGCTGGAAACAACTCCAGCGCCCACTCACCTCTGGCCCAGGAGGGAATGGGCTTCCGAGGATGGGCCTCATCATCTGTGGAGTCATCGCTGTTCAGGTCCATCCCATAGTTATCGGGGTTGATCTTGGGTTGGGATCTGGGGCCTTGTGGAGTCATTTGATATGAAGTACAAACAGGAGACTGGAAGAAAACCACTGTGGTCAAACTCCGATTCCCGGAATTTCTCAAACTCACCACTGGAGGGCACTGGCGCTCTGGTCGCCTCTTCTCATGGCACAAGAAAAAAAAAGTTTATAGTCACTTTTCTTTTGACGCGCCACATACTATACATTCCAGGTATCTTCCTTTTGGGGGCAAATTTTCTTCCAGGACAGCAGACCCTCCTCAGAGCTGCCCCGGGACACCCCGTGATCTTCAGTGAATCCACCACAAATGGCCCCTAAGCTAACCCAGTTTCCAACATCTTGGCTGGAATGACAGTCTATTTTGTTAGACATTCGCACTGAACTGAACAATTTAAATACTCATCAGCAGGAACTGGTTAAATTCCAATACAATTTACGCAGGACACAACCATAAAACATATTTACATGTGTTAAACACTATATGAACAAAAATATATGATATACAAAAAGAAAAGATAACTGCCCAATACAATATAGTCTGTGCTTACTTGAAAACAGGCACGTATGAAAATCAGTGAGCTCTCAAGCAAAAAGACAAGAAAATAGAAGGGAAACAGGCAAGGAAGGAAGATTGTGATGGAAGAGAGGGTGGGATTGGGGATTAAGGTATGAAAATATTATAAATTCATTATAATCATGTAAAAAACACTAAAAGAGTAAAGAAACTTAAAAATGCATATGAATAGACATGTGTGTGCATGCTGCTCATATAAAACCGTCACATACATGGAAATCAAAGAGGATGAGCCTTATTGTAGCTTTATACTTATATAAAAATATTTAGTTTTTTATGTAACATTCTGTATTTTTTTAAATATGAAATTTCACAATATGAAAGTATATGCGGATCAAAGGAGAAAAAGCAGGAGCTACGGGGATGGAACCTGTCTGTACTCCCTTAATTAGGAGACTAGGAGAAAAGACATTTGGGGCCTCCCACTGCGCACCCCCCCCATAAAAGAGAAATAAGTAACCAAATGACCAGCCTCTTTCTTCCGACTACCACGCACAGCCTGTGCTTGCAGCTGCTGAGCAGAAAGCCATCAGAGCAGGGCCCTTGCCACACTGGGGACCCCCTACTCCTGGGGCTCGGGCCTCACCTGCACGTCGATGGTCACGTTCAGACCCTTGGCGGCACCTGCCGTCACCTCCTGCAGCTGCTGCTCAGCCAGGCGCTGCTCCTCCTGGAACCACGGAACACTGTGAGCCCCCTTGCCAAAATACCACCCCTCAAAGCAAAGCAGGCCAGGCAGAGTCTAGAACAGGCTCCAAACTCTCCTGGCTGAGGGGTCAGTGTGGACCCCAGGGGAGCCAACGCCAAGACACCCTACCTTCTTCTCTTCCAGCTCCCTCTGCAGTCGCTCCTTCTGCAAGCGCAGGGCTTTCTCCCTCTCCTGCATCTCCCTGAGGACCAGCAAGAATCTCTCAGGGCACAAGGGGAGCCCTGACCCTGTTCCCATCCCGCCAGGAGCCCAGCTCAGGAGACAGGCCTTGGAAATGGAACAGCAGAAACTGGGGAGATGGTTCAGTAGTTACAGCACTTGCCGCACAGACGGAAGAACCAGCATTCAGAGCATTCAGATCCCCAGGTCCCACGTAAATGCGGGTGTGCCCACCTGAGAGCCAGCTTCAAAGACAGAGCCCGGAGCTGACTAGCCAACCAGCCTAACAGCAGCTGTGGGTCCAATGACAGAATGTGTCTCAGAAGAAGGCAGAGAGCAAGTCATGGTGGTGCCTGGTACCAGAGCCGAGGCACCCACGCACAGTGCATGTACCAGGTTCACACACACATCAGCAGCGACACACATGCAACTACCACACAAACACGTAAAAATGGGAAAAGAAAAGAGGGCAGCAGAGCTGGACCCCAGCTTGGAGCCAACAGCCAAAATTTTGTCTTGTGTTCTCCAAAAACAGGAGTCAGAGAGCCGGGCCTCACCACGACCTAGGTAAGCTCCGTCCCTGCCCACCCCCAGAAACCCAGATCAAATAATTCAGTTTAGTGAAAAACTGCACAGAAATTGAAAGAAGATCTTAAGAGTTAAAACGACAATGCCAAAGTCAAAGTGCAAATCCATGAGAAACAACACTCAAGTAAACAAATCTCCCACTGAAGGAATTAATCCCATAATGTTAGACTCCAACAAGAACAAACCCATGGAAAATGGCCATGAAAGCCTGACCCAGGATAACGACTTTCAAAATATGATCATTACCATGTTCAATACTATGAAAGAGGAAATCTGGGAGGAATTAAATAATCGAATCAATCGCTTTGAGGAGGAACACAGCAGACACTTGGAGGAGTTGAGAAAAACAATGCAAGAAACAAAAACTGGCATAGAGCAGTTAAAACAGACTCAAGCAGAGTTTAAAACTGAGCTAAAAGACAAGTTATCTTCAACCCAGAACTCCACAGAGAGTCTTATCAGCAGAACTAACGATGCAGAAAGCAGAATTTCAGACCGTGAAGATAAGAGATAAAGTGGGAGTATTAACCAGCTCAATGGAAGAGATTGTTAAAGCCAAAAAGATACTTGAGAGAAATATCCAGGAGATATGGGACACCCTGAAGAAGCCTAACATGCGTATTCATGGAATACCAGAGCAAGAATCTCAAAATGCCACCCCTGAGGAAATTTTCCAAACGATCATCAAGGAAAACTTTCCTCATCTAAAAAAAGAGAGGCCCATACATATACAAGAGGCATTCTGCACCCCAAACAGATATGACCAAAACAGAAGCTCGCCACGGCAAATAATAGTTAAAACACTCCACATTCAAGATAAAGAACTGGTGCTGAGAGCTTCAAGGGAGAAAAAACAAGTCACTTTTAAAGGTAAACCTATTAAAATAACAAATGACTTCTCAGTCGAAACAGTAAAAGCAAGAAGAGCTTGGAGAGACATACTTCAGTATTGAATGAGCAAAAATGTCAACCCAGGCTGATTTACCCTGCAAAACTATCCGTCATGATCGAGGGAGAAAGAAAAATCTTCCAGCACAAAGACAACTTGAAGGGATGCATGTCCACCAAACCAGGCCTTCAAAAAATACTAGAAATGATACTCAAGCTTGAAGAAAAAAACAGGTATATCCAGGAGAACAGAAGGCAAGTATAACACCATTAACAGCGAAGCAATATACTTATAAAAACTACTAAACATAATAAATGTCTGGAATTCAAAATAGTTTCTCCATTATAACACTAAATGTTAATGGAATTAACTCACCAATCAAGAGACACAGATTACAAATTTGGATTAAAAATCACAATCCATCAATCTGCTGCCTGCAGAAAACCCATCTCACCACAAAAGATAGGCATGCCCTAAAAATAAAAGGCTGGTCAACAATTCTACAAGCTAATGGAAGCAGAAAACAGGCAGGGGTAGCCATTATGATATCAGACAAAGTGGACTTCAACCAAAGAAAATTATAAGAGACACGGATGGATACTACATTTTGTCACAGGAACAATTCACCAGGAAGACTTCATAATACTGAATGAACATATATGCACCCAATACGGGCCCCTCCACATTCATTAAGAAAACCCTACAGTGTCTAAAGTAAGAAATCAACCCCCAAACGATAATTCTTGGGGACTTTAACACCGCCCTCTCAACATGGGATAGATCAACAGGTCAAAAGCTTAACAGAGACACTTTGGAACTTAATCAAACCCTGAAAGAAATGGACCTTACAGATCTCTATCGAACTTTTCACCCACGCACCAAAGAATACACATTTTTCGCAGCAGCACACGGAACTTTCTCCAAAATAGATCACATATTGGGCCACAAAACGAATCTACACATATACAAAAAAGTTGAAATTCTAACCTGTGCCCTATCAGACCACCACAGCCTAAAGCTGGACATCACAACACAACAAACAAGAGAAAATACATTAACTCCTGGAAACTTAACAATATGATGCTGAATGAGAACTGGATTCAGGAAGAAATTAAAAAGGAAATTCAAGATTTCCTGAAAGGGAATGATAATGAAAATACAACTTACCAAACTCTCTGGGACACAATGAAAGCTGTTCTAAGAGGTAATAATGCCTACATCAAAAAAATGGAAACATCAGAAATAAACAACTTAACAATGCAGCTTAAAGCTTTAGAGAAACTAGAGCAATCTGATCCCAAAAGTAGTAGAAGAGAGAAGATTAGCAAAATAAGGGGAGAAATATCTGAAATCGAGATTAAGAAAACGATAGAAAAAATCAACCAGTCAAAAAGCTGGTTCTTTGAAAAAATCAATAAGATTGATACACCCCTAGCTAAATTAACCAAAAGCAAGAGTGAGAAAACCCAAATTAACAAAATTAGAAATGAACATGGAATAATCACTACTGATACCCAAGAAATCCAGAGAATTATAACATCATATTTCAAAAACTTATACTCTGTAAAGTTTGACAACATAAAAGAGATGGATGAATTTCTAAGTAAACACAACTTACCTAAATTGAATCAGGAAGTTGTGAATTATTTAAATAGTCCTATAACATATAAGGAAATTGAAGAAGTAATCTCGAATCTTCCCACCAAAAAATGTCCTGGACCAGATGGATTCAGCACAGAGTTCTACCAGACATTTAAGGAGTTAATAACATCAATACTCCTTAAACTGTTCCATCAAACAGCAAAGGAA
The DNA here is from genome assembly GCA_023101885.1 of Typhlomys cinereus. NCBI lineage: Eukaryota > Metazoa > Chordata > Mammalia > Rodentia > Platacanthomyidae > Typhlomys > Typhlomys cinereus. The sequence continues at coordinate 249,905 of JALPQD010000746.1, read as the reverse complement.
GGAACACTACAAAATTCCTTCTATGAAGCTAATATCGTTTTAATCCCAAAACCTAATAAAGACTCACTTAAAAAAGAAAACTATAGGCCTATCTCTCTGATGAACACAGACGCAAAGATTCTCAACAAAGTTTTAGCAAATCGGATTCAAAAACATATTAAAAAGATTATTCACGGGGACCAAGTAGGCTTCATCCCTGGCACACAAGGTTGGTTCAACATACACAAATCAATAAATGTAATTCATCCTGTAAACCAGTCCAAGGTCCAAGACCACATGATACTCTCGATAGATGCAGAAAAAGCTTTTGACAAGATCCAACAGCCTTTTATGATCAAAACGCTAGAGACAATAGGAATGGAAGGAACCTTTATCAATATAATAAAAGCTGTATACAACAAGCCTACAGCAAGGATTATGCTCAATGGGGAACAATTGGAAGCATTCCCACTTCGATCAGGAACGAGACAAGGCTGTCCACTCTCACCACTTCTATTCAATATTGTACTTGAAGTCTTAGCTGAAGCCATAAGACAAGAAAGGGACATAAGAGGGATTCAAATCGGCAAGGAAGAAGTCAAGCTATCCCTATTTGCAGATGACATGATCTTATACCTGAGTGATCCCAAAAACTCCACCAGGAAGCTCCTGGAACTAATTGAGAAGTTCAGCAGAGTGGCAGGATACAAAATAAATGTGCAAAAATCAGAGGCCTTCCTATATGCCCAGAATGAAAAAAGTGAAAAAGCCTTGAGAGAAACAATCCCATTTACTATAGCCCCTAAAAAAATGAAATACCTTGGTATAAACCTAACCAAGGAGGTAAAAGACTTTTACAACAAAAACTTTTAAAACCCTAAAGAAAGAAATAGCAGAAGACACCAGAAGGTGGAAAGACCTCCCATGTTCCTGGATTGGCACAATCAACATCGTAAAAATGGCCATCCTACCAAAGGCAATATACAAATTCAATGCTATACCAATCAAAATCCCAAAGCAATTCTTCAAAGAAGTTGACCAAACAATCTCAAAATTCATATGGAGGCACAAAAGACCCAGGATAGCAAAGACAATCCTGAGTAACAAAAACGCTGCTGAAGGTATTACCATACCGAACCTTAGTCTATACTACAAATCCATAGTTATAAAAACAGCCTGGTACTGGCTTCAAAATAGACACACAGATCAATGGATAAGGGTTGAAGACCCAGATATAAGCCCACAAAATTACAGCCATTTGGTCTTTGACAAAGGGGCCCAAAGAATCCAATGGAAAAAGAACAGCATCTTCAACAAATGGTGCTGGCAAAACTGGATCTCCACATTCAGAAGATTAAAGCTGGACCCGTACTTGTCACCATGTACAAGACTTAATTCCAAATGGATCAAGGACCTTGATATCAGGCCAGAGACTATAAAAACCATAGTTGAAAGGATAGGGAACTCCCTCGAGCTGATTGGGCTAGGCCAACAGTTCCTAAACAGACATCCAATGGCACAGTCACTGCTACCAACTCTCAACAGTTGGGATCTTGTGAAATTAAAGAGCTTCTGTTCAGATAAAGAGATTGTAACACGAGCTCAAAGGCAACCCACAGAATGGGAGAAAATCTTCACTAACCACATATCTGATAAAGCTCTACTGTCCAGAGTGCACAAAGGACTTAGAAAACTAAACACCAAGCACATGCGCACAGTTGAATAAAAAATAAAAAAGTTTACTGTCACCACCCCATTGCCAAGTCACCTGATGACCTTCCTGGACTTGAACCAAGGATCAATTTCACAAATTGGGGTGTGCCCAGCAGGGCCTCCTGACACCTATCCCATCTCCTCCTGATGCCCAGCTGTGCTCGCACCGGCTGGAGCCACCTGAGCCTGCACGCCTCCTCCTCCTGCTTCCTGCGCATCTCCACCTCCTCCATCTTCTTGGCCGCTGCCTTCTTCTTGGCCTTCTCCTCACCAGCCGCTCTTCTTTGGCCTGCAGAACGCGCCCACACGTGCCCTCTGGAGCAGCCGCTCGCTCAGCTCCAGTGTGGGGCCTAGAGCTCTAGGATGAGCACCCTGCCTCTCTGCCTCCCGCTTGCTGCCCACGACCAAGGGAAAGGGCACAAGAAGCCATTCCTTCCCTGGACTGCCCGTGCACCAAGCGCTTCCTGACTTCATGCTGAACACACTCCAAAGCTCTTGGAACACACAGGACAGGCGCACGGTACATCCAGCCCACAACTTCTAGAGGTCCAGTCTGATCCTTCAGCCTGCCAGGGCACACCCCTCCGATAGGCTGACCACCCACTAGCCCAGACTTCGCACCTTCTCGGTCTTCTCATCGAGCTGAGCGAACTTGTGCTCAATCTGTTTCTTCTTCTCCTTCATCTGCTCCACCACTCACGGGCCTGCAGCACCTTGTGGAGGCGCTCTTCACACTTCCTGCAGGCACAGGGCAGTCGAAGACAGCCTGCCAGCCTGGGCCGGGGCAAGCTGAGCAGGAACTGGGCAGGGGCTGGGCAGGGAGCTGGGCAGGAGCTGGGCAGGGGATGGGCAGGGGCTGGGCAGGGGGTAGGCAGGAGCTGAGTGGGAGCTGGCAGAGGCTGGGCAGGAGCTGGGCAGGGGCTGGCCAGGGGCTGGCCAGGGAGCTAGCAGGAGCTAGGCAGGAGCTGGGCAGGAGCTGGGTAGGGAGCTGGGCAGGGAGCTGGCAAGGGCTGGACAGGGGCTGGGCGGGAGCTGGGAACTTACAGCTTCATCTCCTCCAGCTGCCACCACTTGTCCTCCTCCACCTTCTGCCTGGGAAGCAGTTCGGCCTCCTGCTTCCACCACAGGGTCTCCAGGTGCTGCTGCTCCTTCTCCTGAAGAGGGTGTGGGGGCACTGAGACATGAACGAGGATACCGGAGACCCCAGAGCCTGGCGTGGCAGGATGCATCAACTCAACTACATGGCAGCAGCAGCAGAATGCCTGAGAGGCAGGGATGCCACCAGGCACCATCCATGCCCACCCAGGTCAGGCACAAGGCTCCATCTCCTCCCAGGAGTTCCTGAGTGTCCCCCCAAGAGCCTGATTTGTGGCCAGCGCAAAAATCCAGCTCAAATTTCATATGTGTCCATCCCAACTATGTGAACAGTGCACTTGAAGAAAGAATGAAGACGGAGGCTCATGCTGGGTTAGGAAGCAGCAGGCAGAAGTATCCATTCCTCACTAGCATGCCGAGAACAATGTGCCTGGGTGTGTACGCTACTCCTGTGGGCATCAACTCTTTCCAAATAGTTGAAAAAAACAAGTTCTGCCAAATGTTAACAAAGGCTGTACAGGCTAACGAGAAAGATCATGGGTGGCATTTTTTTTCTTTAGTTTCCAAATGATATGGCTACATTAATAATCTTTAAACAACTGTAAGAACTAGCTGGTTGTAGAGCAAATCAATGCTGGCACTTCCTCCTAGGCAGATACAGAAAACACCAGGGAGACGTTTCCTAGAATGCTGAAACAAGTTGTCACACTGTCCCACAATCCTTCCTTTCTGCTCCCCAAGCCAACCACACTCCAGCTTTCAACAAAGCTGAGATTGTAACCTTTCATCCCAACAACAGAAGGGCTGAAATCGCCCAGCATGGACTAGAAGCTGAAGAGCTGCTCATGTCACAGGATGTTGTCTTTCCAGAGCAGCCCCCAAGACCTCACCCAAACAGTCTCCCTGCCAGGTACCCAACAGTCACACAGTCCACTAATAGCCTGTTGTGAAACATGTTGTCACCTTGTCCAACCAGAATGCAAGCAAGGCAAGCCTGTGACTTGCTTGGCCAGCTGCTGGAAAGCCCTCTCAAAGGCGGAGCCCTCAGCTGGAGACAGAAGCCCTGCATGTGCCTTCTGAACACTTCACAGACACTGAAAGGATGAAGAGACAGGCAAACACAGAGACATCTCAGGCTCCCCAAAGCTCAAGCCACACATACCTCTTTCCCAAGGAACCCCTCAGAAACTGGCCAGGCTCGAGCCACATAGCCCCCTTTCCAGGAACCTTGCTCTTCCCTAACAACTCCCTGTGTGTGGTCAAATGCTTTTAAGAACACGTCCAATAACTGGAAGGGAGGGAGTGGATTCCATCTGAAGCAGTCTGAGGTGTGTTCATAGTAAGGTGACCTGTGTCCCCTAAGTGATCTAGGGGAAAGACCCTGTTTGCCACCTCATGCCTAACATACAAATGGGTTCACATATGATAAAAAATATGGGATGCCCCACCCTTGCCCACACAGAAAGTCCAAGTTCCCATCTGTTGACCAAGTTTATCAGAGCAGAAAACCACCCATACCCAGCCCCTAGCAACCTACTCCTCCTGGACCAGAAAGAAGCCCTGAGGGGTCACCAGGCTGAGGGGTCACTGGGCTGAGGGGTCACCCTGCCGTTCCCTTGCAGTATATCTACCCTGCACTTTGAAATAAAACCCCTTGCTACCAGCTGTTGTGTGCTTTGTCTTCAATTCTTCAAACATGATACCAAGAACCTGGGATACAAGTCAGATAGTATCCACTGGTGATGGACGCATGGCGTCAGGACTGCAGACTAAACAACTATGAGGGTTTGGGAAGAGAACAGCCTTGGTGGCCTGGTTTCCCCCCCCCCCTCCTTCAACACAGCTACCTGTAAAACACTTCACTCTTTTGGGCTGTCTCCTCCCAAGGTATACAGCTTCCTTTGGCAGATGTCCCACATTGTCTCTGGCATCTCTAACATCTTTGCTTCTCAGTGACAAACAAGGCTTTAGCTCCATAGTACTAAACTACAGACTTTCTGCCACATGCATCCTGGATTCCACCATTCTCTGAAACCTTGGAGGAGGGATCCATGACCACCTCTCTTATATCTCTGCTGCCTCGAAAACCAGAACCATGTGGACGACTTTGCGAAGTTCTGCTATATCCTCCAGGTGGAGATTGACCCCCCCCCTAACTCACAGCTGATTCAACTTCTCTGTGCTGACTGGAGGCAAAATTTTTCTTAGGCTTTTGCTTTGGAGGAGAAACAGAGCTTTCCTTTGGGGCCCCACCCTTTAGTTCTTTCCTTCTTAAAGGATTTTCATTCTTATGGGTGGGAGCCTTCTCTGAGTACCTTGCCCTCCGGGTAGGGCCTTTCCTATAATCCAAATGAAAAGCAGGCTTTGATTTAGTCACCATTTTGCTCTCTGCTTCTTCCTGGTTCAGTCCTTTAAGTTTGCCATTGTATTCTTTCTCACAGTTTTTGCCTCTTTCTACCTGATTCCTTACTCTTTTTCATAACTCTCAACAAGACCGCTAAAAAGTAGCCATGCCACACTGTCAAGACTATCTTGCTTTGCAAGTTATTGGGCCAAACACTCGAATTTCACTTCAAGCTCTCAGGACCAGGGCAAAACTTCACTAGACTCTCTGTCAACACATGGCTCCATTTGTCACTTATCCAGTTCCAAACACGGTCTTGTTCCCCTCTGGACCTTCACAAGCTTCCACTGCCCATGTCTCTCACAGCTTTGTTCTTTGCCAAGTTCTCACAAGAAAGGCCTTCTTCACTTCTGGAAACCTCAGCAGCAGGGAAAGTTTCATCTTGGTCTTCACCTCTGTTGTCTGCTCATCTCCTCCTCTGTGGAGCAGCCCCGTGTGGTTGGTTAGAGATGAACCCATCCCTTTCTCTGCCTTTGAGGAATACAAAGTCAGAATGTAAGTCTGAGAGTGACGGGATCAGTGTGATTTTGAATGTGCTCTAATAAGAAAAAATCTTATTATTTTCTCTCTTTCCTTTCCCTCTTCCTTTCTCTTGCTCTCATTTTCTTTTTTCTTCCTCTTTTTCACTCTCCTTTTCTTTCCTTCCTTCTTTCTTTCTTTCTTTCTCTCTTTCTCTTTCTTTCTTTCTTTCTGTCTGTCTGTCTTTCTTCCTTTCTTCCTTTCCTTCTTATCCTTCCTTCCTTCCCTTCTTTTCTTTCCTTCCATCCCTTCTTTCCTTCCTTCCTCCCTTCCTTCCTTCCTCCCTTCCTTCCTTTCTTATTTCCTTTCTTCCTTCCTTCATTCCTTCCTTCCTTCCTTCTTTCTTTCTGTTTGTCTTTCTTTCTTCCTTCCTTCCCTTCTTTTCCTTCCTTCCTTCCCTTCTTTTCCTTCCTTCCTTCCCTTCTTTCCCTCTGTCCCTTCCTCCCTTCCTCCCTTCCTCCCTTCTTTCCTTCTTTCCTTCTTTCTTTCTTTCCTTCCTTCCTTCCTTCCTTCCTTTCTTCCTTCCCTCCTTCTGAAGCAGCCCACACTGTCCTTGAACTTGCTGTACAGTTGAAGCCCTGAATTCCATACCCTCCTGCCTCCACCCCCCCCCCAAGTATTAGGATTATAAACATGCACCTTTATGCCCAGTTTATACCGGGCTGGAATCAAAACCAGAGCTTTGCGCATGCCAGGCAATCACTGAACCAGCCCAGCGCCATCCCTATCTGCAGTAGTAGCAAACTACTTCTCACATAGCTGAGAAGCCCCTTAACAATCCTTTCCAGTGATTCCCAGATTCTCCCTGAAGAACTTACTGATAGAAGAGAGGAAACCAGTTACTCCTCTCCCCTGGAGGAGTGGAGGCAAGGGGATAATAACTATGATACTAATGTGACTGTAGCAACCCTTTGTTAACCATTTGTCATGTACAAGGTTAATAGGGCTTTATTTACACTTTCTCTTTTAATCTTTATGGCAAACTTTCGAAGCTTAGAAGTTATCTCTGGTTTTGCAATCGGTTAGTTTGCTGTTTCATCCTCTGTTGGACCAGTTCTTGCTAAACCAATGTCCTTCACACTGCCACATCTGAGGAGGGTTTCAGGCTTTACATTATTTGACATCCATCTCTGTTGACTCTGACATATCAGACCTTCCCCTTAATATGCTTTCCATTCATTTAGTTTGGAATTCTTTCTGCATTCTCTGCTTTCTTGATTTGCTTCTTGCTTGGTTGCTGCTTTGGTTTTCTTCAGCCACGGGCAAGTTTTTGTCTTGTGCCATCTTTGTTATTTGTCTTCCATCTTCTTTATTTGTTCTGGATTTGCTTTCTGAGCAATTTCCCCTTCACCTAAGCCATCACCTACACTCCGTATGACAGAAAATTCCAAACTTATGTCTCTAGCTTTCATATCTCTCCTGAACTGTAGCCTCTACATCTAGACAGCTGTACTGGACCTGTGAGGCCAGATCATTTTCTCCTGAAATTCAGGATATTTTAAACTGTCCATTATTGTCATCCCTCCACTGCAGGTCACCTTATTGTTTTTCTCCCTCACTTATTTATGGATGCCTTCCTGTTAATGAATGGCACATTGTCCCTCAAGTTGTATAAATCAAAAACCTCTTAGAGTCTCATGGGCTCCTCAAACCATCACCAGTGGCATTGACCACTGAGACCAAATATTGGAATATTTTCTTTCTTTTTAAAGTATTTTCTTCATTTGAGAGAGAAAGGGGGGAGATAGAGGAAGAGAGAGACCAGGAGAGAGGAGTATGCGTGTGCTCCATGACGCATGGCTGGAGGTCAGAGAACAACTTTCACAAATAGGTCTTCTCCTTCCACCATGTGGTATTAGAGGAAAATTCGCTTCACCCCATATGGAGAAGATGAATCTGCTTTGGTGGAGAGAATGAGAAAAATACTGAACCGTGCACACATGAGCTAACGCTGAGAAAAGTTCCATTGAGTTTAGCAATGTTTTTCAAGTTGCAATTTACTTTATACACCAAGGATGGGAGGGGTGGATAAAATAATAGTCCCTAAGCAGATTTATATTTCAAACTAGTTACAACCAAGGTCAGTGTAGTAGTTCCCATGGCTCCCATGGTAACCACCCTCTTATCTCACAGCCATGGGGAGTCATTCAGGCCACAGACAGTGCTCTCACCTCAAAGGTTGAGAAGGGAAGGAGAACTGACCTCCTTTATTTAGCCACTTCTGGCTGACAGCAGTTTTAGCCCTTTTTCTGAGTTTTGGGGGTCAGACAGGTCATAAAGTTTTCAAGCAGTCACTTCATCTGCTGAGCCATCTAGCTGCCCCTGACTATTTTCAGGAAGGTGGGGTTTATTTTGGCTGACAGTTTGAGTCACACAGAAGGTAAGGAGTTGGGGCAGGAATGCAAGGCAACTGGTCGTGTTGTCGCTAGGTCAGGTGGCAAAATAGAGCCAGGGTCTCCTTCCTCCATGGTTGCAGTTCACTTGCATGGCTGCTGATAAATCACCATCAAAGGGCTTAAGGGAACCAAGAGTTTATTTTCTTTTACACTTGTCTGGTTACAATTCTCAGTCCAGCTTGACAGGAGAGCTCATACCAACACCAGGGCAGAGGGAACCATTTCCACATAGCAGCTGAGGGAGGAACGATTCTTACTTGCCAGACCAGCATGTCTGGCCAAGTATACACAAGGATGCCAACTTTCTCAACCAGCTCTCTGTATTCTATTCCAGGGCTTAGGTCAATCCACCATGGGCTGGGCCTTCCCCATCAGCTAGACAATCTCCTGCATGTTTGCTCAGGGCTTAACTCAACCATTAATTCTCTACAAACGTGCCCAGGGCTGAAACCAGTTGAGGAACTGTCAAGTTGACACCTCTGCCTATCTATGACACCCATCTGTCATTCACTCTCAACAGTCCCTCAGGAAGGTGTGTTAACTCTTGACATCTTCTTCCTTCCAAGGTCACCTCCTGTGTAGGTCTTGTGACATAGACACAGCTACAGTAAGTTCATGAGTCCAGCAGCCTTGTCATATCCAGGAGATACTGTCTGGCAGCAGCCTTCCCGAATCCCTGAGTCTTGCCCTCTTCCGCAATGTTCCCTGGGACCTTCCGGCAGTGGGTGATGTAGTTGTTCTGTTTAGGACAAAGCAGCCCACAGTCCCTTATTCTCAGCCAGTTATGAGTCTCTGTATTAAATACCTTCCATTGCAAAGGGAAACTTCTTGAATGGAAGGCTGAGAGCTGTTGTACTACGTGGGAATGGTGCTAAGTGTTAAATGGCAGTTTGATAACATCATTTAGTTCCTAAGTGGGTTCTTCAGCTGATCTAAGCACTCAGTTGGCACAAGTGCAGACCACCAGGAGAAAACCATATACTCTTGCTTGGTTTTCATGTTCATAGTGCTCTTGCCAAGAGAATGAAGTCTGAGGAAATGGCCAAAGTGTCCTTCTTATACTTTTCAGACAAGAGCCACAATTTTGGGAAGAAATTACAGGACCAATGAATATTTGGCCTACTGTAGTACATTCTAGATATATTGCTAAGAGGTATAGGGAGGGATGTAGAAACATCGGCGGAAGGAAAGGGTTATGTCACAGCATTATGAGTTACTAGTCTGAGGTGACCAAGTGTACTTTTTGACTTGCTACTGAAACCAGCTACCAAGAGGTGGACACGTGGCCACCTTCTGAGCCAGTTGCCACTGCCAGCCAAGTGGAATGCCTCAGTTTCCTGGGATGGCTTTGTGTAACCATGCCCAGGGTCAGGAACTGAGGGCCTAACTTCAAAGTGGCATCACCCAGCCATCTGTTATTAGGTGTCACCTATGCATGCTGTGTTCTTGGAAGAACCACAGCTGTGGCCCTGGACCAATCATGCTCCTGTTTCCATTGCCAAGAAGAATCCTCTCCCCCATCTCCCCACCTAGAGCTGACCAATGAACTGAAACATGTGAATTTAAATATTAACCATTAAGACTGGGTTCTTGGCTTGATGGCATTCCTCATTTGAATAAGGAACTTTTGCATAAGGAACATGGCTGGAACTTTTTTTGTGTAAGTTTTGCCCCACCCTCCCCGTTGTCCCTGCCCCCATCTTTTCACACACACACCTTCTGCTTTTTTGTACCATGCTGGAGACTCAACAATCCTCTCTTTGTTCCTTCTGAGTGCACTTTTGTTTTGTATTAGAGACTGCATCTCCCTTATTGAAAGAGATATTTCTTTTTGGTCTTAAATTCTCTAGTGAATAGACAGATTTATGTTTTCTTCTTTCCAACTTTTCATTATAAAATACTCTGCCTCTTCAGATTCAGGACGGCATTTTCCTGTCTGCTCTCCAGCTATGCTGCAGATGTCTTAGGAAATCTATCTCTACTCCTTTTATTGTTGTCTACTATCTGATCTGTATCAGGCCAATTATCCCTCTTCATTTTTTTGGTCTTAAAATCTTTGATGAAACATAGCGTTAGTTCTGGCCCTGGCCCTGGTTTCTCCTCCTGTGGAGAAAGGCCGGCCTAAGCCTGTGAGTTTCTGGCTTTAGCTAGCTTCAAGCAGGTGGTATACAGCTAGCTTGGTCCCAGTCCCTGACATTTCAGCAGGTCTGTGTACACACATTTAATCCAAGGCTGGCACAGTGTTCCTTGTGAGATCTAGAGCAAGCCAAAAGGAGACTGGGAAATTTGTGCTGTTTTTAGCTTTCCTCTTTTCATTCAAGAGCCTAATGAATGAGGTACTTTTGTTTCTCAAGTAGCTGTGAAACAAATGCTCAATTCAACCCATCTGGTGTGTAGGTTAGGGGGATTTAGAGCAGGTTTGAAGTGATTAAAATGAAGCCCTAGAGATGGAGAGATGGCTCGGGGATTAAAGTCTTTGCTTCGCCAAAAGGAAGTCCAGAGTTCAAATCCCCAGATCCCATGTAAAAAGGCTCTGTGGAAATGGCAGCGACCTGCACTTCAGGTTGTGGAAGGCGGAGCCTGGGAAACCCCAGAGCAAAGCAATAAGGAGGCAGAACAATCCAGAATGATTTGCAGTTTCACCCTTGGGTCTCCCCAGATACAAACACTCCAGTGCCCTGTTGTACACACACACGCACACACACACACACACACACACACACACACACACACACACACGAAAATAAAATGAGTCCTCAGAAGGAATCAGCCCCTCTAAGGAAATGGCTATTGTTCTCTTTCCTTTTTCCTTTTTTTAAAGTCACTTTTTGGGGGGCTGGAGAGATGGCTCAGGAATTAAGACTCTCCCTCACAAGCAGAAGGTCCTAAGTTCAGGTCCCTGGTCCCAATGTAATAAACGTCAGGCAGAAACAGTGGCAGCCTGCACTTCTGACCCTGGTGCGCGGAGCCTGGGAGATCCCAGAGTAAAGCAAGAAAGAGGTAGAAGCAATCCAGGATTATTCCTGAAGTCACCTTTGGTCCTACACAGGGTGCCCTCTCTCTCTCTCTCTCTCTCTCTCTCTCTCTCTCTCTCTCTCTCTACACTCACACACACACACACACACACACACACACACACGAGTAAAATAAACATTTTTAAAAATACTCTGGAGAATAAATATGCAGTAAAAAAAGAAGGACGAGCAAGATGGCAAGGAGAAAAAGACATGAAGTGTGGGAGCAGCTTGACTCTGAGTCTTGGGGGAGGGGAGAGGTCTTTCCTGTGCCCTTTGCTACTGGCACCTCTTCTTGACCAGGGTTCTCTGCCTCCCAGTTCTATCTCCATTTCTTTAGTTTTTCTTCCTTGGGTATCAGGGACCTTGGGCTGATGACCCTTGGCTTTCCGGTCTGTGGGTTGGGTAGGTTCTGTTACTCTCCATTCATGCCCCCTTGGGTTGATTAGCACCCCTTGGGTTTGTGGTGGGGATGAGTATCTATCAATTGCCTTGGGAATTGACAACGCATAATAAATAAATTGTGTTTGAGAAGCACCCGTAGCCCTGAGGTCGGCCTGCTCTCTGTCTCTCATTTAGTCGATGTTGCTGTTGGATGTTAGGATTGTTAAAACAAAATGGCTCAAGCTGCCTTTTCCCTCCCTCCCACATACGTGTTCAGACAAAGAGCCCTTCACAGTTCCCAGTCTACTTAGCTAAAACAGTTCTATCCTCCTAAGGACGGCTCCACAGTCCCAGTCAACCTGCAACTAAGATAAACTGGTCACATTCATCCAAGGACTTTCACCCACCCCGGGGTGAACCCCCTTTCTCATACCAGTCCTTTTCCAGCTACATTCCCCTGGTCTATAGTCCCATCTCTTGGTCACTTGACCAAACTGTTTAAGCCTTAGAACTAGATCATTCTGTCTCTCTCTTTCTCTCTTGCTCTCTCTCTCTCTCCTCTCGTTCTCTCCTCTCTTCCTCTCTCTCCTCTCTCCTCTCTCTCTCTCTTGTTTCCTGAGACAGCCATGCTACATGCTCCTTGCCTATTTTGTCCTCCTGCTTGCTTGACGATAAATCTTTGTATATTATGTGCTGGTTTTGGTGTGACTTTGTATCCCAGATCATTCCGAGGTGGGGGGGCTTCCCAAGAGCCCCTCCCCATGCAGTTACTACCATATGACAAGGTCCATATTCTGAAAACAAAGGTCTGGTGTTGCTCAGGAGGTTTGAAAGTATGAGTGCAGGTCCTTCGCCAGGGCAGGTGTCCCCAATGGGGCCTAACGGATCATTGATGTGGGAAGACATGGGAGCAGAATGCAAACTGGCCAGAAAGGAAATATGTAGGATGAGGTGGGAAGGCACATGGGGGTTGGGAGTAGGGGATGAAGATCTATAAATACATTGTCTTTGTATATGAAGGTCTCAAAGAATAAAAATATGGTATGTTTTGATAAGCAAAACGTGTTAAATATTTAGTTTTCATCTAAATATGCATAGAATTCTATTAGTCTAGGAATAAGCATAGTATCAGAATGTACAGATTCGATGGCTGATGTCACTAACACTTGCTTTGTTCCCCACTATCACACTGGGACCCCTGCTGTTGGGATCCTTTGAGATGCTGAGTGAACAGATTTTGATTGGGTGAGTTGACTTCTTCCTGGAAATTTCTTTTTCTCATAAAATTTGAATTTCATTTATTTGTTTTGGTTTTTGCATGCATGCATGCATACGTGTGTGTGTGTGTGTGTGTGTGTGTGTGTGTGTGGTTGTGCACGTGCAAAAGAGCATTTGGATGCATATGCCTCTGGAGGCCCAAGAGTGACATCAGGAATCATCCTGGATTCCTCTACCTCTTTATTGCTTTGCTCTGGGGCTTCTCAGGCTCTGCCTTCCAGTGTCAGGATTACAAGCCACCACCATATCCACCTGGCATTTTCATGCTGCAACCAGGGTTGGAAGCAGTGGCTGTAACAGGCCATCAGCCCTGAAATGACAGTGATGCATTCGTGACTATCATGTGTGGGATCCTGTTCTTGCTTGGCTTCAGTTTCCAAAAGGAGAATGTGCCAACCTGACAATCAAGGACTGAGCTCTGGGCACACCAGTGAAGAGTTAGTTAAGGAAATCCCTGAGCAAATGTGGAGGATATTGTCTAACTGATGCAGAAAGACCACAGCAGGTAGGGCTTTTCCCTGTACTGGTTCCTCTTCCTGTTATGAGAGAACATGCAAAGTTAAGCAATGCACGGGAGAAAGAGAGATGTATTCAGTTCCAGAGGGGATATGAACAGTCTTTCAGGGTGGAAAAGGCTGATGAGCGAAGCTGGAGGCAGGCTAGGTTATATCCTTCAGGGAGTCTGAGAGCTGCAAAATTGCCAGTGCAAGAGTAGACCTTTCCCAGAAATAAGGTGGAGCTAATCCACCTGGAGGCCTACCCCTGTGACTGCCTTCCTCCCACAAGACTCCACTTCCTAAAGGTGCTATGACCTTCCCAAATACATGAGTCTGTGCAGGGCACATTTCAAACCACGACGGTGGGCAAATGGATAAGGCGGAGAGAGCCGGTTCAGTAAGTTGTCATTCTTTGACAGACTCGTAGTTTGACAAGTGAGGACGTTTGTCCCTCTCTCTCGGCAATTGAATTGCAGCCATTTCCCTCAGCTCCTCATGTTGATTCGAATTCTTCTGCAAAGCTGGACTATGAGTTTTAACCAAAATTATAAGGTGAAATAAAACCCCTTGTTCCTTTAAATTGTATGGGTTCTGTAGTCATATCAGCAACATGAAGACAAATATGACAAAATAGTATGATTGTCATCTGCTATCTGGTGTTTAGATTAGCATATGCGATAGTTGATCCTGGGAGTGTCAACTTGATTCACCACCAGCTGAGACCACCTGAAGAGAGTATCTGGATCCATATAAAGACCAGCTCAGATCCAATTGGCACCTACCCAGATCTCATTGGAACCTTCCAGTAGCAGACCAGATGAAAGGAACCACAGAACAGAAGATTAAGAAGAATTCTCCAGTAATGTGGATGTCTGCCATGACTTGGCCTGCCTCCAGCTTCAGCCAGCCAGCCATGCTGCTTCCACCACGAAAGACTGTATTTCTCCTTTGGAACCCTAAGGTGAATAAATTTCCTTTTCTCCCTTAAGTTATTTGACTTTCGGTGTTCTCTCATAGCAGTAGTTAAGACTAACCGTTAACACCATAGAATTTTCATTTTCTCAATCAGTTGTTAAGGTGGGAAGGACTTCCTGAAATGCTCAATCATTAAGTCTTTCTTAAGATCTTTCCTGTTTTCTTGCAACCCTTTAACAACCCAGTTTTCAATCCTGCAGGAAATTATCTGTGTTCAGTAAATCTATGATTCATTGTGTTATAGCACAATAGTGGAGTACTTGTGTAGTATGCACAAAAGGACTTGTGTTCAATCCCCAGTGTCATGCAAAAAATTAATATTAAAACAACAGGGACTGGGGGCTGGAGAGATGGCTCTGGGGTTAAGCCTCTGCCTTGCAGGTGGAAGGTCCTGAGTTCGGATCCCGGACCCCACGTATAGACGCCAGGCTGAAGCGGGGGCAGCCTGCGCTTCTGGTCCTGGTAGGGCGAACAGAGCCTGTGAATCCCAGGACAGAAGGAGGTGGAGGCGTCCATACTGGTTCGCGAATTCGTCCGTGGTTCTACACATACACAGACACACACACAGACACACACACGCGCGCATATACACACGCATATGCGCACAGTTGAATAAATAATAATAATAAAACAACAGGGACTGGAGAAATGGCTCAGGGGTTAAGACTTTGGCTTGCAACCAAAGGGTGCTGAATTTGGATCCCAGGTCCCACGTAAAAAATGCCAGGCAGAAACAGTGGTGTCAGCCTACACTTCCAGCCCTGGGGATGGAGACTGGGAGATCCTAGAGCGAAACAAGGAGTTAGAAGCAATCTCAGATGATTCCCAAAGTCAATCTTGGTCCTCCACAGTGACACCCAGTGCCCTCTGATACACACACACACAGACACACACACACACACACAGACACACACACACACACACACACACACACACACACACACAATAAATAAATAAATAAAATCTAAAGAACAAAACCATATGCACCTCCATTTCTTCTATCTGTCTACCCCCCTTTTTTGCAGCCTTGGCAGATCCAGCCATCACCCAGTTTGCATTCCCAGCTTCTTCCAGTTTCTTTCTCTCTACTCTGCTGGTTTGCCACCCTGCCCATGAAGCATCTACCACACACCCTCCATTTCTTCCACACACACACCACTTTTTTTTTTTTTTTCAGTTTCCAGCAGATTCAGCCTGTGCCCTGGTACCTCCCCCCAGAATAGTCACACACAAGTAACACAGACACTAAAGGTGACTTAACCATCTCTGTCAACATAGGATCACGAGAACATACTGTTCAACACAGGAGAGCTGTGCCACTAAACTATAAGCGTCTACATCTACAGTCACCAGAAATCACTCAGGAAACATCAGCATTCTCCTCTAGTCAGAGAGCATCATGAGCTATACCTTTCAGCTCAAGCCACAAAGAACAGCAATTTGAGATAAGTACTGTTTATTGTTTGTTGCCATTATTTTTTGAATATTTGTTTTTTTCTCTTTTCATACTTTGTAAATTTCTTTTTTTTTAAGTTTTTTTATTATTTATTCAATTATGTGTGTATGCGTGTGTGTATGCATGTGTGTGTGTAGAACCACAGGCGAATTCGGGAACCACCATGGACCTCCTCCACCTCCTCCTTGTTTACTCTGCCCCGGGATTCACAGGCTCCACCCTAACAGGACCAGAAACGCAGGCCACTCTGCTTCCACCTGGTGTCTATACGTGGGGTCTAGGATCCGAACTCAGCACCTTCCGCCTGCAAGGCAGAGGCTTAACCCCTGAGCCACCTCTCCAGCCCCCTCTTTTTGTTTTTATTTTATTAGTTTTTAATTTCATTTTTTATTTTATCATTTCATCTGCCTTCATAGTTTTGCATTCTCAGATATGTTATAAGGGGTTAGGCTTCTGGAATGTATATTTCTCAGTCAGAATTCAAACCTCTGCCATACAGTTGTTGTACTGATTTGTTGTTGCTTTGTATATTTTTATTAGCATATATATTAATTGTACAAATAAGATGTTCCATTCCTTCAAGAAGTCATGGTTATTAAAAGGAAATCCCAGTGCCAAGGATAGGGAGGGTACCACCTTATGAACTGTTGGACAAGGAGACAGCAAGACCCCCAAAACAATACAAGCTGTTACTAATGCTTTCGATTTCCCATCAGAACATGATCATAATGCTGAAGACATAGCACACTTTGGCCACAGGCACAGAGAAATAAATTTGGAGCTGAAGAAGGTCATGAGTCTGTCCTCCACAGTTTCAGAGAATAGTAGAAGCCAAGCAATGTGAGGCAGGATTGGAAAGACTGTCAAGAGATCCAAGAAGGTGATATGTCAGGGACTCCCCAGAGTCTAGCAAGGATCACAGGGGAGAAGGTTTCAGGCAGTAGGATCCTTACAGGCAAGGGATTAAACGGTCATAATACAGCTCCCATGCTAAGGGGGAGCCCAAGAAGGGGTCCTGGGCAGAGCATTCAGAAAGAGGTTTGGTGCCCACTTGAATGGGTGCTTCAGGGGATGGGGGGAAGAAAGGGGAGGCACTGGGAGAGGGGGAGCGGGGAAAGGGAGGATGGGGGTACCTACTGAGCTTGTATGGTTAAGAAAAAATAAAATGTGGGAGAAAAAAAAGTTTAAAAAAAAGAGACTCAAGAAGGGTATTTTATGGTGTGACGTTAAAGCCCAGTTTTCTATTGAGAAGTGAAGATGTCACAGATGCTAGGGCCAATGTGAGACATCTGTCAAGGAGAGCTATATATCATAGAAGGCAGCCCAAGGGGATGATGTATTCTATGGGCAACTGCACTGGGGGTGTTGAACTGAAGCCCTTTGGAACTGAGATGATTTCAACATGAGGCTCATCTGATGGACATAGAGTTGCAGGGTTTGAAATTTGTCCGGCTGGTTTTTGGTCTTCTTATGCACTGATGTTTCCTGGATATGCCCCCATTCCTTCCTTTTGAAAGGGGAATGATTTTTCTCTGCCATTGTAAGTGGGAAGTATGTAACTTGTATGTTGATTTTACAGGAGACTTTGGACTTGTGGATTGTGTTGGGATTACTGATGGGGTCTATGAAGACTTTTAAAGTTGGACTGAGTGTGGTTTGCATAATGAGATGGTAATGAACCTGTGGGAATCTGGGGTGGAGTGTCATGGTTTGAAATGTGAATTGTTCCCCCCAAGCTAATATGTTTGAATCTATAGTTATTTGGGAAAATCTTGGCATCTTTAAGAGATGGAGTTTTGCTGGAGGAAGGCAGCCACAGAGGGGTGGATCTTGAGATTAGCTGGCCCTATCATGCTTGAGTTGGTGAGTCTGCTCTTGCACATGCAGCAACTCTCAGCTTCCATGATTTCTGCAGTGACTTAGCCCACCTAGAGGGCTAAGTGCCAGTCAGCCATGCCCTTTCCACTATAATTGTCTATGTCTCCCCCTCTGGAACCATAATCTGAATAAATCTCCTTTTCTCCCTTAAGTTGCTTGACTTTGAGTTGGTGTCTTACAGCAATGGATAAGACTACAATTGGTCACATGATATTGTCTCTGGTGTAGATTACTCCCAACACTGAAAGCCAGTTCTTTATCAGAACCATTGAAGACAAGACCTAATAATAGATGAATAAATGAACATGCAAAGGAAGTAATTTATTAGAGCAAGACATTGAAACCTTTGCATCTGATAGAGAAGATCAGTTATTTGTAAAAACCATTGACCACAGGAAGAAGCAAACTTTACTCCTTCAAACAACTCACTGAAATCTTCCCCTAAAAAGGAAAAACAACAGCAAGAAAAGAAGGATGAGTTCAATCATGCAGTTCTTGGAGAAGAAATGTTAACACAGTCCATAGAGCTGTACAAAATATTACTTTAGAAAAACAAGAGGGCAATATACAGATTGTGTTTGGGGAAAAGGGTGAATTGTTCTGGTTCAGTTACACCAAACAAAACACATTAATGGAATTCCTGTATTTCTCTCCAGTTAGCTGATGAAGACTTAGCTCAAGGAAGTGCCAAATATGGATGGTGGGAATACTACTGAGATGAAAGGAACTTTTCTTTTTTTTTTTTTTTAAAGGAAATTTTCAACCGTCCTGCCCAGACCAGCAAAGCTGGAAGAGAAATCCACCTATACTATAATCTGATGGGGGGTCATGTCTGGCTTCATCTTGCTCTATTCTATCCATTCAGTTTTCATCAATCAGCACTTGCCATGATATTCAATAGGGACTGAGATCCACTGGCTATGCAGAAATTAATCTCAGCAATGCTCCAAGCGCAGCAGTTGGGATTATCCTAGTTCTGCCCTTAATAGGGCTCCTTTTGTCCTTGTCAGGACACCATGAGAAGTGTGGCATCCAGGTCGACCTTCTCAGAAGGAGGGGCCCACCCTAGATGCTGTGTGGGACAGCTTCCTCCTTATTTCCCCAACCAATGTATCCCTGGTGACAGGTAAGTCACATGTTCCCCTCTCTCCCACAGCCCTGTGCTTCCCATAGTGTCATGGCAACCTCGTTCTTAGGTTTTCTGGCTATATAGAAGAAAAAAAAAAAAAGAAATTACCAAGATCTTTGTAACTATTGATTTGTGCAACGTGGACAGTTTGTCCCCACATTCTTTCATTTTCAGTTTTGCAGCCACTGCCTCTGGAGGTGCCTCAATTTAGCAAGTTCGTTTGCCAACTGGTCCTTGGTACCCACTATAAAGATTATGCTTTCACGTAGAACTGCTTGGCATATACCTTTGGCTTGAGCTGGAAGAAGTTAATGGAATGAGTTTAGTTAGGGAACATTCTTTTTCAAAGCATTTATCTTTCCCCTTTCCCTTCCTTTCCTTTCCTTTCCTTTCCTTTCCTTTCCTTTCCTTTCCTTTCCTTTCCCTTTCCCCTTTCCCTTTTCCCCTTTCCCCTTTCCTTTTTCCTTTCCTTTCCCCTTTCCTTTCCCCTTTCCTTTTCTTTGTTTTGTTTTCATGCTCATTTCCCTGACTAGAGACTAGAGACAAGACGGATTCTCAAGATACTATCCTGTTACTTCCAAGACTGTTGAGTGTCAGTGAAAGAAAGGCCTGCTAGGCTGTGAGTTCTTCACAGTCACACAGCAAGGAGGTATTTACTGTTGGAGTTCACGATGAACCTACGTGTTTGAATATTGTGTGTGTGTGTGTGTGTGTGTGTGTGTGTGTGTGTGTGTGTGTATCAGAGGACACTGTATGTCCCTGTGGAGGACCAAGGGTGACTTTGGGGAACATCCTGGATTGTTTCTAGCTCCTCTTTTTTGCTTTGTTCTGGGATTTCCCAGGTTCTGCCCACCAGGGCCAGAAGGGCAGGCTGCTGCCATTTCTGTCTGCCATTTTACATAGACCTGTGATGGGAACTCAGGACCTTCTGCTTGCAAGACTGAGTCTTAACCCCTGAGCCATCTCTCCCAGTCCCCTTTTCTAGATTTTAAAATCTAGTTTCGACTGTGTATAGGTGGTAACTTCATTGGTTTCAGATTTTAGAAGAAAGAAACATTGGGTCATGTTCCCTTTTTTGAAGGGAATAACAGAATGATTACAAAATTTAGAGCAACAGGAACTTTGCAAAAGAAAGGATGGTAAGAATATAAGAACCAGAGGATGCAAAGAGGTAATGTCGGGTAGTAGCCTCTATTCATATCGACGCAGTCAGTACTCAAGAACTCAATTTAGTGGTGTCTACTTCCACTAGACCTCCCTACACAATTGTTGCCCTATGAACATCTCTCCACAGAATCAGAAAGATCACCATTACCCGGAAAGACTGAATGGGATTGATACTAGACAAACTCCTGACCCTCCCACTTCCACTTCCTCAGTATAGCCAACCAGCATTGTCACCATAACCTGCTGGTGTTAGACAAGAGAAGAGAAGACCCTGCACCATACAGTTGACCCACCAGACACCATTAGCTCCCTAGTGTGTGTGTTCAGACACTATGTAATATAGCCATCCTAGATAGGACCCTGTCGATTGCACAGCCAGGAGAGGGAAGGAATCTTGCTGGAGGGGGGAGTAAGATGGAGGAGGAATGGGAGAGGAGCAGATAAATAGTCGGTGAAGAAAACATGTAAGTTCGTTGTTAATATAACTAAAAAATAAATTAAAAACAAAATTAGAGCAGATTTACAGAAAAAAAGCAAACTGGTAGCATACAGAAAAGTGATTCATTTTGAAATTAATTTGAAGAGTTAGGTCATGCATCAGACGTAGCAGAAAAACTAAAGGCGAAAGAGATGATCAGTTTTAACATTCATCAGACCTTATGAAGGAATGGGGGGGGGGCCTCTGTTCGTAGAGAGTGTGACAAGAGGGATAAAAAGCCTTTTTTTTAATTTTCAATGGATATTTGAGCAGACTCGAGGAACCAGCTTTCCTAGTCTAACTTGTACATTTCCCAGAAAGACTTTTCATGTCTTCTTGTATTCCCTGGGTTGGTCTTAGATTCACGTGGTCCCACTTCCGCCTCACAAGCAGCTTGGATTTCAGGGACGTGCCACTGTGGATCAGTTTCACCAAGGACCTGACAACCACTTTACTCAGATCTGATGGAGCCCCAACTAGTCACAAGAGACAATGGGAGAAACATCCCCTGGGATGAGATCACCTTGTGGGACATGCAAGGGAAGAGGAAGAGTGAGTGAGACCTGGTACCTTCTTGATAGCATGGGATACATACCAAGGTTTTGATTATATATAAATTCTTTTTAATGAATAGTTAGAGTTAATTTTGAAAGATAGAATCTTAGTGGGTAATGAGTACACCATTTCTGCCTCTATTTTAGAGCTCCCAAAAAAACTGATAATAAATATAGGGGTGTTTATTCTCAGAGCCCATTTGAAGACTTACCTCTCATAGATTAAGAGAACAGCATATCTGATGTGTGTGTGTGAGTGTGTCTCTGTGTGTGTGTGTGTGTGTGTGTGTGTGTGTGTGTGTGTGTGTGTGTGTGTGTCCTGTAGCCAACTTTCAAGATATTAAAAAAAAAAACCAAAACCAAGCTAAACAAAGAAGAAGGCCTCAATAAAACAAAATCAATGTCTAAAAGTTGACTGTAACGATTTACTTGTTAAATTTTTTCTTGCTAAGGTTCCTAACGATAAGAACATTAGTTCAGTAAGTCTTGGGCTTTTAAGGAGTTCAGAAGAGATTTTATAATGTTGGCTGTTCCTGACTCCAAACTTGCCATAATTGGGTTTACCTAGTGTTTTGAGAAGGGCACTTACCAGGAGGTGCAGCAGGACAAAGGATACTCACCTTCATAACAGCAGAGGGCCAGAATGACCAGCGAGAGAGCCAGGAAAATTCTCATGGTGCTGTTTGCCTTGAACTTTCTGCTCCACAGACAGATCGATTGGAGGGAGAAGCCTGTGGGATCCACGGCTTCCAGGTCTGTTTATACTTCATGAGCCCTTCTTGTCCTGCCCCCACAGTCACGTGATAACTCACAAGTCCTGGAGCTGTGTGCCAGCATGAATCCCTACATCTCTCTTCAGCCTGCTGGGCCTGATCCCAGAGGAGGAGCCTCCTGGTAATGACCCTCTTCCTTCAGGTGATCTAGATCCTCCAGGAAGCAATTTTTGATGTTTCTGTTTACTTGTGAGCTTTCGATTATTATACCTGAGTTCTCCATCTCAATGAACAGACACAGGTGGGTTCCAACCATGGGATGACGAATCTCTAGCACACAGAATCTCCTACCACTGGCAGCCCTCCCCACCCTCCCCAAAAAACATTGACAGATACCTACTGATTATTACAGGGTACCAATACATCGAAAACCCCAGGGAGATCTCAAGCAATTACCATGAAACAGAAAAAAAGAACAGAAATCCAAATTAGTATGAGGCTAGCAATAGTAAGGGAAGA
Source organism: Typhlomys cinereus (assembly GCA_023101885.1). Lineage (NCBI taxonomy): Eukaryota > Metazoa > Chordata > Mammalia > Rodentia > Platacanthomyidae > Typhlomys > Typhlomys cinereus. The sequence continues at coordinate 227,757 of JALPQD010000746.1, read as the reverse complement.
TAAATAAAACAGAACACGAAGACAGAGAGAGAATCCATGAAACAAAAGACATGGTTCTTGGCCAAAGGTGAACAGACCAGACAACGATTCCAAGAATCTCCCTAAATTTTGTTTTCTCCTAGCCTTGTTACTGATAGCAGAATCACGTTTATAATTGAAGGGAAAAAGAAATGTGGGGTATGACCTAAATGGAATAAGCATATATGTGCAATCTGATGTACATTGGGAGGTTTATCCAAGTATGCAACATTCATCTAAGCTTTACTGATCTATTTTTCTTTTACAAAGTATATTTAGCATATTGCAAAGTTGTGCACTGCTTCCTGACAAATTTACTAGTTTTTTTTCTTTTAGTGTTAGGATTTAAATTCAGATACTTGTACATGCTAGGGAAGCATCTTGTCTTTAAACAATTTTTTTAATAAGTTTATTTTTCTTTTTTCTTTCCCCTTAATCCCCATTCCCCTCCCACTTCTTTTTCTTTTCTGACACCCTTCATCTCCCATGTCATGCTCCCTTCTATTTTCAAGTCTTTTCACTTGTGGGGCCCACCGGGCTTCATCTAGTTTGTCTTTGATGTCATATGACTTGATGTGACTCATGGTCCAACAAGCATCCTAGACTAGTAGGTAAACCATGGAGGAACACATCCTCCTTTTCTTCCCTACAAGTATTCGTTCTCAGGGAGCTTCTTGACATCTTTTCCTTTTCCTAGTGAGAAGTCAATTGGACATTCTCATGCGGTCCTTGTCATGTCCAGAAGACAGTGTCTAGGCCCCTATTGTCCCACTTCAGACTCTTGCAGTCTTACTGCCCCTCTTCAGAGATCTTCTCTGAGCCTTGGGATGGGGTGGAAGTGACTTAGATGCCTGATCGGGCCAGACAGTACTAGGGAAGCTTATTATCACTAGGTCACATCCTGGCCCTAGTCATATCTTCAAAAAAACTTCTTTTGTGTGCTTTGTTAATGCAATGGAAAACAACTGTAAACATTTCTGTCAAACAAAGATGTCACTTAGTATTAACTGTTGAATGGCATAACAAACAGACACGACTATTCATAGGTCACTATCTGTGGTCTTCCAGGACCTTGAGAGCAGATTCCCCATTTTCTTAACATTTTTGATTCTTTTTTTTTTTTTTAACGTGGGACCTGGGATCTGAACTCAGAACCTTCTGCTCGTGAGACAGAGTCACAACCCCTGAACCATCTCTCCAGCCCAACATTTTTGACTCTTAAATGAATTTAAGTAATGTTCACAGCATAACATGATCTTGTCTCCCTCCTTCTACCATTGATAACTGTCTTATTAGTAACTAGGACCCTTCCTATTTTCATATCTTTATGCACACATGGCCCACAGATTTTCATCAGGGCTGCCTGCCTTAGCACGTGTCTGAGCACAGATCAATGGGCACGCCACTGAAGAAAGTGGTCTCTCAGGAAAGGGTGGTACCATATGTGGTATACCCCTTTTCATGATGGAAATGTCGATAGGTCAAATCTTTTGTATAAGTCTTGTTTGTATGAGCGGAAATAATAATAAAAATGTTTTAAAAAAAGTCTCGTGAAAGGAAACACAACTTCAGTGAATATGATCATGAATGTCACATCCAGAAGATACTATTTGGTGGCATCTCTCTCTCCTCTGGCTTATATTATTACCACCTCTTCTTCCATAACGTTCCTTAAGCTTTGGAGTGGGGGAATGATATAAATGTTTAACTATTAATTCTATGCTTCACTTCTCTTTTTTTTTGCATGTGCACATATGCGTGCATGTATGTACAAGGGGGTACTTGAGTATGTGTGCCTGGTGAGGCCCATTGGAAATCATTCTGGATCACTCTCCCTGCTTATTGCCTTTGCTCTGGGATTTCCCTACTTGGGTAGAAATGCAGGCTGCTGCCTTTTAGGTAGGATCTGGGGATCCGAACTCAGATCCTTCTTCCTATGAGGCAAAGACTTTAACCCCTGAGCCATTTCTCAGCCTGCCTTCTTTCTTTGCAAAGACACAAACTTTTACAATGGATCTGTTAATGATTTATTTTTGCAAGACTGTTCTCACAGCAGGTGACCAACAAATATTTGCCCCATGGAATGAAGGATGATGAACTTCTACAGTTTCTGAAAGAGGAAAAAGCAAGGCCAGAAATGCAAGTACTCTCAACTTTTGGGGCTCACTTATCCTCCTGTCAAACACTGTTTCAAAAACAAGGATCTTCTTCACTGACCATCATTGGTGCCCCCCAGAGAACGGTAACTATTAGAGGTGCAGAGAAAACATGGAATGGTGGGATTTCCATCCTGTCATTGTGCGCCCTGGTTCCTGATGTGGAGTATAAATTATTGTTATTATTTTAATGAAGTCAACCTGTGAAGGGGCCTTTGACCCAGCAGGCAATGGGGCAAGTACTGGGCTATGAAGCAGAGACACTTCACATCCCGCGCAAGGATGTGGGGTTCTATTTCCTTCTCAACTTCCTTTGCTTGACTTTGGAGCTGAACGGATCTGTCTGGGCACCTGGCTGAGAGAGCTCATGAAGGAATGCTCACGTGTACTTTCTGTGGAAGTCCATTTTGCTTCATTCCGTAGGACAATGGGAAAAAACCAACAGCATAAGTAATCAGACAGCAAATGACACCCGTGATTCAGGACAGGTACTTTCTCTGGCACACCCACTCATTCCAGTTTTTTCATTTTAATCTCCCCTGCATGAGTCGGTTTTAATTTTCTTATCCCACGGTCCTGTGACTTGTCATCTTGTCCCTTATTGACCTGGGCTGAATTTTCAAACACACCAATTTGTCTTGTCATTCTGTCAATCTTAAGCAATGGCACCCATGTTCCTTGCCTTATTTGAGCTTGGCGAACAGCAACTGTCCTCAGGCCTTTAGGCTTGACCCAGAGTCCAATTTTATTATTGAAATCCTCCCATCGGCTTTTCAAAAAATATTCGGTCATGCCACTCTGTGTTTTCACAGAATCCACGTAGTCTGTGAGCTACCATGTAAGACAAGATGTCTGATCCACAGCCCTCATTTCATATAAACTAAGCGTCTGAAGTCTAACACGATTCTATGCTTTCATAGTTCACTATATATATTTTGCATAATTCAGTTTGGGTTGGAGAAATGGCTCATATGCCTTACAAGCAGAAGGTCTTGAGTTCAGATCCCAGATTCCACCTAAACCACTAGGTGGAAACGGTGGGGGTCTGTACTGGAGGTCCTGGAACTTGGAGCCTGGAAAACTCCAGAGTAAAGCAAATAGGATGTAGAAACAATCAGGGTTGATTCCTGAAGTCACCTTTGGGTCTCCAAACACACATGCAATGCCCTCTGATACACATAGACACGGAGACACACACACAACACAGAGGAACATGTTAAAAAATACACAAAAAGAAATCCCATGATTTATTAAACAAAGCTCCTTTTTAAAAGAATAAATTTATTTATTTGTTTATTGTGTATGTGTGTGTGCATGCGCATGTACAAGAGGGCACTTGGGTGTGTGTACCTGCAGAGACCCAAGGGTAACATCAGAAATCATCCTGGATTGCTCTTCTTCCTTATTGCTTTGCTCTGAGATTTCCAGGGCTCTGTCTTCCTGGGTCAGAGTTACAAATTGGCGCTACAAACACTTGGCATTTTTATGTGGGATCTGGGGATCTGAACTCAGGTTCTTTGGTTTTGAGGTAAAGGCTTTAACCCCCGAGCCACCTCCCCAGACCCAACAAAACTCCTCTAATCCAGTACTATCCAGAGAGTCATCTCAGGTGATCATGGATGATGATGTTGACAATGTTGCTGTGGAAACAGGGTCTCATTTTGTGTCCCACTGTGATCTGAACTCCTAGGACCAATGCCATCCTCTGCCTCAGCTCTCTAGGGAGCTGTGACTAAGTCGTGTATGTCATCATACCTGACTGAGATTATTTTATAATGGTTACATTGAAGTCAATTTTCTTCATGTACTTACAGGAAATTTTGCTCACTCTGATGGTTTATTATTATTTATGCTCACGATGTGCATGTATGCATGTGTACATGCATGTGTATGTATAGGTGTGTGCAAGGCATAGCATGTGTATATAGGTTAGAAGACATCTTTGTGGCATTGGTTATCTGTATCCACCTCTTGGTGGGTTTTGGGATAGAGCTCAGATTGTCAGATCTGTGCAGTAATCTCTATGTTTTTCATACAAGTGAGAGTATGGCATTGATAAACAAATATGAAGCATAAGCTCATCTAGTCATCCCAGACAAAAGGGACTTCAGATTTAAACCTAAATAAAATCAATATTTTGAGAATGCATTTAAAATTCTTTCTCAGTGTGGGGAGATGTCTTAGTGGTTCTTGCCACATTTCCTTGATTGCCCTACCTGGGTGTTAAAAATGTGTCATTCATATACGTAATTTTACACAGTCATAAAGTAAATGAAATATGCCATTTGTAGAAAAATAAATGGACCCATAGATAATTAAGTGAAGCAAATTAAGTCAGACAGAAAGACAAATATCTTCTTTGTCTCACGTGTAGAATGCAGATTTGATACATGTTCACACACACAAACACAAACACACACACACAATTAAACATGCATGGTATGAAGGCAGAAGTGGCAAGAAGCCGGAGTCAAGACATTGTGCTGGGTAAATATAACTAAAATACAGTGATGTGAATGTTTGAAAATGTCTTGATGACATTATTTTATCACCTAAAATCAATAAATATATCATTAAAGTGAAAGAAGCAACCAAATGAAAAAATAAATGCACAGGTGAAAAATCTAAGGAAGAGCCTTCATCCACCTGTCCAGGTATCCATCCATCCATCCATCCATCCATCTACCCACCCACCCATCCATCCATCCACCCACCCATCCATGGTGGAGCACACAGCTAAGGATCATGTGTTGCCAGGACATAGTCCATTCCGGGGGCCTGACAATGTCACCACCAGAAGAAAATGGCGTCAGGGAAGTCCATTTTCCTGGATAAGTCATGGCATGTTTTCTCTTTCTATGAAATGCCATTTGGTTGTTGCGTGTATCTGTTGCTTAATATTTAGTGAAATCATTAACAGTTTAGGGTTATCCCTCAGCTTTGATTAAATTAAACAGAGATAAAAAAATTTAATATAGTCCCTTTTCACCCCACCCTGCTCCGCCGGTCGGGACGCGCATGTGAGGTCCAGCCGGGCCTCACCCCGCGCCCTAGGACCCCAGGTCAGCCCACAGGGACCCGGCTCCCACTCCCACCATCCAGCCCGAGCCACGCGGGGGCCGAGGGACGAGGAGGACCTCCCCCTGCGCCCGGGCCCCGCCCCAGCTGCCCTCGGGTTAAATAGCTCCACGCCGACGCGCCCATCCTCCCTTTTCACCCCACCCCGCTCCGCCGGTCGGGACGCGCACGCGCGGTCCACCCGGGCCTCACCCAGCGCCCTAGGTAAGTCCCCGTTCGGGCCCCGGCCACCAGTACCCCAGGCCAAATAATTCAGTTTAGTGAAATTGAGAGATCTTAAGAGTTAAAATGACAATTGATCCATCTGTGTCTGTGGAGCAATACCAGACAGCGTTGAAGTCTTATTACTTGACTCTATTGGGTGCAAAAGCCCTAGCCAACTTCATTCCAATTTTTTTTTTAGTATATGTGCTGCCGAAGCGAGCACGTCCCTAGCCAACTTCAAGAAGTGTTTTCTGGAACAGTCCAATGAGACTTTGACCAATGTCGGAGTAATGGTGGTAAGTTTCTTCTCTTTTTCTTTAATTTTTTTATTATTACTTATTTAATTGTGTATGTATGCATGTGTGCACGTGTGTGTATGTATGTGTGTGTATGTAGAACTCCGGACGAATTCAGGAACCACCATGGACTGCCTCCACTTCCCTCCGCCGGGGGATTCACAGGCTCCGCCCTACTAGGACCAGAAGCGCAGGCCACCCCCACTTCCGCCTGGCATCCATACAAGGGGTCTAGGATCTGAACTCAGGACCTTCTGCCTGCAAAGCAGAGGCTTAACCTCTAAGCCACCTCTCCAGCCCCCCCCCCCATTTTTTCTAAGCATAAGCACTGATCAGGTAAACTCAGGATTTTATTTTCTGACTAAGAATGTTTAAACAAAATGATGCCCATCTTATCATTTATCCCAATGGTGAGGTTAATGACTTTTTCCCCCCCAGAAAGCCATCTGAGGAACCTGTGCTGATTAGCCATTTTATGATGAGAATCTTCAGTTACTAATAAAGGAGAAGGCTAGAGAGATGGCTCAGGGGTTAAGATTCTGCCTTTTAAGCAGAAGGACCCGAGTTTGGATCCCAGATCCCACATAAAAAACACCAGGTGGAAATGGTGGCAGCCTATATTTTCTGATCTGGAAGGCAGAGTCTGGGAAATCCTAGAATGAGGTACAAAGGAGGTAGAAACGATCTAAGATGATTCCTGAAGTCACCCTTGGTTGTCTATGGTGCATACATGCACACACAGACACACAATAAATAAATAATTTCAAAAAAAGAAACAAAAAAATAGTAAAGGAGAAAGGCAAAAATGAGGAAAGAAGCTACCAGAGATGATTTCCCTATACTTTATATGCCAGGCATTCTTGCACACACATAGACATGTGTACACATGCACACACACATGCACACATAGACACAGACAGACACACACACAGACACACATACACACACGCACACTCACCACAGGCAGGCTCTTCCTTATGCAGAGAACCCATCACATCCTCTATTAAGAGGAAAATACCTGATTCTCAAGAAGTACTTCTTTGTGGCAATGGTAAAGAAAGATATGTGTATATGCTAAAGGAGGTATCTTTCTACACATATTCTATACATATATTTATCCAAACATATTCCTTATTAATATGTTACATGTTATTAACATATACTATATATTAAAAACATATTTATCTAAAATATATATGGAGAAAGACATTGATATGTATTTATCTAAAATATAGATGGAGAGAGATATTGATTCAAAAAGTCACCTTCTTTTTCTTGAACAGAGGTTTAGTCAAATGTGTGTTGAAAGAATGGTGAAAACATTTTAGACTAGAGAACTGCTATGGTGTTATTCTTTAAACACGAACCTGACTGAACCTCTGTTCAAGAAAAATATGCTGACACTTTTCTCACTAGTAGATACTTTATTAGAAAAAAATCCCTAGGAAGTTCTGAGAAAGGTACTCGAGGTGGTGGGGTGGGGGTTGAGAGGAAGATCCACAAAAAAAGTCACTTTTTCCCCCAACACCAGTCATTGTACCCTGAATGATAGAACTAATGAGTATATAATTTGATTTTTCTTCCAGAGTCTTCTGGAATGTTAAGTACTCATTTAAAATGCTCAAAAGTGGTAATCTGAATATCTGACTTTGTAGGTAAAGTTCAACATTTAAGTCATGTCCTTGTTTTTGTTTTCCAGCTAGCAATATATAACAGCAAAGACTGTCAAACATCGTAATCTTCCATAAGACTTTGGCTTCCAGGACTGCAGACAATGATGTGACACTAATCGCACATTTTCTTTCTTGTTTCTTCTACCTGTAAAAGAGCAAGACAAACATTGAAACCTTAAATGCTTTCCTTTCCTTTTCATTAAACTTATTGCATACGACTTTGTATGTTTTGTTATTTTATAAAACTGAAGGTTTAAAAGGCCTTGGTAGCCCACACTTCAGGTCCCTGCCCCTGCTCCAGCCCTTAAATTACCCGTTAGAGAACATGTGGATGTGGGACTGAAGAGAGAAAGCAACATCTTCCTCACCTGGCCTGGGTGCTCTTTCTGGAGAAGTCATTCCCCTTTCCCACCACCCATGCCCAGACTCCTCCTGAGGTCCTCAGGCTGGTGGGTTCTAGGTCCTGCTGCCACTGTTCTCGTGTCCATCAGGAACAGGTGATTCTAGTAAAGAGAAGATGGTTCGACGTTGTATTAGTCAGCGTTCTCTAGAGTCGGAGAATCAACAGAATGAATGCGTAAATAGGGAATTTATTGAGTTGCCCTATGAGATATGGCCGAGGTAGTCCAACGATGGCTGCCAGTAGCTGCTCATTCCAGTAGTCAAGTGGGTGACGGGTGAAGGCTGGAGGATTCCTTGAGAGTCTGTCACATTGAAGACTTGGTGGGTCGGAGAGCTGGAGGGTCAAAGAAGAAACCGGGTGGCCTGAAGGAAGAGCGTTTCCTAGCACAGTTACAGAGTCTCTTCTCTTCCAAGTCTTCTGTTCTGTGGTTCCTTTTATCTGACCCAATCAGATGTAGGAGGTTCCAATCAGATCTAGAAGATTCCAATTGGATCTAGGGCGTGTAAATGTATTGATCCAGATAATCTCTTCAAGTGGTCTCAGCTGATCTTAGTTAAGGCCAGGTGTGGTCAAGTTGACAACCAAGATTAACTATCACAGATATACACCATACCATAGATACATCTCAGCCCACGAGTAAACTCAGGGAAAACAATAAAACAACTATCTCAATAGACTCAGACATGCTCTTCCACACCCCTGAATGACAAAAGTAGTTGAAAGTAGACAGTCCACAGTCTAAATCATTATTCAACCTAGTGCTTGAATTTTCAGCCAGAGAAAAGGGGCAAAAGAAAAGAATGTGATACAAATGACAGTCGAATGGTCTCTATTAGAAAATAACTCTTTAGGGGCTGGAGAGGTGGATCAGGGGTTAAGCCTCTGCCTTGCAGGCAGAAGGTCCTGAGTTCGGATCCTAGACCCCACGTATAGACTCTGGGCGGAAGCAGGGGCAGCCTGTGTTTCTGCTCCTGGTAGGGCAGAGCCAGTGAATCCCGGGGCAGAGTAAACAAGGAGGAGGTGGAGGCGTCCATGGTGGTTCCTGAATTCGTCCATGGTTCTACACATACACACACATACACACACACACACACATACATACTCACATGCACACACATGCACAATTGAATAAAAAAAAGCTTTTAAAAAAAAAGGAAATAACTCTTTAATTAAAGATCCTGAATATCTTTAAGATCACCAGAAAACTCTTAGATCTTAGAAACTCTCCCAGACAGTATTAGAATGCAAAATGGGACATATAAAGACCAGACACATTTTGTATTGCAGCATTGAATGTGCTGAGAAATGAATGAAAGACACGTTGTCATTGTAAATAGCATCAGTAAAATGAAATAAACACCAACAAATGCATATAATTGATGGGCATGGAGTCCTTCACAAAGAAAGCTTCTGCAGAGAAGCTTCTTTTTTACAGTGGATAGTGGCTAATACAGCAATTTTCAACTAGACAAAGTGCAGAGAATAAACAGTGTGGAGTGCTCAGCCCTAAACAGGACAACTATATCGCCTGACCACTCCCAAGGCTCAAGGGAATATCATGGAAGACGGGCTGGATATGATATAAGAGGAAGAGGTTGGGAAGGAACATTCACCAAACAGTGTCTTCTGGACAAGACGCAGCCAATATGCTCCTGAGATCACTGAAGATGTGGTCATCCATCATGTGAAAACCCAGTGTTGATTGGATCTATCAACATTCCATCATGTTAGGGGGAAGGGCTCATGAGGTCTCATTCCTCCTAGGAGACTACTGATGGCTAATGATGCCTGCCAGAAGGGGTGGTGCCACTTTCTTAAGTGCTGTAGCTACAGTGTTCCTATACCTAAGGGGAACACGGGAAAGGGTTCGGGAAAGGCCACTGGGTCCTTGTACGTCATCGGAGAGGAGGGCCCAGAGGAAAATCAGACATGCACAAGAAAGGACTCTCTGGGAATTGGGGTGGGAGGCACTGGGGGATGGGGAGGGAGAGGGGTGGGGAGGGGAAGCAGGGGGTACGGGGGGAGGAGGAGGGAGGGAGGGAACTGGTGTACCTAATAAGTTTGTATGAGCTGAAATAAAAAAATATATATATATGTGAGCTAAAAAAAAAAAAAAGTGCTGTAGCTACTTATAAATTGCCTATGATTCAGGAAATAATCTCCCACTCATGCTAATGCAAGCAAACCTTATTAAACTCATAGGTCATGCAAACAGAAAGACATAAAAATAGTATTGATATTTGTTGGTAATAAGGTTTTCAATGAAAGGAGGTAATAAAAGGGGCAAACAACTCGCATTTATTATATACTGTAGGAAGTAAAGAATTCAATTCAGATTTTGATAGGAATTTCACGGAATGTGTAGATTGTTTTTGGTAATATGGATTTTTTCTTTTTTATTATATATATTTTTTTATTTCCACTCATACAAACTTAACAGATACACCAGTCCCCCCTCCCTCCAACCCCCTATCCCCTTGTGCCCCCCTCCCCTCCCTTTTCTCTCCCCATCCCCCAGTGCCTCCCCTTCCCATCCCCGGAGCATCCTTTAATGTGCATGCCAAATTCTCCTCTGGGTCCTCCTCTACGATGAGGTGCAAGGACCCACTAGCATTTCCCAGAACCCTTTCCTGTGTTCCCGTTAAGCACAGGAACACTACTGTGGCTGTCAATCCCTTGCCTCCCAGGATCCTAGTGCCTTTAGCAAATGCTAGATTTTGTGAGGTCAATAGTATGTTGGACATTGCACAGGGCATGTAAAGTCCAAATATGATTGCTTCGGCCCTAACTTGTGTGGAGTATCTTGCATATCATTGCTCTTCCCATCCTTGTGCTCTTACAATCTTACCACCTCCTCTTCCGTAAATTTCCCTGAGCTTCAGGACGGGGAGAAATTAGGTTGGCCTAGTTCCATGTGATTGATATAGAGTCTCTGAAGTTCTGGACTATAGTTTGTTGATTTTTTTTTTTCAGTTTTGCTGCTCCTGCAATGTCCTTGGCTCCATCCTGATCGGTAATATGGATATTTTATATTAGCTTTGCTAATCCGTGAGAAGGGGTGGGGGGTCTTTGCATATGCCAGTGCCTTTCTATCTTGGGTGTTTTAATGGTACGAATTTCTTTAACAGTTTTTTGTCAGCAACTTCAAGATTGCTTAAACACCTTTCTTTGACAAACTTTACATTCATTTCTTTCTGCATGACTTGTAATTCTTCATTGTGGATATGAATAAGAGTTCTGACCAGTTATCATGTTATCGGCTCAATGTTAGGCTGTCTTGAAATCTCTTCCACCAAACATATCAGTGCATTATATTCTAACTGAACTTCATGTAGATTGTGAGAACATGGGAAAAGGCAGCCAAACTTTTTGCCAAAGCATCACTTGAACTGCCCTAGTCCCAGTTCCCAATGTGGTCTTTATTTCTTTATTCCTTTATGAACCCTCATGAGCCAGGCCTTTTCTGTCCATGTTTCTTTTTTTACTTTTATTCATTTATTTTTTATTATTTTTCTATTTTTACAAACATATTAAGTACTTATCCCTGCTTCTGTCCATTCCCTCTCCCACCCTTATTTGTGTGTGTGTGTGTGTGTGTGTGTGTGTGTGTGTGTGTGTGTGTGTGTATATCAGAGGGCACTTTTGTGTCCCTGTGGAGGACAGAGGGTGACTCTGGGAATCATCCTGGATTGTTTCTACTCACTTGTTTGTTTGCTCTGAGATTTCCCAGGCTCCTCCAACAAAGGTCAGAAGTGCAGGCCACCACCATTTCTGCCTGGTGTTTTTACATGGGACTGGGATCTGAACTCAGAACCTTCAACTTGTGAGGTAGAGTCTTAACCCCTGAGCCACCTCTCCAGGCCTGTCCATGTTTCTTATAGCACTACTGTCTTCCAAGCACCCACTGGAATGACCTGTTAAACTCTCTCTCCAAGACTCAACGGCTTTTCTAGCCCAATGTTTCAAAGTTCTCCACATTTTCCCCACAAACAGTTCAAAGGCTTAGAAATCACAAACTTGGTATTATATCAATGACCCCACTCCTAGTACCAAATCTTTCAGTCTTATAGTCTATCCAATTCTCTTCCAGTTACTCTTCTGTTGCTGCAATAAAATATTCTGATTCAAGCAATGTTTTTGAGAAAAAAATTATTATTTGGTTTATCATTCCAGGGAGATGGATTCCACCATGTCAGGAACACACAGCAGAACGCATAGTGACAGAAGCAGGAGGCTGACTCACATTACAACAGTTATCAAGACAGTTATCAGGAGGCAGAGAGAATGACAGAGAGGAGTTGGGGCCAGATCATCCACTCTCAAGTTCTACTCCCGGTAATCATCTGGCAGGAGTCTACCTCCTAAAAGTTCCCAAACAGCACCACCAGTTGAGGAACAAGGTTTGAAATACATAAGCCTTCGAGGGATGATTTATGTTGAAACAATGACAATTGTGTCATCAACCAAAAGAAGAATAAAATCGTTTCACTTGTAGACAAATGGGTAGAATTAGAAGTTATGTTAACCAGTCTCAGAAAGATATATATTGCATGTTTCATCTGTGTAATTTAGATTTGAAAAAAGATAATGAAATAGAAGGGCTAATATTTTTGCAGAGAGGAGAGAAACTAGGAAAACTTGGAGAGTAAGGACAGGAGAGCGTAATGGAGAAAAACACATTTTAGGTATGTTTGAAGTTGTCAAAATGGAAGTTCATTATTTTTCACAGTTAATATGTGCTACTAAGAAATTTAAAAAAAAAAATACATAATAGTGCAATCAAGAGACATATACAGTCAAATAAACAGACCAGTGAGCCAACATATACAACTGGCATGACATAAAATTTAGCATCTCTCGCCAGGCAGAAGCGGGGGCGGCCTGCGCTTCTGGTCCTGGTAGGGCGGAGCCTGTGAATCCCGGGGCAGAAGGAGGTGGAGGCGTCCTTGGTGGTTCGCGAATTCGTCCGTGGTTCTACACACACACACACAGACACGTGCGCACATACACATGCATATGCACACAATTGAATAAATAATAATAACAAAAAAAATTAAAAAAAAATTTAGCGTCTCTTCAACATAAAAGTGAAACAAATAAAATGCAAAGTAAAATTCACTGTATTCATATATGCAACATTAAAAAAGCAAAAGTTAACTTACAAAAGATGCAAAATGAATGACCTCAAAGATAGTAAAGACTGCATGTGACAAGCCACCACTAACAACCCAAAGAGGAAAGAGCAGAAAGATCTGTAACAACACAAGGATACCCACTTTCACCAGGCTCATCCAACACAACGCTGAGTGTCCTATCAGAGACAAACAGACACAGAAAAGAACAGACATCCAAATTGAAAAGAGGGAATAATATTTACACGTTCATTGTAGATGTTATGTAAGAAGTCACTGAAAAACCCACCCAAAACTATCACAGCTAAAAATCATATTGAGCTATCATTATTTGATTCTTAAAGGAATGTCACTACAAGATGTCAGAGAAAACGTGGAAGTTAGAGACATACGATGTGTTTCCTGTGGGCATCTGAACCTAGCAGGTAACAGAGCAGGCCCTGAAGGGATGGGACACCAGGTAGACCCCCCTGAGTCCTGGGCAAGGAAAAAATATCTCATTTATTTTAAGTCATTTTTTGACCGTTGGGTTGAAACACTTTTTAGCCTGGAGCAACCAGAAGGAAGTTCATACATAGGTACAAATGCTTATACTTTCTGCAGAAATCAGTTTCATCCCCGGCATGTTATGCTCTTGCTAAATGATGAAAAGAACAATCTCACATGCAATCCAAATGGCAGCTAATACATCCATGGCTAATTAAGGGGTTCAGCTCTCCGATGAGCCCATTCACTTTTTAAAATTCATTTTATTGAAGCACTGAGCCAGTGTTGATTTTCTTGCTTCTATTTTTTCCACCTTATCCCTAGTTGAGCTGTTTTATTTTTAAATCACAAGAGATTACTCTGTCTTCTTTATCTCTGGCATCAACATTTCATCCTTGAGCTGGGCAAGTATCCTAGTATTTAGGCCTCTTGGCTGTCCCTGTGTGCCATTTTATTACTTAAGTCAATAGATGCACAACACGTCGCCATTTCTATTTTCACTGAAGCCAAGTGCTATGTGGGTTAAAAGTGTTAAATTAGACAAGATGCATGACCTACCTTTCATGCTTTTATCTAAACTTCAGAGCATAGACATACGAATATGCTTTCTTTCTTAAACTCGCATATTTTAACTGAAAAAAACCCAAATTTATAAAGAAAAATATCTCATACCCAAAAGAACCATAGGGTTATTTTAGATTAATGTAATGAAATGACAACTGCATGTGCACTTTCTTTTCTCCCATTTCCTCAACTTTGGTGTACTTGACATCTACTATTATTGCTAGTATTATTATTATTATTATTATTACTGTATTTTGAGATGGGTTTTCACTGTATTAGTCAGGCTGATCTTGAAATTCTGGTTTAAGCAAACTTTTTTTAAATTTATTTTTCTACTTTTACAAGCATTATTGAGTATTCATCCCAGCTTCCCTCCCTCCTCCATCACCTCTATCCCCTCCCTTCCCTTCGCCATTTCCTCCCTCCCTTCCGCCTGTGTGTTTCTATGAACTCCAGGGTTCACTCTGGCTTGTCTACTCATGCCTCTGTAGTGCATCATGTTACCTCTCTTCAGTCCATCCCACTGATATGTGCATTTCCCCTCACTCATCCAGCTTTAGACCCAAAGTTTTCCACTGTAAATTCCCATTCCATGAGTATAACAACAGCTGCCTACAGAGCAGCTTGATGTACAGTCTTCCTATCTATAGGTTTATTGGCTGTCTTCCCTATTGATCTACTTCCTTCCCTTTTTTAAGGTTCTTGTTCTAGTTTACAGTAACAGGGATGGGTACTCTTCTAACAAGCGGGTCTTGAGTTGTCATTAGTTAGGCACGGATGTCAACTTAACAGTTGAGAGTTTGAGCTCTGGGCACATTTGTGGAGAATTAGTATTTGGGTTAAGCCCAGAGTGAACCTGAAGGAGACTGTCTAGCCGATGGGGAGGGCCCAGCCTATGGTGGGTGGGATTAGGCCCTGAAATAAAAGACAGAAAGCTGGTTGAAGGAGTCAGCATCCATTTGTACACTTAGCCAGACATGCTGGTCTGGCAAGTAAAGATCTTCCCTCTCTCAGCCTTTATGTAGAGATGGTGTGGCCAATTCCCTCGCCCTTGGCGTTGGCATGAGCTCTCCAGTCAAGCTGGACTATGAACTGTAACTAGACCTTGTTCCCTTAAGCCATTTGATGGTCATTTATCAGCAACCATGCAGGCGAACTGCAACATGAGTTCAGTCAGAAAGCTGTTGGTTGTCTCCTGGTTTAAGCAAACTTTTTGCTTTTTGTTTGTTTGTTTGCTTGTTTTGTGTGTGTGTGTGTGTGTGTGTGTGTGTGTGTGTGTGTGTGTGTGTGTGTATCAGAGGGCATTTTTGTGTCCCCGTGGAGGACTAAGGGTGACTTTGGGGATCACCATGGGTTGAGCTACCTATTCTTTGTTTTACTCTGGAGTTTTACCAGGCTTCACCTTCCAGACTGGAAGTACAGGCCACTACCATTTGCGCCTGATGTTTTTATGTGGAAATTAGGATCGATCTGAACTCAGGAACTTCTGCTTTTGAGACAGAGTCTTAAACCCTGAGCCATCTCTCCAGCCCCAGTTGCTTTCTTTCTAAAGTCATTGAATCAACACATGCCATTTGCCTGACCACAGATGGGACCATCTGTCACTGACTTTCTAGCTTCTTTGTATTTCCATATCACATTTTCTCTTTGCCTCAGGTGCTGTCTTTTAACTCGATTTTACTTTGGTTCCAGTTAGTCTTTCTGCATAGCAAGATTCTCCTTTGTCTAGTTATTCTGTCATTGCACCTTCTGACATCTCACCAAAATCCAAATAAAAGCTAATTTTATATATGGATTACATATCTACTTTGGTTCCGATAAAGGGAATGAGTTTGTGACTTATTGGTACAGATCTGTTTGTGGTCACAGATGCCCTCTAAGGCTTCCTGCAGTTCCTGCTTGCCCACACATCCCCTTGAGTTTCACTTACTGACTGAAAATTTGAAGTTCTATAATATTGTTAGGTGCACCATAAACAAACTATGATCGTGAGGTGAGATCAGAAAAAGCAGGTAGACCAGTTGTTCTCTTCAAAGTAAATTCTCCAAAAGTGATGTAGTTAGAAAAAAAAAAAAAAGTTGTAAGGTTCATAGGCAGTGATTGAAAGGAGAGGAAAAGGTTGTTAGGTGTTGTTTGCTGTGGAATTCAAACATATGTGATTGGCTCTCAACACCTTGGCTTATGAAGTTTAAGCGTGTCTCTTGTGCAACTGCTTTTCATAAGCAAAGTCCTCCCCCTTTTCACACGCTCTTTTTGCATCAGGAAATTTGGCCGTCTGTTGTCCTAACTCACCTGCACTTGGAATTGAGACAGGGTACCCAGATAAAACCAATAGATGAGTGCTGCGAAGCAAGCGCGGCGAGCTGCCGAAACGTTGCTTCGGCGGCGGGCCCAAGATGACGGGTTCCAACGAGTTCAAGCTGAACCAGCCACCCGAGGATGGCATCTCCTCGGTCAAGTTCAGCCCCAACACCTCCCAGTTCCTGCTGGTGTCTTCCTGGGACACGTCCGTGCGCCTCTACGATGTGCCCGCCAACTCCATGCGGCTCAAGTACCAGCACACGGGCGCGGTGCTGGACTGCGCCTTCTACGATCCAACCCACGCCTGGAGTGGGGGATTAGATCATCAATTAAAAACGCATGATTTGAATACTGATCAAGAAAATCTTGTTGGGGCCCACGATGCTCCTATCAGATGTGTTGAGTACTGTCCAGAAGTGAATGTCATGGTCACTGGAAGTTGGGATCAGACGGTTAAATTGTGGGATCCAAGGACTCCTTGCAATGCGGGGACCTTCTCTCAGCCTGAAAAGGTGTACACGCTGTCGGTGTCTGGGGACCGGCTGATTGTGGGCACGGCGGGCCGCAGAGTGTTGGTGTGGGACCTGCGGAATATGGGCTACGTCCAGCAGCGCAGGGAGTCCAGCTTCAAGTACCAGACTCGCTGCATCCGCGCGTTTCCAAACAAGCAGGGCTATGTGCTGAGCTCCATCGAAGGCCGCGTGGCGGTCGAGTACTTGGACCCCAGCCCCGAGGTGCAGAAGAAGAAGTACGCGTTCAAGTGCCACAGGCTGAAGGAGAATAACATCGAGCAGATCTACCCGGTCAACGCCATTTCCTTCCACAATATCCACAACACATTTGCCACAGGTGGTTCTGACGGGTTCGTAAATATCTGGGATCCATTTAACAAAAAGCGGCTGTGCCAGTTCCATCGCTACCCCACCAGCATCGCCTCGCTGGCCTTCAGCAACGATGGCACCACGCTCGCCATAGCCTCGTCCTACATGTATGAAATGGACGACAGGGAGCACCCGGAAGATGCTATCTTCATTCGCCAGGTGACAGATGCGGAGACGAAGCCCAAGTCACCATGTACTTGACAAGATTTCATTTATTTAAGAGCCATTGATGATAATAAAAACAGTTCCTCCTCCCCAATGGTGGATTTATTACTATTAACAAAGAAACCAGGGAAATGCCAATTTTAATATAAGAACCTGAAAATAATGGAAAAGAGGTTTTTATTGTTTTTTGTTTTTTAAATAAATGCTTCCTTAAGTGTATGGGATGGTTTGATGACTTGCTACGTTAAAGGGATTTGGGCAACAAAATTTGAGGGCAGTAGCTGAGAATCAGTTTTGACCTTGGTTTTTGTGGAAATAAATGTTGGCAAATAGAGGTAATAAAAAAATCTCTCTGCATTCTTTCTGACCTTAATGGTGGAGGAGTAGTGTTGATCTCCTTGCTGGTGATAGTTAGTAATTCGAAGGCTGCTTCAGACTGCCTCAGGAGGAGGTTAATCTACAATTAAACAATATTTCCTCTTGGCTGTCCATTATTTTCTGAAGCAGATGGTTCATCATTTCCTGGGCTGTTAAACAAAGCGAGGTTAAGGCTAGACCCTTGGGAATCAGCTAGTCTTCAATCTTATTAGGAGCAGAAGGAAAACTAATAAGAAAACCTCCTGACATCATTTTGTGACTGTAAACAATTATTTATTAGCAAACAATTGATCCCAGAAGGGCAAATTGTTTGAGTCAGTAATGAGCTGAGGAAAGACAGAGCATATCTATGTATTTGGAAAAATAATTGTAACGTGATTGCAGTACATTTAGCCAGGCATCTATTTGGACCTGTTTCTATCTCTAAATGAATTTTTGAAAACATTAATGAGGTTTGCGAATTTCTCTGACATTTGTATACTTCTCATGTCCATTTCAGTTGCCCAGCCCTGATGATTAAGGGTAGGAAGAGAAACTGGGGGGAATAAGATTCACTGTGGTGTCCTGCAGTAGAGCTGAGCTTGGTGTGTGTGTTGAGTAGCTTCAAGTAGCGCTTCTGCTGTCTGACTTTTCATTCCTAGTTTGTATTTGTATTATGTGTCTGAATAACATTTAGATCTTTGCGCTGAAGTGTATTGTACCCATGATGTATTTTTTTTTTAAAAAAAATTCTTTTGATACAGAAAAAAGTCTTACTTTCGTTTTTTAAGTGTTTCAGTGTAAAGTTCGTCTGAACGAGTCTTTTGAAATGTATTTTCTTCATTGCAGGTCCACCTAATCATCTGGTGAGAGTGGTTTCTCTGTGGAAAGCCTTGTTTGCTTCCTACACATATGTGTTCACCCCCTAAGGGATGCTTGCAGTTATGGACACGTTCAGGGGGTGGGTCTCTGAGTTTTCCATCTTAGGAAGAGTTTGTGTGTCTGTACTGCTTTGTCCGGGGTGGGCAGTCTCTGCTCTGGTGCGGTGGCCTGGAGAATTCTCCTGGCCCAGCCCAGTTACTGTTCTGAACGCTTTGAGCTCTTTGTAGCACAATCTGAACCTGTTATTTTCCTGCCTTCTAATAAATCGCAGATTTGGAAAAAAAAAAAAAAAAACCAATAGATGTCTGAAAGTGAATTGAAACTCCTGAAATCTCTTTCTGGGGAACCCGTGCGGTAACCTGG
Organism: Typhlomys cinereus; assembly: GCA_023101885.1. Taxonomy (NCBI): domain Eukaryota; kingdom Metazoa; phylum Chordata; class Mammalia; order Rodentia; family Platacanthomyidae; genus Typhlomys; species Typhlomys cinereus. Next base: position 208,798 of record JALPQD010000746.1, on the reverse strand, counting down.
AAGGTGGGCAGCTTTCCCAAGGCCCTCGCTCATTGGCTCAGGTCCATTTAGTTGGAAGGTGGAGCGAGGGTTCACATTAAGGGAGAACTGTTGCTTCCTTTGCAGAGGAAGAAGGGCTACCCGGCCTTCCGCAACCTGCCACACACCACTGCGGGAAGGGTGGGTGGGGCTTGCTAAGTATACAAATACTGCCTGGGCTTCATAGCTTACAGGGACCGAAGGTGAGATCTGAAATGCTCATCATTCCTATGGTTGCAAACTCAAAACAAACAGAACAACACGAATCTGGCCCTGTCTCTTCGGCTCTGTATGTCCCTTTGTGAAGGTGAGTATAATTTTTATCAGCCTAGCACAGAGTCCCTGCTAGACTCAAGTTCCCTCCTTTGAACACAAGACTATCCTACTCGTGGTATGGTTTGGGCTGATGGACTAATATGCTATCCCTCTGTCTTAAGGCATCATCTGAAATGATACACATTCTTCAGATGTTGGGAGAAGTTGTTTTGGGATGCCCCCCCTCCACACACACACACAATGGATCTTCTGGCCTAAGTCCTCTAGTCGTCCTGCCTGGGAGCTTTCCAAAGGATGAGTTCTACCCAGCCAATCAGTCTAGTGCTTGGGCCCCGTCAAAGGCAGTGATGAGGAGTGAGTAGTGCACAAAGGAAAGCCAGGGGCCTGTGAACATGGCATTGGCAGGGTGAGTTTCTCTGCCAGCTCTCTGCCCCGCCAAGGAGACAGATTCCCTCTGACAACCTGCTTCCCGAAGTCAGTCTTGGTCTCTGCTCTGGGTCTCAGCCTTGGTCCTCCTGTGGAGAGGAACACAGACTGCACTGTTACAAGAGCACAGAGAACATTCCAGGCTTGCTTGGTCCACTTGTCTCCCACAGTGTCCATGGAGACCTGGGCCTGACTCACATATGCCCACATATTTCCATTTTCTAAAAGTGTCTACCAGATCAGGGCCTGGAAAGATGACTCAGGGTTAAGACTCTACCCCAAAAGCAGGTCCTGAGTTCAGACCATGTAAAAAAACGCCAGATGGAAATGGCGGCAGTCTGCACTTCCAGCCCTAATGGGTGGAGTCTGGGAAATCCCAAGGCGAAGCAAGGAGGTGGAAGCAATCCAGGATGATTCCCAAAGTCACCCTTGGTCCTCCACAGGGACACACAGTGCCCTCACACACACACACACACACACACACACACACACAGAGTAAATAAATAAATAAAGATATTTAAAAAAAAAAAAAAAAACACCTACCACAAATATTTACTCTCCTATCAAGGAAATCCGCCAATTTCTACTGATTGAGTCTGGGAAGGCCTTAGTTCCTGGGCCTTCCTTAGAGGATTTTCTCACCTCTCCCCCTCAGATTCATAATCTGGCTGGCCTATGCAAGGCTCTTCAACCTGGATAAGGAGACAAGCATGGAGATGCTCAGATTGAAGTCCCCAGTTAAGGTGGGCTATGGCTGGGGCTGCCAGCACAGGGACAGTCACCCTGTATTTACCCCAGGCAGCTTGGATTTAAGCATTCGGTAATCTAGAGACTACAAGGACACAGAAAACAAAAGTGTCCGAAGACTCAGGAGAGGGTATGAGATGTTCTTTACCTGGTTATGTCACAGCATTTGAAAGCATCGAGGGTGAGTGCAAAAGAAATGGGACCCGGCCAGGTGGTTCACTAACAGCACCTGCCTGCAACCCCGAGACCTAAGCTCCATCCACACAACTTACGGGGTTGACAAGCAGATTTCTGAAAGTCTCTGAGCTCTACACTGGCACCACGTCACACACATCTGTTCTCTTTCCCCATTTTCTTTCTTTCTCTCCCCCTCTCAAAAAAAAAAAAAAAGAGGGCTGGAGAGGTGGCTCAGGGGTTAAGCCTCCGCCTTGCAGGCGGAAGGTCCTGAGTTCGGATCCCAGGTCCCACGTATAGAGGCCAGGCGGAGCGGGGGGGGGGGGGGGGGGACCTGCATTCCGATCCTGGTAGGGCGGAGCCTGTGAATCCCAGGGTGGAGGAAGTGGAGGTGTCCACGGTGGTTCCCGAATTCGTCCGTGGTTCTACACCTACACAGACACACGCGGGCGCACACATACATACGCACACACGCACAATTGAATAAAAAAGAAAAGAAAAAGAAAAAAGGGAGGTAATGGGTCAGTGGTCCATGAACTACTCATCCACCCTCCTTGAACTCCTTTTTCCTGGCCAATGCACCACAATGAATGTGGAGAGAATGAGGGTCCTTGGGAATGATGAAGATGTCATCTCAGGAATTAAGGTGCCAGACGTTCAGTGACAGCAAAACTTCCTGAGTCAGTTGGGCCAAGTCCTTTGTCTTGCAAACTCCAAGAATCAACTTCACAGAAAACGGAGGGTGAGTTTAAAAAGTTTTATTATAGAGAGAAACTTTAAAGCAGCGGCAGACTTAGCTTCACACTGGAGTATAATGGGAGGGACCCCGAAAGGGGATTGCTGGAAAGGTTAAGATCCACAGGAACACGAGGGGACCCTGAAGGGCATTACCATTTATCTGTTTGAATAGAACCAACAGTTTGTTGTGTGCTTGTCTTTTTATGGGACTTATGGCTGACACTGGACAAAGCGTAAGGTAATTTCTATTACTAAGGGCTAATTATCTGGACATACCACAAGCATTGAGAGAACCCAACTACGCATGCTCCGCTGGAGCAACCAGGGAGCTGGTCACAAGCTGGTCATACATTATTTCCCCATTTGAGGTGTGGTCACACACTGAAGCCCTCCTCTGTCCATTTCTGACATAGTGGCTTACCTTGGACCATCTGCTTGGCTGACATTGCTGGTCACCTACGGTGGCTGGTGTCTTGTTCGCTATTATGAACCTTGTTCTCACATTTACATGACCACCTTCTCTGACCGCCAGTGGGGAGCTAATGCTGGCCACAGCTACCAAGATGTAGTTGTAGTTTCCCGTGGTTATCTCATGTTTAACTCGTCTGCTCTGTGGCCACCTTCCTGGAATGAAGAGGTCAGTCATACCCATGATATATGGAGGGATAAGAGAGTCTCGTCCATGTGTATTCTGCAGGCCAGGCAGGGAGAGGGAGAGACTTCATGGTGGTCTCTCCCAGAGCATCTCTTACCTAGTCAGCTTGGTCATCTCGTCCCAGGTATGTCCGACCTTGTCATACTCATCCTAACATTCCTTTTAACCTCTAACATCTGTTCTACTGTACCATCTTACTCCTCACTATCTAGTTACAATTAACAGAAATACACAGGCGAGTAAGCCTGAACTTAATGCTTGTCTCCAGGCACAACCCCCTGGGCTCCACGCTGACATGCAAGGAAACAAAAGATTCTGACACACTATGGGGATGTGGGCCCATCATCCCGACATGTAAAACTGAGGCAGAAGATCAAGTTCAAGGTCGACATGGGTTGCATAAGGAGTTCCACCAAGGCCAATCCGGCCTGCGTGGGACAAGACAGTGTCTTGTATCCTGCAGCCACACTGCCCTGCCTTAATTTCAACAGCTCTTTAGAGATGCTACTGAATTTCCAACAAATCATCTTGATTTCTGTGTGAAACTAGAGCAAGACCCATACACATAGGGTAAATTACTGCTGAGGTAAGCGCCCAGCTGCTGATGATTGTTAATTCTCCCAAGACGTTTCCCCTTCTTGAGCTGACAAAGTGCCTGTCGCTGTTTATAAGTGGTGATGTCCTTGCATTGGATCCAGAAGTATGAGGAACATATTCATTAAACATGAGCTAAGGCACTCAAGAGATTTTTGTTTTGGAAATGCTTTATCAAAGTGAGGACATTCCCTTGGGCTGGAGAGGTGGCTCAGGGGTTAAGCCTCTGCCTTACAGGCAGAAGGTCCTGAGTTCGGATCCCAGATCCCACGTATAGACGCCAGGTGGAAGCGGGGGCGGCCTGCGCTTCTGGTCCTGGTAGGGCGGAGCCTGTGAATCCCCGGGCAAAAGGAGGTGGAGGCGTCCATGGTGGTTCCCGATTCGTCCGTGGTTCTACACACACACATACACGCGCACATACATACACACACACACAATTGAATAAATAATAATAAAAAAATTTAAAAAAAAAAAAAAGTGAGGACATTCCCTTTGATCCATATTCAGGTTTTACTTGATCTGTGGGGTCTCTGATTTGTCTTCATGTGTTATGGAATGCTCTGTGCTGCTGCATCTGTTTATGGTTTGGGAATTTTGTTTATTATACAAAGTTGTGAGGGCTACTACTATTTTAAGTTTTTCTTTGAAGAAATAGTTTTAATCCAGTTTTTATCATTAGTATGGAATTGTTGAATTTGACATGTAACTTCCCTCCTGTATTGTCAATGTGGTACATTAATATTGAATGTTTACTCCACCTTCTGTCCTTGGGACAAATCTCAGTCTGTCACTTTCAGCCTTGTGTTGCCAGGCATGGATCTACAAACCTGTAATCTCAGCATTCAAAAGGGGAAGCAGAAGGGTCTTGAGTTCAGGGATCACCTCGACTGCATATGAAACTCTGTCCCAGGAAAAGAAAAAGACTTAAGAAAACTTGCATTTATATTAATTTAGCAGCTCACAAGTAACTTTTCATCTTGAAATGTTGCCTTGTTTGGAATCTGTTAGCCTCAGGGACAGAATTGGGAGGTAATCTCTTGTTTTCTTCAAGATATAACAGAATTATTTCTTTTTAAAAACAAGAAATGTCATTCAAGCCACCTAGTCTTCCTGAGATTCATCTCACTGATAGAGCTACTTAGATTTCCCATTTTTTTCAGAGACAAATCATATATAATTCAGAGACAATTTTCCCCCAGGGAGTCTGTGTTCGCTTAAATTGTCAGATGGTCTCTTACTTGCTTGAGTTGCTACGTAGTACAGACTGTACCTGACTGTATGTTTGTGCTTATGTGAGATCAGAGAACAAGTTCTGAGTTAGTTCCGTCCTTTAACCTGGTGGGCTCTGAGGACCAACTCAGGTCATCAGGCCTGTAACAGACCACTGTGCTGCTGCTCTGCCAGCTCCAGCATCTGCAGATGCCACCCCCTCACAGGGGAGGTGCGTGCCTGCTCTTCTCCTGTTCGTGAGTCCAGCTACAAGTCTATGGATTTTCTTGAACTTTTCACAAAACAAGCTTTTTCCTCTATGGTTTTTCTCTCCACTGTCATTGATTTCTGTCCTGTATTTACTAACTTCTCTGATTACATGTTAAATCCGTCTTTTCAAGTTTCTTAAAGTTGCAGCTGAGGTTGTGGAGCCCTTTCTGCCCCCACCATAGCAAACAGTGCCATGATTTCCCCGCTATTACTTGAGTAGTATCACAAGATACAAGATTGACACACACAAAGTCCATTATATTTCTATACACCAGCAAGAAACAGGTATAAACCAAAAATCAGAAAAATACCATTTATAATAATTCCAAGAAAATAAATATTTTACAAAATATGTACAGGTCATGCATGCTGAGACAGCAAAATGCTGGAGAGAAACCAAAGATGTCAACAAGAGAGGCGCACTGTGTTCACAGACAGAACATGATGAAGTGCATCGGCCCCTCTCCTGGCTTATCTATGTTTAATACAATTCTAGTCAAAATCTGGGTGGTTTTTGTACAGATAAATGGATTCCAAGATTTATTTGAAAAGGTAAAATTATTGAAAAAGAATAATAAAGATGGAGGAATGAAAACGCCAATTTTTAAGACTTAATTGCAAGTACTGGTCATCTTGGCCCTGGGCCAAGAAATCTGGACTTGGGTCCCTATCAATGTAGCTGATCCTTGGCAAAGGCAGCTTAGAGGAAAAGCATGCTCGTAGGCATTCTCCCTCTGCCCCACACACAAATGAAAAGCACACACCTCACACTTTCTAAAAAGCTACCCAAAATAATCGTAAATCTAAATGCAATGTGTAGAGTACCAAAATATTTAGAACACAAGAAAATCTTTTGGTCCTGGTTAGATTTCTCAGACATGACATTAAAAAAAAAAGAGGCATAACTCATAAAATCATGATAAATGGACTTTAAAATGAAAAATTTTGTTCTTTAAAGAAAATTTCTAGGTAAATGAAGACATGATGCAGATTGTGAGAAATGCTGCAAAGCAAACACCTGACATGATCTATATGGTAATGTGTAAGCAAACCAATTTAATGATGAACAGATGACACCCACATTCTTCATAGAGAGAGAAGCCAAGAGCCGAAATGTCATTTTCCAAGAACCATTAGGAAAATGCAAATCACAACCATGGGGAAATGTCTCCAGGCAAGGTTAGAATGGCTAAGCTAAGAAATCCAGACCAGTTGCAGACCCCAAGCTCACATCCTGGGGGAACACGCAGGGAAGGCTTGGTTTTGTGGTTTCCACGGAGACCGGCTCTCCACCTCACTGGGGTTGGCCAGTCACAAGGCCTGGGATGAATCCGAATCATGCACTGCATTTGTACAAACTAGGTGAATCCACACGGGCAGGCTTCTGGCATGCAGTTTTGCATGCTGTCTCTTCTTCTACAGCACCCCTGCATCAGTGTTTAGCTTTGTTTTGTTCTAAAGCAGGAGGTGGTGGACGCTGCATGGGCTCAGACAATAAAACCTGTCAGCTTCTCAGGCCACCAAGAACTCTGTCTGGACCTTAACTTCTGAGCACAGCAGCTGAGGACAGTGAGGTAAGAACAAGTCATTCTCTTCCGTGTCTCCCCTAAAACTAAAGCATCAACTGTGGCTTGACTTGGCCAGTTTGCTCACTCTAAGTCTAGGGGCCAGAGCATCAGAAGCTAGCGGGCAGGGTCAACCTTCGCTGTGCTGGACACTTGAGCGGCCAGTTGGTTCGCTGGGGAAATCCCCTGCTGCAAGCGGTGGGCCCGGGGAAATGTCAAGGGACCTCACTTCCGGGCTACAGCAACGAGGGGCTTGAGTCCTTTCACTACGTGCGCAGAGTGTACCAGGAAGCCTAAGCAGCCATTGGGCTGGGGGACCCCGTGACACAGCTGCCAAAGGCCAGAAACGAGCTCCATTCACAAACAGGGAGCACCCCAGAAAAACAGGAACTGTCTGAATGCTGCCCACTGTATCAGCATCCCATGTGGACTGCCTCTTGCCCACCCTCCACCAGATGATCTTGAGGCCCCAGACACACTCTGCAGGGCGAGGGCCCCGACAGGCTGCTGGAGCCCCTTGTCTTCACGATACCCACGGCAGGCTTCAAGGAATATGCTTTATTAATCTACCTCACAAACACTAGAGACTAAAATTCAGCTGGATTAGAACAATGCATTTCCAGAGTGCTGTCTACAGGCCATTAGGGCTAATCCTGGTCCTTCCCAGCCACCAAACAGGCCTGGGCACCTTCCACTTGCAACTGAAATATCAGACACACAAAGAACATCGACATCCACATGACCGAGCAAGCTCTGGGCGACGGCAGGAGGCATCAGCGCGACAGACAGACAGACAGACAGACAGACAGACAGAGACAGATGGGCAGATGACAGACACAGCTGGGTCCTGATCCTGGCAAGAGGACTGAGGACGCCTCAGGGCTTCTTCAGGATGTACGTCAGGCTGCTGGGAACCCTGGTGGCCTTCATGGGTGGTGAGTTCCACACAGCAGAGCTAGTGCGCTTGTGGTAGCGGGGCTTGCTCTTCTTGAAGATGTCCTCCAAGTCCAGAGGGAGAATGGTTCCAAAGAGCTCGGGAAGGCTTGGGGGGTGGTAGTATTGGTGGATGATGGCCTGGCTGAGCTGGGTGCCTGAGAGAAGCACAAAGGTGAGGGGCTGCCTTGTGCTCTGGGAGCCCCCACCTGCTTACGTGCCCTGTGCACTCTGGCTCAGGCCTTCTGCCAACTGAACTCATCAAGCTCTTCTCACTGCCTTCCTCTGCAGCAGAACCCAAGCAAAGCTCCCCGGAGAGTTCACACGACCAGGCTGATGAGGGCTCAGCTGTGAGCTGATGGCTACTTTCCTCTCCCCGCTTTACATGAGTGAATAGGAGCCTCAGGTTCCCCCAAGGAGCAATGTAGGCGGAACCTATAGGGGGTACATTCCTGCCAACCTCACGATCAACCAGGGGAACACTCTGGGAGAATCAGGAAAGGGAACACAGGTAGGGCCTGCACGGGTACTAGGCCTAAACAATTCCACACCCAACAAACCTCGACTGGGTGCCCTTATCCACCCCCTTCACAGATAAGGAAATAGCCGTCCCAAACCTAGTCCACTAGTTGTCTCTGCAGGCCTGACGCACATGTCCAGTGACTTCACCCAGTGGTCCAGGGAACTAAAACTCCAGTCCCCCTGGAGCTCGAGTCCCCCAGCAAGTCTGTGCTCTGCAGCTGTTGCACTCCAGCAGCCCACCCACACTCCTGTGGGAATGCTGAGGCCAGTCAATTCCAGTCAAATCCTGCTCAAGTGCCCCCACCCCCTCTCAGGGCCTTTGCTCCTTTACTGGCTCTTCAACTGAAGCCCGCCCCCCTCCCAGCTCTATCTCCAGCCCAGGCAGATTATATAGGTCAAGTCTCATGAGCTTCTCTGGGTCAGACCCCCAAGGACTAGAGTCCCACTCAGAACACGGCCAGACACAGAGGACTAGACATCCTTCATCCTGCACCTGGACTTCAGGTGGGTCAGGATACTCCACTTGCTGTGCATGCATGCCAAGGTCCACACAGGCCCTCGGGTCAATGTCCCAGGCCCAAGGCCTGGCACGAGAGCTGAACAAGAGCACCAGGCAGCCCAGAACGAAAGGAGACAGCTGGAAACAACCCCAGCGCCCACTCACCTCTGGCCCAGGAGGGGATGGGCTTCCGAGGATGGGCCTCATCATCTGTGGAGTCATCGCTGTTCAGGTCCATCCCATAGTTATCAGGGTTGATCTTGGGTTGGGATCTGGGGCCTTGTGGAGTCATTTGATATGAAGTACAAACAGGAGACTGGAAGAAAACCACTGTGGTCAAACTCCGATTCCCCGAATTTCCCAAACTCACCACTGGAGGGCACTGGCGCTCTGGTCGCCTCTTCTCATGGCACAAGAAAAAAAAAGTTTATAGTCACTTTTCTTTTGACGCGCCACATACTATACATTCCAGATATGTTCCTTTTTTGGGCAAATTTTCTTCCAAGGCAGCAGACCCTCCCTCAGAGCTGCCCCAGGACACCCCGTGATCTTCAGTGAATCCACCACAAATGGCCCCTGGGCTAACCCAGTTTCCAACATCTTGGCTGGAATGACAGTCTATTTTGTTAGACATTAGCACTGAACTGAACAATTTAAATACTCATCAGCAGGAACTGGTTAAATTCCAATACAATTTACGCAGGACACAGCCATAAAACATATTTACATGTGTTAAACAGTATATGAATGGAAATATACGAAAAAAATATACAAAATATATGATATACAAAAAGAAAAGACTGGGGCTGGAGAGATGGCTCAGGGGTTGTGACTCTGTCTCACAAGCAGAAGGTTCTGAGTTCGGATCCCAGGTCCCACATAAAACAAAAACAAAACAAAAAGAAAAGACGACTACCCAATAGAATATAGTCTGTGCTTACTGAAAAACAGGCACATATGAAAATCAGTGAGCTCTCATGCAAAAAGACAAGAAAATAGAAGGGAGACAGGCAAGGAAGGAAATTGTGATGAAGAGAGGGTGGGACTGGGGATTAAGGTATGAAATATTATAAATTCATCATAATCATGTAAAACCACTAAAAGAATAAACGAACTTAAAAATGCATATGGGGAAGGCATGTATGTGCATGCTGCTCATACAAAACCATCACGTACATGGAAATCAAGGAGGATGAGCCTTATTGTAGCTTTATACTTATATAAAAATATTTAGATTTTTTATGTAACATTCTGTATTTTTTTAAATATGAAATTTCACAATATGAAAGTATATGCGGATCAAAGGAGAAAAAGCAAAGCTACGAGGATGGAACCTGTCTGTACTCCCTTAATTAGGAGACTAGGAGAAAAGACAACATTTGGGGCCACCCACTGTACACCCCCCCCATAAAAGAGAAATAAGTAACCAAATGACCAGCCTCTTCCTTCAGACTACCACGCACAGCCTGTGCTTGGAGCTGCTGAGCAGAAAGCCATCAGAGCAGGGCCCTTGCCACACTGGGGACCCCCTACTCCTGGGGCTCGGGCCTCACCTGCACGTCGATGGTCACGTTCAGACCCTTGGCGGCACCTGCCGCCACCTCCTGCAGCCGCTGCTCAGCCAGGCGCTGCTCCTCCTGGAACCACGGAACACTGTGAGCCCCCTTGCCAAAATACCACCCCTCAAAGCAAAGCAGGCCAGACAGAGTCTAGAACAGGCTCCAAACTCTCCTGGCTGAGGGGTCAGTGTGGACCCCAGGGGAGCCAACGCCGAGACACCCTACCTTCTTCTTCTCTTCCAGCTCCTTCTGCAGTCGCTCCTTCTGCAAGCGCAGGGCTTTTTCCCTCTCCTGTGTCTCCCTGAGGACCAGCAAGAGTACGTCAGGGCACAAGGGGAGCCCTGACCCTGTTCCCATCCTGCCTGGACCCCAGCCCAGGAGACAGGCCTTGGAAATGGAACAGCAGAAACTGGGGAGATGGTTCAGTGGTTACAGCACTTGCCGCACAGACGGAAGAACCAGCATTCAGATCCCCAGGTCCCACGTAAATGCGGGTGTGCCCACCTGTGCGCCAGCCTCAGAGACAGAGCCCAGGAGCCCACAAAGCGAGCCAACTAGCCGACCAGCTTAACGGCAGCTGTGGGTCTGACGACAGAATGCGTCTCAGAAGAAGGCAGAGAGCAAGTGATGGTGGCACCTGGTACCGGAGCCGAGGCACCCACACACGGGCATGCACCAGGTTCACAGACATCAGCAATGACACACATGTAACTACGCACACAAACACATGAAAATGGAAAAAGAAAAGGGGGCAGCAGAGTTGGACCCCAGCTTGGCGCCAACAGCCAAAATTTCATCTTGTGATCTCCAAAAACAGGAGTCAGAGCCTCCTTTGGACACCAGTGATCACAGCTCCCACTCTCCCGTGCGCTCCAGGTCTCAGCTTGCCCCTCTTCTTGCAATGGAGAGGGAGACTTCTCCTCTAGCATTGTCACAGACCCAAGGAGACGATGTGGCCACTCACACACCTAACTCGGGGCAGACACAAGGCAGGGCTGGGGCTTCTGCATCCCCTCGCACATGAGTATGCGACCTCGACGCTCCCAGAACCTTCCTCACACTAGTTTCTATGAAGTAGACAGCTGCTGTGCCGCAGTGGTCGGCAATTAAAGATTAAAAAAGAAATGTGCAGGACATCCCTTCCACTCTCCACCTGACTCTACCCACAAGACCAGTGTGTCATCACTAAGCCAGAGGAGGCCAAGTCCAGCCCTCTGTGCGCTTTCCTCATCTCCTTTAAGCCTATGACTGCCCCCAGTAAAGATGGGGTTCCCCAGACAGTGGGGCAGGAGAGGGCAGCTGCTGGGCCTGTGGGTCTGCACACTTGGGCATAAACGTCAGTAGCAAGGCAACCCGAGCTGTCCCTACTACAAGGGAGATACAGTGGCCAGGGATATGGACTCTCAGTGTCCTGTACCACACCACAAACCTCTGTCCATGGCATCCCTGTTAAGAGCCCTGCATCCTACTGTGCCCACTGGGAAAGACAGAACAGGCTGTCGAGAGCCCCCATGCTGACCCTTTATACAACTTAGTCCCATGATCCACAAGCAACAGACTTTGAAGTCAACCTTCAAGTGATATTAGCTACCAAGAAGCGAGGTCCCCTCACAGGACAAGGGGAGGCTGACCAGAGAGCTCTGGCCTCACCTCTCGGCCTGGAGCCGCTCCTGTTCCTTCCTGCGTTCCTGCTCCCGCCGCCGCTCCTGCTCGGCCAGCCGCTCCTGCTCGCGCTGTTCCGCCAGCCGCCTGGCCTCGGCCACCTTGCGCAGCCGCTCCTGCTCCTCCTCCTTCTTCCTCTGCAGCACCTCTTGATGGCGCCGCTCCTCCTCCTCCTGAGGAGCAGTGCAGGTGGAGCCAGAGCACACAGGCTGCTCAAGCCTGGTCTCTATGGCCACTACCATGACAACCACAGAGGTCAACCACCTTCCTTTGCAAGGAAGGTGTCATAGTTGGACACAAGTGTCAACCTGACATTGAGGGTTTGAGCTCTGGACACATTTGTAGAGAATTAATGGTTAAGCCCAGAGCAAACCTGCAGGAGATTGATTGGCTGATGGTGAAGGCCCAGCCCATGGTGCGTCGACCTAGGCCCTGAACAGGTGAATAAAATACAGACAACTGGTTGAGAGAATTGGCATCCTTGTGTACACTTGGCCAGACATGCTGGTCTAGCAAGTAAGGATTGTCCCTCTCTCAGCTGTTACGTGGATATGGTGTGGCCAGTTCCCTTGGCCTTGGGGTTGGTGTGAGCTCTCCTGTCAAGCTGTAACCAGACAATGAATCCTAAGAGAATAAACCCCTTGTTCCCTTAAGCCTTTGATGGTGGTTGTGTCAGCAACTATGCAGGACAAACTGCAGCAGAAGGCTTTCCAAGCCATGGCCAAACTGAAAGGGTACTCGGCAACTGCTGCAGAGCTGGCCTGAGCGGATGCTAAGAGCTAGCTGGCACGGGGCAGTCATCTGACCCATGTCCTCGGCTATGAAATGGTAACAGGAGTACCGTCCTCTCATGGGGTCGCTGAGGTCATTTACAGCACACACTTAGAACAGTGCCGGAAGCACAGCACATACACTTTACAGATTAGGACTCAAACTCCACACACAGATTTTTGTTTCTTATGACAGAAGCCTGACAGTTACAGGGACAGGCACAGTCCTGTTCTTCCAGATATGACATTCAAGTGTGCACAGTAACATCAGTCATGGGCAGAGCACTGCGCATGTGCCAGGCACTACCCACTTACATATGCTAACATATCTTACTCTCAGCACCCCCACCAGGAAGATGTCACTGCTCCTTACGGTCGCCGAGGTCACACGGCTGGTAAATGGCAGGCATTACCCTCAAACGGCAGCTTCTAAAGAAAGGTTACCGTCGCCATCCCATTGCCAAGTCACCTGATGACCTTCCTGGACTTGAACCAAGGATCAATTTCACAAATTGGTGTTTACCCAGCAGGGCCTCCTGGCACCTATCCCATCTCCTCCCGATGCCTAGCTGTGCTCGCACCTGCTGGAGCCACCTGAGCCTGCGCGCCTCCTCCTCCTGCTTCCTGCGCGTCTCCACCTCCTCCATCTTCCTGGCCGCTGCCTTCTTCTTGGCCTTCTCCTCCGCCAGCCGCTCCTCTTTGGCCTGCAGAATGCGCCCACACGTGCCCTCTGGAGCAGCCGCTCACTCAGCTGCAGAGTGGGGCCTAGAGCTCTAGGATGAGCACCCTGCCTCTCTGCCTCCCGCCCACGACCAAGGGAAAGGGCATAAGAAGCCATTCCTGTCCCAGACTGCCCGCACCCCAAGCGCTTCCTGACTTCGTGCTGAACAGACTCCAAAGCTCTTGGGACGGACAGGACAGGGGCACAGTGTATCCAGCCCACAAGTTCTACAGGTCCAGTCTGATCCTTCAGCCTGCCAGGGCACACCCCTCCAAAAGGCTGACCACCCACTAGCCCAGGCTTCACACCTTCTCAGTCTTCTCATCGAGCTGAGCGAACTTCTGCTCAATCTGTTTCTTCTTCTCCTCCTTCATCTGCTCCACGCGCTCACGGGCCTGCAGCACCTTGCGGAGGCGCTCTTCACGCTTCCTGCGGGCACAGGGCAGTCGAGGAGAGCCTGCCAGCCTGGGCCAGGGCAAGCTGGGCAGGAGCTGGGCAAGGGCTGGGCAGGGGCTGGACAGGGAGCTGGGCAGAGAGCCGGCAGGAGCTTGGGCAGGGGCTGGGCAGGGGCTGGCAGGAGCTGGGCGGGAGCTGGACAGAAAATGGGTAGGGAGCTGGGCAGGAGCTGGGCGGGAGCTGGCAGGAGCTGGGCAGGGAGCTGGCAGGGGTTGGGCAGGAGCTGTCAGGGGCTAGGCAGGGGCTGGGTAGGGAGCTGGCAGGGGCTGGGTAGGGAGCTGGGTAGGGAGCTGGCAGGAGGTGGGCAGGAGCTGGGCACTTACAGCTTCATCTCCTCTAGCCGCCGCCGCTTGTCCTCCTCCACCTTCTGCCTGCGCAGCAGCTCAGCCTCCTCCTTCCGCCGCAGAGTCTCCAGGCGCTGCCGCTCCTTCTCCTGAAGAGGGTGGGGGGCACTGAGACATGAATGAGGATACCGGAGACCCCAGAGCCTGGCATGGCAGGGTACATCAACTCAATTACACAGCGGCAGCAGCAGAATGCCTGAGAGGCAGGGATGTCACCGGGCAGCGTCCATGCCCACCCAGGCCAGGAACGAGGCTCCGTCTCCTCCCAGGAGTCCCTGAGTGCCCCACAAGAGCCTGATTTGTGGCCAGAGCAAAAATCCAGCTCAAATTTCATGTGTGTCCATCCCAACTATGTGAACAGCGCACTTGAAGAAAGAATGAAGACGGAGGCTCGTGCTGGGTTAGGAGGCAGCAGGCAGAAACTGCTCATTAGCGTGCCGAGAACAGTGTGCCTGGGTGTGTACGCTACTCCTGTGGGCATCAACTCTTTCCAAATAGTTGAAAAAAACAAGTACTGCCAAATGTTAACAAAGGCTGTACAGGCTAACGAGAAAGATCATGGGTGGCATTTTTTTTCTTTAGTTTCCAAATGATATGGCTACATTAATAATTTTTAAACAACTGTAAGAACTAGCTGGTTGTAGAGCAAATCAATGCTGGCACCCCCTCCTAGGCAGATACAGAAAACACCAGGGAGACGTGGCTATTACTAGAGACAGCAAGAATAGGCAGAACTTTAAAGTGTACGTTTGCCAGAGATACGACTAGTGCTTCCCACTTGAAGAGTTCAGGGCTGCAAGAAGCTTCGACTCAGATGGGAACCCCATGCCTACCACCCACTCTGGCTCCCACCTCCAGGCTCAGCCTCTGATAACCTTCTTCCCTCCCACCCACCAGGCAGGGATGGCTCCTTTCACTTCCTCCTGACCTGACCCTATGAGAAGATTCCCGTCTAGGAATCTGGCCCCGAGGTAACAACAGGTTCCTGAGAATGGAGATAGGAGCTCAGAATAGGAGTCAGACTGAGCAGTCACACTCCACCTCCCTCTCTGTCTCCCACACACAGCTATGAAGCTTGGGCAGAATGCACCGGATAGCTGTTTGAGGTCTCTAAAGCCAATGATAGCAGGCACCAGATCTAAGCACCAGCAATAAATTTTTTTCCTCTCCAGCCCTTATTCAATGTGGTC
The DNA here is from genome assembly GCA_023101885.1 of Typhlomys cinereus. Classification (NCBI taxonomy): domain Eukaryota; kingdom Metazoa; phylum Chordata; class Mammalia; order Rodentia; family Platacanthomyidae; genus Typhlomys; species Typhlomys cinereus. The sequence goes on along the minus strand of JALPQD010000746.1, from coordinate 193,470 downwards.
TGAAAACCAAAGTGGTCTCTGCGCCATAGACACCACAGGAGCTAGACGCACTGCTGACTTATGAGCTCCTGGGCTCCAACCCTAATTACCACACTCATTAGTTTTGAGAACTAAGCAAATAGGCCGCCTCCAGGCCTCCAACTGCCTGTGAACTGGCCCCCTCCCACACTGCAGCATCCCAGAACAGCACGCAAAGTTTGGAACCACACTCACAAAAAGCAGACAGCTTGTAGCACAATCTACCCAGGTCAGCTGCTGGCAGGCAGCAACACTGGCAAAAACATCAACACTCTCTAAAAGGCTTAACCCAGACCAGAATCTCGGACATGGCATGAAGAATGTCAAGGACACAATCCAAAAACTAAGGCATAGGCAGGGGATCTGGAAAAGCTCCGCTGTCGGGGGACACACAAAGATCAGCTCTGTGTCAAGGCAGCAAGTGGTAGGAAGTATCTAAAGTAGACTTCAGATCAGCTGGTCCCCAAATGCTAGAACAAGTTGTCACACTGTCCCACGATCCTTCCTTTCTGCTCCCCAAGCCAACCACACTCCAGCTTTCAACAAAGCTGAGATTGCAGCCTTTCATCCCAACGACAGAAGGGCTGAAATTGCCCAGCACAGACTAGAAGCTGAAGAGCTGTTCATGTTACAGAATGTTGTCTTTCCAGAGTGGCCCCCAAGTCTTCACCCACACAGTCTCCCTGTCAGGTACTCAACAGTCACACAGTCCACTAAATAGCCCATTGTGAAACATGTCACCTTGTCCAACCAGAATGCAAGCAAGGCAAGCCTGTGACTTGCTTGGCCAGCTGCTGGAAAGCCCTCTCAAGGCCGGGGCCCTCAGCTGGAGACAGAAGCCCTGCATGTGCCTTCTGAACACTTCACAGACACTGAAAGGATGACGAGACAGGCAAACACAGGGACAGTTCAGCACCTAGGACTCCCCAAAGCTCGAGCCACACACACCTCTTTTCTAAGGAAGCACTCAGTAACCGGCCAGGCTCGAGCTACATAGCCCCCTTTCCAAGACCTTGCTCTTCCCTAACAACTCCCTGTGTGTGGTCAAATGCTTTTAAGAACACATCCAATAACTAGAAGGGAGGGAGCAGATTCCATCTGAAGCAGTCTGAGGTGCGTTCATAGTAAGGCAACCTGTGTCTTGTAAGTGAACATCTAGGGAAAGACCCCATTTGCTGCCTTATGCCTACATGTGAAGGGTGTACACAGAATAAAAATATAGGATGCCCCACCCATGCCCGCACAGAAAGGCCAAGTTCCCATCTGTTGACCAAGTTTATCAGAGCAGAAAACCACCCATACCCAGCCCCTGGCAACCTCCTCCTCCTCCTGGACCAGAAAGCCCTGAGGGGTCACCAGGTGGTGGAGTCACTGGGCTGAGGGGTCACCTGGGCTGAGGGGTCACCGGGCTGAGGGGTAACTGGGCTCAGGGGTCACCAGGGTGAGGGGTCACCTAGGGTGAGGGGTCACCTGGGTTGAGGGGTCACCCTGCTGTTCCCTTGCAGTATATCTACCCTGCACTTTGAAATAAAACCCCTTGCTACCAGCTGTTGTGTGCACTGTCTTCAATTCTTCAAACATGACACCAAGAACCTGGGATACAAGTCAGAGAGTGTCCACTGGTGACGGGCGCATGGTATCAGGACTGCAGACTGAGCAGCTCTGAGTGTCTAGGAAGAGAACAGCCTCACTGGCTTGGTTTCCAGATGCCACTGCCAACAGCCCCACTGTAATCCCGCAGCCAGGTCCCCCTCTAGTCTCCCCCACTACACCCCAACAGGTCTACTGCATAGGTCTATGACCCAGTAGTCTCCACGGTTCTGGGAACAGAAACACACGTGTTCTCTTCACAGACCTATGGGCCCAGTGCTGGGACAGGGAGGGAGGTGGCCGCAGGAAGCACTTCGAGCTGAGCCATGGCCCTGCTGAGCAGCTCCCTGGGGTAGTGCTGGGGCAGCGGCCAGCTCTGCAAGGGAGACACAGGGCACCAGAACTGCTGAGTTCTCTTCCTAGTGCTCCCACTTGCCATGTTAGTGCTTGCACAGGGGCCGTAGGCTACAGAGACAGAACCACAGTGGTGAGTGCTAGGCGCAGCTGCTACAGGACAGGACAAGGTTCTACTTACGACAAAGCTGAACTGTGGAGGAGAAGACAGAAAAAAGCCAAGTATTAATGCCAGACCAGGGGTCGCCAACAGGGCAGGCCACCCAACTGAGGCAACGGGTCACTTGCTCAGGACCTGCACCCTTCCACCAGCAACAAGGCCACTTCCTCCGAGTTCACCCAACCCTTACGCCCAACAGTAAGCACCTTTACCTGCTTTTTCCAAGCCATTTATATCACTAGACTGTGGCTATGGTGGTACTGCTACGTCTAAGCCAATCTTCCCACTTCCCAGCCCAAGGTCCCAAAAGCCAGGGCAGTAGCCCCATATCAAGGCAGACCAGTCACAAAGACTTGAGCTGTCCCTTGGCCGACGGCGGCCAGATTTTGGGTCCAGGCCTACGCACTACAGCAGTCTTCAGCCACATTGCCTCAGTTCCAGCAGAGCACAACCGCACCTTGGGGTCCATGCGTAGAGGAGTGTTGCGCTTAATGAAGGACTTCATGACGCTGCTGCGAGAGCCCGAGGTTGGGGTCATGAGCATCTGGTTCTTCTGCACTGTGTGCAAGAAGGTCCGGAGGGGCCGCACCACCTGCCAATCAGGACCAGGGTCAGGACTGGGCAGGCAGAGCAAGGCACGGGCCAGAGCAGAAAGTATTCACCTTGTTGGCTGGACAGGGTGGGGAAGGAGTCTTGTTCTTGGGGGGCTGCAGCTCCTCATCCTCGGGATGGTCCTCGTAGAGCTCACTCATTGCCTGCTTGTAGCTGCGCTTTCTCCTGTGCAGAATAGGTAGCCCATCACACAGCAGAGCGGGAACCCGCCCCCAACCCTGTCCCAGCCTGCAACAGATCACTTCTGCAAACAAAAGTGGACCTGAGACCTTGGAGAAAGGGAGGTGGCCGGTCAAAGGTTACACAGCCAGGAGGCAGAGCAACAGGGTCACCCAAATCCTATGTTGGAACTCATCTATAGCATCTAGTCACCTCCTCTGTTAAGTCAGAGAACCAGCCCGTGGCACCAGGCAGAAGGCAACAGAGCCTGCAGCCACAACCGCCCTCCCTATGTGACCGCCTGGCTTGGTTCAGGCCGCTCTGGGCTCGAGACCAGAGCTGTCTGCATACCCTTCCCCAGAAACAAACCTGACACTCTGGGGTGGCTCTCTGTGTCCATCTATTTGGTCAGTCCTGGCCTCTGTGAAGAGAGCAGTTTCAGTGAAGCTGTAGAAGCCACAGCAGTGGGGCGAGTACCTGCAGGCCTCGGGAAAGTGCACGCCGTGTCACCTGCAGCAGGAGCAAGGCTCCTTTCCGGCATTCCTGAGGTGGCCCATGGCAGAAATATCAATCTAGTACCAAATGGCCTTGAAGACTCTACACTCATCTAGACGCCAGTGTACTAGGCCCAGGTTAGACTCTTCATCCCTAGTGCTTGGCATCTGTGGTAAGATGGCAGGAGAATTTCAGTAGCGCTTCCATCTATGCCCCACTACCTCTGACACAGAGCCATGTTCAGAGACCTTACAAGGGCTGCAAGTTCTGCAGCTCAATGCAAGATGCCCAGCCCACCTCTGCTGGCCTTCAGTTGGCGCCACCATGACAAGAAAGGCACATTCCTGCATGAGGTCCACACAGAGCAACTCTTACTGCAGACTCCTGGCACCACTCCCGGGGGTCGGGGGCTGGCAGTCACTAGCTGGACTTCTTGAAGAGGAAACCAAATTCTCACGCTTGTGTCTCCTCACTAGAGAGAAGTGCCCTTCACAGGAAGATGTGACCAGACTCTACGCACCTCCCAGAACCAGGGAAGCCAGAAGGGCTGCTGGGACAGCGCTCAGATCCCACAACTCTGCTCTCTCCCAGGAGAGAATGTCAGTCAGGGGCAGGATACAGCGAGAGGCCTGGTAGGGGCTGAGACCCCAGCCAGAGGTTCTTTGTGGTTCCTTAACGTGGACCTGGCACCCTACATGCTACCCCAATTCAAGCCCTTCCTGAGCTTCTCAGTCCAGCCAGCCACAGCTGGGCACGCAACACTTAGCATCCACAACATCCAGGAGACCCATAACCTGAGTTTCTAGAGAAATGAGATTCTTATTCCTAGAGACACGGCCAAGCTAAGGCCACACAGTGGCTCACTACAGTTCTGGGAATCTGGATGCAGCAGGTCAGGGAAACTCACCTTGTCCTTTAGGGGGTGTTTCCTGGACAGCAGCTGTGGGCTTCGAGGTGGGTGTACTAACGCCCACACTGGAGACCTACGGGAAGAATCAAGGCTGTGGAGGCCCCGCTGGGTCCTGGGCTCAGGACAGGGGTGACGAAGAGGTCCCACTAGATGACCTCAGGCCTCCCTGCAGCCTTACCTCTGACTCAGCCGCCTCCTCAGCCTCAGCCTCGTTGCTGGGCTCCTTCTGCCCAGGGCTGAAAGCAAAGCAGAGCAACTGTGAATTGAATCCAAGCTCCCTCCAACTCCCCAAAGTCAGGTCAATGTTAGGGAACCAGATGTGGGCCACAAATCCCCAGCACACGCAGGAGGAAGCGGTGGCTTCCAAAGGAAGAGCAAGGCCAGTTTCTGAAGCTTGCTAGATCTCACCCTGTCAGAGCTCTGACAGAGGGAACCCTCAACTGGTCCCCCTAAGATCTTAGTGTTACAAGCTGTTCCCAGCATAATGCTCCTGGGAGATGAAAGAAACTCTGACAGCTAAGTCCTCGTGAGAATCTCCAGGTTGCTGGGGATGTGCCTTTGAAGGACCACAGCCCTGTCCTTTTTCTCCCACCAAGTCCCAAACCTGAAGTGAGCTTAGCCCCACCTTGCATTCCTGCCTTGAGGGACTACACCACGCCTGCAAAGCAACAGAGCCAAGGTCTTAAGTGAAAACCTCTACAACTACGAACCCAAATAAACCTTTTCTGTCTGCAAACTGATTATCTCAGGTATTCGTTACAGCAACAAGGCTGGCACTGTCTCAATCTGTTGAGTCCAGCTGAGTCCCATCTCTGATTTGCTCTCACTTACACAGGGACTAGCTAAGCCAACAGCTGCAACCCGTATCCTGTATCCCCATCACAAAGCAAGGCACTATGAAGCACTATGACCCCGAGGAAGTCAGTGTCCAGGCCCCAGGCAACACTGGCTGTGATCCTGGGGCAGGAAGCTTCTCGGGGCTGCTCTGTCTCATTTCCCACCTATGAGACCCAAATCCCTGGGCTCAAGTCTGGCCAAGGCAGACAAGTGATACTAACAAGACTACTGCCTGAGACCTAAGAGCAGAGTCGGGGAGTCTAGGGAAGGGAGGGAGAGGAGAGGGAAGCTCCTAAAAGCATCCACCTTGTCTCAACACCCCCCCCAAATTCCCTGCTTCTTCCTGGCCCTTGGTATGCCCTGCCTGTTCCTGCGAGGGTCCCGTGGCAGTGGAACTGAACTCACCCAACTTTCTGGGGCACTTCAACATTCAGGAGCCTCTCCAAGTAGCTGTGACCTGAAGGAAAAACAAAGGGACAGAAGGTGACATGGGAATCTGGTCCAGTGTTAGGCCAAGAGGCCAGGGAACAGACTTGAGTGGAGGCATGACCTCTGCTCCCTTTACGGACCTGGGCCCAGTGGGCCTCGCCCTCGGCATTCACCTGGCATCTTCAATGCAGCTGTGGATTTAACCCTTCCTGCCTGGCAGGCAGCATACCTGACTGAGGGCACACCTCTGCTCTTTCACTAGGCTAGGGGCATCTCAGAAAAAGGCACGATGCCCTGCCCCCCACACACAAACAGTTCATTCATTCAGGAAATGTTTGTAAAGTGCCTATTCTATGTGGGGCTCTGGGCCAGCAAGACAGTTCAGCAGGTGCTTAAGCCTGACAATCTGAACTCAGTCCTGGAACCTACATAAAGATAGAACCAACTCCACAAAGTTGTCCTCTGACCTCTACATGCACACTTATGGCAGGCTTGTGATACACACACACACACACACACACACACACACAATAATAATAATAATAATAATAATAATAAAAGAAAAATCAAGTCATCAAGTGATCCTGCAATCCTGCAGAGTAAGGTGTAGTACGTGCAATGACAGAGCAGAAGAAAGCCCAATGGGTCTGTAGGTGTTCATATGGAGATAGCCTTCTGAGGGTCTCTCATTCCTTGTCAAAACTGGAAACATACGGAAACCCAAGCTTGAGAATCACTGATCTAGGGGCTGGAGAGATGGCTCAGGGGTTAAGACTCTGCTTCCCACTTGGGACCTGAGTCTAGATCTCAGGTCCATGTAAAAACGCCAGGTGGGAATGGCGGCTGGAGCCTGGGAAATCTCAGCAAAGCAATAAAGGATGATCCCGAAGTCATCCTTGAGCTTCCACAGGCACACACAGTGCCTCTGATACACATACACGCACCAAAAAAAGAGAGAGAGAGAGAGAATGAATCACACTGATCTAGGAAGAAGGAAAAGCACTTGCCAAGGCCACAAGGCAGGAAAAAGGCATCTGAAGGCAGAAAGGAGGCTGGTTCCAGGCTAGAGGAGTAAGACACATGGGCCGCCCAGGTGGGGCCCAGGTCTTGAGCAGCAGAGGGAAGACAAGCGACAAGCTGTAACAGCAAATGGACGGGCTCAGCCAGAACTAAGCAAGTGGCAGGACGCAGGGATTCTTTCTGGGATACGGGAGCCAGGCTGCAGAGTGGGAGGGAGCAGCTAAGAGGGGACCGTTAGTTACAGGTGGTGACTGCTCTAAACTAGGGGGCTGTGGCTGGAAAGCAGCTTCTGCCCCCTCCCTCTACTCTAGTTCCCAGGGCTGCAGGGCAAGAACACCCCCCCCCCCCCCCCCGTGACCACACATGCCACTAGCACAAAGATTCTTGGAATGTTAAGTGTTCCTTGCATGTCACAGCAGGTCTAGTGTCAAGGAGGGGGCCTGGGAGAAGAATGGAGGAGGGGCTTCTCGTACACAGCGGGACCCTCTAGAAACCCTACCCGGCCCACTAATGCAGATAATTCTCTCTGGGGAAGGCACAACAGGCCAGAGGACAAGGGGTCAGACTCTCCCAAACAGTTCTCACCCCAGTGCTCTCACCACCTCACACCCACCCTTTACTGCCAGGCTTCCTGCCTTCCCCTCCTCTCTTCCTTTCATCTCAACTCAGAAGCCCACCCATGAGCAGGAAGCTCAAGAGCCGCAGGTCTGAGGTCTCACCCCACAGCATAGAAAGGTCTGAGATTCTCTCTTCCACTGATCCAGGCTTAGTCACTAACTTTGGATCCTGACCCAAAATCTAATTCAGGCCTGAGGCAATCTCAAAAGCAGCCGTGACTTACCTCAGACCCCCCTGAGATCCCAAAATGGACAATGTGCTAGACCTCATGCTGAGATGGTCCAGACTCTGGGCCTCCAGGCTGCATGACCGGGGCAGGGCCAGGAGAAATCTATCACGTTACTTTCCCTTGGGCTTTATCCCAGCCCTGCACCAAGCACATGTTTTCCCAGATGGAATGCAAAAGTGGGGCCCACGCCCCAGCTTCTCAGCTTTCAGCTTCTACATCTCTGAAAACCCGTTTCCTCCTGTTAAGTGGACGATCCAAAGTGGCAAACAGCGATGCTGCAGTTTTTCTTTCATAGATCCTTCAAGTGCCGGCAGACTTGCTACACATGAATATAAAACCGTGACTGTCTTTTCCATCAGCCCCACAGCTTGCCCATCCTCTGGCCAGTGCGGCAGCCCAGGTCGGGTTTCCTCGCCTCTTCCTCTCCCTTCACAAAGTGCCTCGAACCTTCCACGAGCACCACTGGATTCCTCTGCTTGGTGGCAAGAAGCCTGAGACACACATGGCTCTCTGCTTGTCCTGAGGTCTTTGCTCAGCAGTCCCCTTTGCCACAATGGATCGCTCTACATTTTCTAGCCTCAGCCAAAGCACAGCCATCCTTCAAAATCTTCCCAACTGAGTCCCCCCAACCCTGACACCAGCGCTCTCGGCGCTGTGTACCCAAGGCTCATGACACCTGATCCCAGCCCAGCCGTTATGGGCGTAACAGCAGCTACCTTGACAGAACTGTCTCTCCCAGCACCATTCTAGAACCTCTGTGTAGTTTAATAAAGAAAAGCCACCCGTGTCCCATTGAAGTGATGCTCATTACTGAACGGAAAGTCATGTCCACGGCCTGTCCAAGGTCTCAGGGTGTATAAATGTACATACAGCTCCTCTGAAACTCAGGTCACAAGTCTGCAGCCAATATTCAGTCACCTGCTCCCAGAAGGAGCGGCTCTGAGAAGCAGCTCTGAGAAGCATTCACGTCCCCATATGCAACAGTTTCACTACGAGGAGACATACGGCATGGAGAACTTAGTCTCTACAGGACCCAGTCCTGATTCTGGGGAGGATGCCACAGTAGCACTGTACCCAACATCCTGGACCAGTTTCCTCATCTATAAAGCAACGCTGAACTCCCTCCCACCCACTAGTTGCATGTGGTCAATTAAATCTGCTAAGTAAAATGTAGTGACATTTAAAGCTCAGCACCCTGGAGGTGTGCATGTGTGTCCCAGCACTGGGGAGGCAGAGGCAGGAACACTGGGCGCTGAGGGCCAGCCTGAGCTACAGAAACCCTGTTTCAAAATTCAAGAGCTGGAGCTGTTGCAAGTGGGAAAGCGCTGGCCTAGCAGGCACAAGGCCCAGAACAGCTCTCAATCAGACCAGCCACATTCCGAGACTCGCAGCCTGGCATGGCAGAGGCCACCACACAAAAGAACAGATACAGAACATTTACATCTTCACAGCACAGTCCCCTCAGTGACCCTCCTGCTCAGCCAGGGATCAAGGACCACCCTCCCTCCCGCCACCTGCCCCACTCACAGATGATGCGGGCAGAGGCCTCTGGCTCGTTGACGGCCTTCTTGGCAATCCTGCTCGACCTGCGGTGGGCGCCCTGCTGGCCCCGCGCTGGCGACTCCTGAGGACTGAGGGGAATCAGGCTGCGCCGCACTGACCGAGTGTCCCCTTGAGGACATTTGGGGAGGGTGGGCAAGAAGTTATTTGGCAGAATGGGGACAAGCACCCGCTCCTGCCACGGCAAGGCTGGTGAGCTGGGAGAGTCCTGTGGGCCCCTGGAGGTCCGAGCAATCTTGAGCTTGGAAGCAGAACGTCCTGCCCCAAGCCCTCGGCTCTTGGGGTTCTGGGGAGTAGTCATCAGGGAGCTCACTGTGACAGGCTCCAGTCTCTCAACCTCTGCCTTCTTGGGTGATTCCTCCTCTGAAGTCGGGGTGCCCTGGGAAGTGGCTGGGGCTGCACAGCCCCTGAGCTGATAGATGTGCTGCTCGGCACTCAGCCGCTCGTCCCCACTTATCTCCACCACCAGCTGCTTGCCCAGCATTGTGGGAGACGCACCGGTGGGCAAGCAAGCAGCCGCCGCCACTGCAGAGGTGGGCAAGCAAGCAGCGGCCGCCGCTGCAGAGGCCGCTGCTGCAGCCGCCGCCGCAGCCCGCGTGACCCACCGCAGCACGGGGGAGCCGTTCTCCCCCACCAGCACAGCCAGCTTCTCCACTTTGTCCTTGCTGTGCAGGCGCCGGGTGTTCAGCTGGCTGCCCCGAGACTTCCTGTGGGATAACCTGTTGGGAACAGCAGAACAGAGCTGAGGTGGCTCAATGGGGCGGGGGGAACCCCCAAAATAGAGATGGAACATACCAGTGTCCCAGGAGCCACCAGCTCACACTATGAGCCAAAGGGTTTAGAGGCAAGAGACTGGCATCTCAGTGCCAGCTTGCCCCGCAGCCAAGGCCTAGCTGCTACTTCTCCCTGAACTCTCTCACCAACTCTACCCTGGTACAGAGCCCCCTGGTACAGAGCTGACTGAGCCGAGGGCTGCAAATGTCACTCATGTTCTCAATCTGAGGCAGGCACTGGTATTCCCACCGTGGGGGAATCACCGAGGACGTATAGCCTCCGAGGCAAGGACTGGGGTCGGCCTCACTAGCACCTTCGCCTGAGTATGGCTGTCAACCAGCCACAGGAGACATGGGACTGGCAGAGGGGGCCGTACTGGTTCTCACCCAAAACAAGGCCAGTTTCTTTCTCTTCTCTCCCTGGAAATCCATCCCTTCCTCCAAGTCTAGGTAAATCTCTGCTCCCCCCGCCCCAACACACATGGAAACCTGAAGGTGTACTCCAAACTGGGCCATTATTTCATTTCCTTCTGCCATCTCACCCCTGTGCATGAGGTACCTACCACCGCTCCCAGAAGGCACCAAGACTCCAGAGACCACCTGCCCAGTTGGGCCTCCCCAGCTCCTACCTTTTCCTGATGGGATCTCTGTTCTCATCCTGAATGTTAGAAACCCGTCTCTTCTTCCGTCGGTTCTTCTGAGAAGGGGTTTTGGGCATGAGCTCTGGCTCATTGCTGAATTCACTGTTTGGTGCAAGGACAGTGAGCTTTAGGTTCCTGGGACTGATAGCCCCTCTCCCACTGGACCGCCCTCTCCCTCCTCCTGGCAACACAAGTCAAGCTGAAGGGACCATCGTAAGCTTTCCAAAGCCACGTATGTCCTCTCCAGGCCCTCGAGAGCTCCTCCTGGAGACATGGCAAGGAGGCGAGTTCCCAGCACTGCACAGGTCCAGCCCCAAGCACTACAGGGAGTCTCCTCTCCTGCCCACTGCACTGGGTCAGGCTCCAGCACCCCGGGCACTTGGGAAGGAACCCCGACCTGTCTGACCTGCGAGGTCCTCCACACATCCCCATCCCCAGGCCCCCAGTGGGCCCCGCCTTCACCTGATGAACATGCGCTCAGCTTCTTCCTCGATCTCCTTGAGCCATACCAAGTCCTTATTGTCCATGTTGCAGACGAAGTCCATGAGCTTCTGATCACACAGATCCAGCAGGTGAATGGGCCCTGGGCCTGGGGTCCCCATGATGGCTGTCTGGGGAAGGCAGGGCAGGTAGAAGGGCTCAGGACTCAGGACCAAGATCTCTGCTAGGCCTCAGTCTCCACCACAAAATCACACAAAATACAGTGTAGAAACCAGAGCTCATGCAGGGCAAAGCCACGTGCCAGGTGCAGGACTCCAAACGCTAAGTTAATGGTTTCCTTTCCACATACACTCTCTTGATTTAAACACTGCCTTCTTTTTGCATCCCTCCCCCCACCTCCCCATCATGACTAGACTTATGGTCCTCACTACTTGATCAGAATTCTGATACGAACCTTACAAATGGCCTTTTGGAGGCTTAACACGACCAGACAGTGGACAGGGAGAACGTCCCAGAAGCTCCTTTCTGCCCAAACCCAGCAGAGAGCTCTTCCCACTGCTCATGGGTGGGGGACAAGACCCAGCCAAGCTGTGCTCAATACAAGGTGACCTCAGCCATACAACAACAAACCCACAGGGGAAGAGGGTGGGATGGAGGGTCCTATAATCCCGGCACTTGGGAGGTAGAAAAATGAGGATCAGTTCAAGGTCATCCTCAGCTATCCAGCCAGTTTGAGGCCAACCTAGGCTACATAAGACCCTGTCTAATAAAACGACAAATTTAAATAAAGGTGAGTACATGAAAAGGTGTTCTGCATTCCACAGAGTATAGACAAAAACAGGGGTCTACAGGCAGGCTCTCCCTCCCAGGGGAACCCCTCCCACAGGTTCCCGCAACTTTCTTCCCAGAATTGAAATGCTCTATCATTACATGAGGGAGCGTGAGGTTGAATGGATAAGCAATGTTTCACTTTTTGGGAAAATATCAAACAAAAGAAAACACAAATAAAACCAGTTTTTTTTAACTACCTTAAAAAACCAGAACCTTAGATATCCTTCCTGGAACCTGGCTATAAAATCATCATTAAAGTCCCCTAAGAAAGGGGCTGAAGAGGTGGCTCAGGGGTTAAGCCTCTGCCTTGCAGGCAGAAGGTCCTGAGTTCGGATCCTAGACCCCACGTATAGACACCGGGCAGAAGCGGGGGCGGCCTGCGCTTCTGGTCCTGGTAGGGCGGAGCCTGTGAATCCCGGGGCAGAGTAAACAAGGAGGAGGTGGAGGCAGTCTATATACGCACACTTGAATAAATAATAAATAATAATAAAAAAATGTTTTTAAAAAAGTCCCCTAAGAAAACATATTCCGCCACCATCATCACAGAAGCTGGCAAGTATCTCAAGAGGTGAATGAATGAAAGCAGCTGTAAGTCACTGCATAAACAGCCTTCTTGTCTCTTATGGGGACAGTCACCCACACCTTGATTTGTGCCCTCCAAAGCAAGAACCACACGCACTCAGCCTCTGGCCTAGGAAAGAAGTCATGGAAGGAAAGGCTACACTGCTAACCCTTCTGATCCTTCTGGAACTCATCACTAGGACAGACTGCCGCCTCACAGGACTTCCTTGGGCTGCATTTGGAGCCCAATTTAATAGAGCCCCCAGTTGTGAACCTACCCACTAAGTTGTAAAATCTGCACAGCACACAAGTGAACTGTTTATGCTTGCTTACCAGTCTCCACCCACCCAACACTGTTTCCTGAGAGCAATGCCCTTGTCTGTTGCCACAGAAGGTATGTGGTCCTCCACAGAGCCCAGCACTTGTACCAACTGACTCCATAGCTTCTCCTCACCATCACCGACACACATAGGGCCACTAAACTGAGCAGCAGCTTACTAGAACAGGTTAGGACAGGCCAGTACACACCCGAAGACTCAGATCCAGATACCATGGGCAGCAAAGCCAAACAGGCAAGAGTGCAGAAGCTTTAGACAAAAACCTGGGCTATGCATCCTGCTAGTCAGAGAAATGACCACTGCCCCCTCTCAGCCCCACATTCCCACCCCTCTGCAACACACCACAGCCCTGGGAAAGGACCCTCAGTTCAGGGCCAGCAAAAAGAAAACTATTCCAAAACATCACAGACTTTTGAAGGAACTACATAAAACTGGGCAACTTTTCAAAGTACTTGTTCAAACTGGCAAAGGTAGATTGGCGCTTCTTTCACAAAGTCTAAAAATACATTTGGATTTCTTTTGGGGGGAAATGTGCTTTACAGCCGACCTCTGTTTGGACTTTTTTTATTAAAAAAAAAAATTATACATTAGAACAGAGATGACCCTACAAAAGATGTCAGTGGTAATACAAACCAGACTTGGCGCAAAGTCTCAAAACCCCGTATTTCAGTCTTAAGAAACCTGTGTAGACCCTAAACATCCAACTTCTCACCAAGAAAGGGGGAAAGGGATGAGCCCTTTTCTTTTTCTTTGCCATTTACCAGATGAGACTCTCCCCACCCCGGCTGTGCTATTTCTTCTGAGGTTGCAGGAGGGTGGGCACTTGGAACTGCGGCTCTCCCATTCACCGACAGGATTAAGGGCCCGGTACCAATCATTTCAACCTCCAGGTCGCCCAAGCGCATACAAGAACTCAAGAAATTTAAGTCAAAGTCACCCCGCGAGGGGCGGAGCCTTGATTTAAACCGCTCTCAGCCAGTAGCTAGAGACCTGTAGAATGGCGGGGTCGTGGCCCTGGGCATGGTCAACAAGTGGTTGGTGGGCGCTGCCCCGCTGCAAGATAACGCGCTTGGGGAACGACAAAATGAGAGGCGCACCGGCTTCCGGGCAGGGGCAGTCTTAAAATGCTGCCCAGCTGGGACAAAGGAGACTGAGCAACGGCCTTAAGGGTACAGAAGCGCCCGTCCAAGTCCTCGGGGCATCCCGGCCACCGGACTCGGGGTTGGCACCGAGTGGGGGAGGCCACGGGCCGTTCCCCAGACCTGGGGCCCAGACGGGGGCGTGGGGGAACGCCAGCCCCAGGACCAAAGGCGGATCACAGAGCCAGTACATTCCCCCCACGGTGCAAACGCGGGGTCACGCCCCTGGCCGGGCCTAGAGAACAGCCAGGAGCGTCCGAACGAGTCACCGGCACCCACCCCGAACACGCCGCTCCCGCCGTCCGCGCCCACTCACCCGGCGGCGCCGCGTCTCCTCCCGACTCCTCGGATTCAAGTCCGCGGCGTCCGGAGCTTGAAGCCCCGCCTGGACAGACCCTCTCGGTTGCGGGGGCGGGAGGGGGGGCTTCGAGGCTTGCCGCCGCGGCTCAGGAGCAACGGGGCGGCGAGCGCGGGCGAAAGCTACGATTTTCAAAACCGAAGGTTCAGCCAATTCCCGGCAAGCTTGCCTGGGCGGTTACAAAACTATAGACCAATCAAGAGACAGGAAGAGCCAGACCCGACATCTATTGGCTTTTAGTGTTGTCAATCTGCGGGGCTAAGAGGCAGGGGACGCTTTAACCCTCCCCGACTTCCGGGACCTGTAGTGCGCGGCGCGAAGAGGAAGTCCGAGACGCGCGTAGCGCCCGGAACTACAAGTTCCAGAGTGCATTGCGAGGACCCGAGCGACGTGGGAGGATGACGTCAGCTGGCCGCCCTGGCCTGGCCAAGTCTGTGTCCTGCTTTTTTTCTCTCGAGTTGGGTTGACAGTTTTGCGACCTCGGCTATTATTGAAGAAGTGAAAAAAGAAAGTGCAATGTAAGCCTCGAAGGCGTTTGTAGCCATCTCCTGGGACGGTCACCTCCATCACACCTACGTGGCTCCCGGGGGGTTTCCTTGGAGACCTGGCTGTCCACAGGAAGCAGTTTGATCCCAGACTCCTCCCAACACACACTTTAGGCCTGGAGGGAGAGGGCACAACATGAATCCAAATATGTCAATTCTGCTACGGTGAAACACCTTCTAGGAGTGGACAGCCATAAAGGATGATGTGGCCTCGTATGCCTGGGTCCTGCGGGAAAACTGCTTTAGGCTGGTCTGTGAGTCCAGGGTGGTCTCCCTTGAGAAATAAAGCACCTCCCTCTCGCAGGCGTTTGCATAGCCACCTCCTTTACAGAACTAGTCACAGCAGCCAACGGGTGAAAGCAAACGCTCACCCAAAGAAAAATAGGGTTTGTTTTTGGGTTTGGTTTTATTTTTAATATTTTATTACTTATTTTATAAGTGTGTGTGTGTGTGTGTGTGTGTGTGTGTGTGTTTCAGAGGGTATTGTGTGTCCCTAAGGAGGACCAAGGCTGATTCTGGGAATCATCCTGGATTGTTTCTACCTCTTTCTTGCTTGTCTGCGGGATTTCCTAGGCTCGACTCACCACGGCCGGAAGTGCAGACTTGCTGGTTCAACTTGTACTTTTTTTTTTAAGTGGAACCTGGGATCCGAACTCAGGACCTTCTGCTTGTGAGGCAGAGTCTTAACCCCTGAGCCATTTCTCCAACCTTGGTTGTTTTTTTTGTTTGTTTTTTAAAACCCTGCTTCTGTAATCCATATTTCCCTGAAATTAAAGAACCTCATGTTTTGTTTTTCAGAGTGTTGGAATTACAATGTCACCGCGGCCAGCAATTTTTAAAAATTGGATTATAATGGAATATTATGAAAGTAAAAACATTGTCTCGTATGTTGATGAACCTTGGGGTCGTTTTGCCAAGAGAACTAACTCACAGACAGATTCATGTATGATTTCACTTAAATGATGCATCAAAACGGCAAGCTCGGGTTGGAGAGATGGCTCGGGTTAAGATTCTATCTGGCAAGCTGAACGTCCTGAGCTCACATCCCTGGTCCCACTTAAAAATGCCAGGCGGAAACATTGGCATCCTTTACTTCCCGTCCTAATGGGCAAAGCCTGGGAAATCCCAGAGTGAAGCAAGAAGGAGGTAGAAGTAATCTAGGATGATTCCCGAAGTCACCTTAGCCCTTCACAGGAATACAAGTGCCCTCTGATACACACACACACACTCACACACTAATAAATGAAGAAATAAAGTTTTTTTTTTAAAAAAGCATGGAACGCATATAGAAAAACACATGGAACTGTTTATGTGACTTACAAGGTTAGCGAAAGCAATCCTAAAAAACAAAACAAAACAAAAAAAAAAACACTCCCCAGACAGAAATGAAATGTCACCAGCTTCCCAGAGCCCCCTTTCATTCCCTGACTTTTCCAAAGTACCATCTTAACAGGGGCTCATGAATACATCAAACTGTGTCCAGTGTATTCCTGATAGATGTTTGGGACTTAGCTGCTTATGAATTGTTGTCATTTTGAATCATGTTGCTCTGAGTGTTTTAGCCCTCTCATCAGCGTTTGGGAGTATTATCCTTTTTACAAATAAAGAAGATTATGATGCTATCAACGGGAAAGACAGCTGCTTTTCTCTCTCTGTTTTTATGCAAATGACTAATTTTCTGGGGGCAGTAGAGATACACATTTTTATGTAAGGAGTATCAATTATGCATATGTGGACCTGTGGAAATAAAACCCTGGATTTGTATAATCCATATACACAAATAACATGTCAATGGTTGGAGGGATTTCTCAGGTGCTAAGCCTCTGCCTTGCAAGCAGAAGAACCTGAGTTCTGATCCCAGATCCCTAGACATTCCGATGGAAATGGCAGCGGCCTACACTTCCTGTCTTGGAAGGCAGAGGGTGGGAAAACCCAGAGCAAAGCAAAAAAGAAGTAGAAGCAAGTCAGGATGATTCTCAAAGTCACCCTTGGGCCTCCACAGGCACGCATATAAAACACACACACACACACACACACACACACACACAATTTCATCCATCAGTAAAATGTGAGAGGAGAGGTAAATTTTAAGGTTCTTTGAAAGTTTCACGCAATGATATATATATATTAAAAAAGGGGGGGGGGCGGAAAGATGGTTCTGGAGTTAAGACTCAGAATACTTCTCCCAACAAGTTTCCCTCCTACTTTGATATCTTTGTGTGTGAGATCCACTGAGCCTAACAAGGGCCATCCGCATTGGCATGTTGCCTGGGCACTTGCTGTGGCATAGGCAATATATCAGGGATTCACCACTGAAGCAAGTCAGTAGGTCCCTTCTCTCAGCCAGCAATAACCATTGCTATTCCCTCAAGGAGAGGCGGGGCCTCATGAGCTCCTTCAACTTCCGTAATGAAACCACAGACCCCGCCCTGGGCAGCTCTGGCTTGGGGAACAACTTGGCAGTGAGATGCAAAGTCATAAATGAATGTGTCTGCCAATTATATCAACAGAAACTCGAGCTAGAGGCAAGGCAGGGACAACTAACGGATCTGTTCTTAATGCTATCTTATAGTCTGACCATTAGGGTTGAACCCCCAAAATCCACTGCCCTGTCTGAGCTCTGAGCCCCAGCACCCATGAAAAAGCTGGATGAAGTGATGTGCATCTGTGACTCCAGCAGTGAAAGGGCCAGTGTCAGAAACAGGAGGATCCTGGGAATTCTCTGCCCAGCCAGCCTAGACAAAAGAGAGTCCAGGTTCAGTTAAACACTCTGTTTCAAGTTATAAGATGGACAGCGCTAGAGGAAGACACCTGACAGCACCCTCTGGCCACCACATACATGCACACACACACACACACACAAACACACCCCCACACATCCACAGACATGCATAAAAACATACATGCATTGAAAAAATAAATACACGCCACAAGAATGTTAGATCAGACATAAGGTAAATGACTACAAAAGACCCCAAGGTAGGGGCTGGAGAGATGGTTCGGGGGTTAAGACTGTCTCACAAGCAAAAGGTCCCGAATATGGATCCCACGTCCCAAGTTAAAAAAAAAAAAAAATCGGGGCTGGAGAGGTGGCTCAGGGGTTAAGCCTCCGCCTTGCAGGCGGAAGGTCCCGAGTTCGGATCCCAGATCCCACGTATAGACGCCAGGCAGAAGCAGGGGCGGCCTGCGCTTCTGGTCCTGGTAGGGCGGAGCCTGTGAATCCCGGGGCAGAAGGAGGTGGAGGCGTCCATGGTGGTTCGCGAATTCGTCCGTGGTTCTACACATACTCAGACACACACCCACAGACACACACGCGTGCACGCACATACACACGCATACGCACACAGTTGAATAAATAATAATAATAATAAAAAAAATTTAAAAAAAAAAAAAAAAATCAACAGGAAATGATGGCAACTGGCACTTCCATCCCTGGTGGGTGGAGCCACAGAAATCCCAGAACAATGCAAAAAGGAGGTAGAAGCAATCCAAGATGATTCCTGAAATCATCCTTTGTCCTCTGTCCAGGCCCACGAACCAGCATAAACCCAGACTTACGTGCAGGAAACAGAAGTGGGAACAGTAGAAACTGATCAGGCATCTGGTCAGAGAGAGCCTAGGATGTCCTCCATCATCCAAGCCAACTTTACTGTAGCATATTTACAGGAAAACAGTCAAGGAGCAGGGCCAAATTCAGGAAAACATCAAAGAAGAGCAGGACCAAATTCTTTACAGGATTACTTAAAACGTATACATTCCAGTTAACAAAGGCAGGAGTGACATCTACTTGTTGCTGGACCAGACATGATGTCTCCAGGTAGAGAAAACAGGCATGGCACCTTGTTGCTAGAAGGGAATGGACAGATGTATGCCTCAACAGTTACTTGGTCCATGCATTAGCATATCTCAAATCTATAGGAAGGAATTTTCGGGGGAGGTAACAGCCCAACCTCCTGAGAAAAACAAAAGCGATCCAAGAACAGACAGGCAGCAAACTCAACTTCCAAGGGAAGGAGCCCCTAAAGACAACCTGTTTCATCATTCTCCAGAGAGCAGGCTTAGGCGTGACAACCCCACAATTCCCCCTTGTTTTTATTATTAAAAAATAGACCTCATTTTAATATTATTTATATAATCTGAACAAAACAAAGATTACAAAAGGGCAAACAAATCACCTCCCATAGCAACAAGTGTCAAGCCAACCAGATTTATCCTGGAATTTTTAAATTATATGTCAAACCAACTAGATCTTTTATGGAATTTTTAAATTATATGTTATTTAAATGACCCTGTATTCAGTCTCAAATATAAATTCTATCTCAATACCTATGCAGACTTACCTTTATGTTTAGGAGAAGCACAATTAGCAATTAAACAATAGATACATTTGATTGGATAAATGTAAGCAAAAGTCAACAGAAAATTGTACATGTTTAGGAACCAAAAGTAAAACATGGTGAGTACACAATAGTGAATTTTAAATAGAAAATAAAGTCCTTTAGCATATGGTGAATAGCAGTTAGCTTTCAACGTCCAGTTTGTGAAAGACTCTCACAGTCAGTCCGAACAGGGGTCAGGAATCCACCGTAGAAGGAAACATTTCATGTGTTGGCACTGACCATCCAAGAAGGTCTGAAACTTAAGTCTAGAATGTTGAAGAATAGACCAGCGCAATAACAATCAAGAAGAGATGCCTGGGGGTCACTGGTTATTGTTGTGACTCTTGGACTAGTCTGTCTTCTTTGCGCTGAGAGTGTTGAGTTGGCTCCAGGTCAGGATCTGGCTCCTCGAGTTGTTCTGCATCGATGCCAACTCCTTTTTAACTGTGGCTGAGCACTGTGATCTTGTCAGGGAGACTCTCCATGATTTTCCATTAGGCAGACTAAATGCTTGGGAATTCACTTGTTGATGGAGAAACACAAAGATACCTGCGACTCCAGCGGAGCCCTGGGTCTGGTTAAAACAGGTGTATGTCAAAGGTGTTCTGCCACTGTAAAGCCATCTTTGACTGTATTTCTTTTAAAAAAAAAAAATTTAAAGTGTATAAAATGGAGGAAAGAATTAAATGAGGTGTATCTGAGGAAGTCTTCTCCCCCTCTTTAATTTTTAAAACACCATTTAATTATGTCATTAGTACGTTTAACAACAAATCTTTTGTCTTTGGGGGTTATAGGGAATGCTTGTTATGAGAAATATATTGTATAGAAAAATGGCAAAGGAAATGGGTGATTGACCTCTCTCTCACTGTGGTCGCCTACTTTTATTCCATCTACCTTTGAATATACTCTTATAACAAAACTCTAATTTAACAGGTTTTTTTGTTTTTTTGTTTTTTTTTAAATTTTTTTTATTATTATTATTTATTCAACTGTGCGCATGTGTGTGTGTGTGTGTGTGTGTGTGTGTGTGTGTGTGTGTGTGTGTGTGTAGAACCACGGACGAATTCGCGAACCACCATGGACGCCTCCACCTCCTTCTGCCCCGGGATTCACAGGCTCTGCCCTACCAGGACCAGAAGCGCAGGCCGCCCCCGCTTCCGCCTGGCGTCTATACGTGGGATCTGGGATCCGACCTCAGGACCTTCCGCCTGCAAGGCAGAGGCTTAACCCCTGAGCCACCTCTCCAGCCCCAATTTAACAGGTTTTTATCTCTGGCCAGGGAGTGACATCCAATACCCATCAGGATGGAACCAAGGGCATTGCAGGAGCAGCAAAACCGAAAAAAAAAAAAAATCAACAAACCATAATTCAGAACATCAGAGACTCTATATCAACCACCTGGAACTGGGCCAGCCTAATATCTCCCCATCCTGAAGCTCAGGGAAATTTGTGGAAGAGGGGGCGGTAAGATTGTAAGAGCACAAAGATGGGAGGAGCAATGATATGCAAGATACTCCACACAAGTTAGGGCTGAAGCAATCATAATAGGACTTTACATGACCTGCCCTATGTCCAACACATTATTGACCCCACAAAGTCTAGCGTGGACTAAAGGCACTAGGATCCTTGGAGGCTAGGGACTGACAGTCACAGTAGTGTTCCTAAACTTAAGGGGAACACAGGAAAGGGGTCTGGGAAATGCCCCTGGGTCCTAGCACCTCATCGGAAGGAAGACCCAGAGGAGAGTTTGGCATGCACATTAAAGGATGCTCTGGGGATTGGGGGGGAGGCACTGGGGGATGGGGAGGGAGAAGAAAGGGGAGGGAGGAACAGGGGGTCAGAGGGAGAGGACTGGTGTACCTGTTAAGTTTGTATGAGCGGAAATAATAATAATAAAAAATAATAAAAAAAGAAAAATGGCAAAGGCACAAGATATATAAATTTGTCTATTGTCTGTCTTTAATACCTGCTGAAAAACCTAAAAAGGTAAACAATTTATGAACAATCTATGTGGATTCCAATTGTGGAACAGCAGACACAGTACTTTGAATTAGGAAAAATACTAACAGGTCCTGGATAATGTGACAACCAAATATATGATGTGATATTGTTTTTATTTTGACAGCCTAGCAAAAGCCAAAGTTCTTTGCTCTGACCTTGTTTACCCTGCCTCAGAGGGAGTCCAGCATTACGGACCGTGCCTGTCTTAGGTCGTCCTGTCTCACAGGATCTTACCCATCATTGACTACCGGCCTTCGAAAGACTTCACCTCTGGAAGGCCTGTCAGGATATGTGGATAGTAGATTAGACCAAGGCCTCACGAATCTCTGCAATCCAAGCTTGAACCATGTCTCTAGGAGGGCATGGCTTGGATGTTTAAGGGCTCTAAGCACCTGTGGCATGGTCTTTTTGATGAAGTGCTGTCTGGAGTATGTTGAAGGAGACACTTAAGCAATATAATTAATAAAAAAAAAATTCGTCCTATGATAGTGTAGGTTACTATTCAGGAGAGGTTTTGAAAAGTATAGGAGGATCGCCTAGTTTCTTGTTTCACGCTTGTCTGTAGTCTGAAGCCATGAGGATCTTCGCTGTGATAAACGTGCTCCTGGTGCTTTGCGTGCCAATTTATGGTCAATACTAAGAACACCGTACGTGGATGCGTTGCAACCCCAGTATTACGAGCTGTACCTAGGAACTGGCTATTCTGTGAGCAGGATTGAGATGGACTACTTTGAATTCATTTACCCTCTGACCTCCTGTGGCATCAGGAAATATTTTCATCTATGGGGCCTTCTCATTGAAAGTTCAATCTCATATGAACCAGTGTTTTTAAATATTAGAGACTATGTTCCAATCACTTGCTCCGTTGCAAGGAATACCTTGGAACTCCCTAGATTTTTTCCCTTGTTACTAAGTAAAGAAATTCAACTATAAGTTTGGATGATCAAGACAACCTTAACCTTGACTGAGTGTGGCATTACTTCTCAGAAGCTGGGCAGATGCTTATGGATATTATCTTTTACCTATTTAATGTTCTTAAAATCAGCTTGCTTCACTTTACATGGCTATTAACCCTTTTAACCCTTTAGTTATAATAAAAAGGAGCCTGTTCAAACTTTAAAAAAAAAAAAAGAAAAGAAAAGTATAGGAGGGAAGAAACAGGAGATAGAGAGCCATCGCCCTGACAAAGTAGCCAGCAAGGAGGGAGAATGAGTTATATTTATATTTAGCATAACTGTGTTTGGCAAAAACTGTTTTGACAAGTTATAATTTATTAATTTTTAAGTTGACTTCAGTGAACAGAAATGAAAATGAATTACATTATAACAAAAAACATAAAACATCATTGGGTGTGGTGATGTACATCTTTAATTTTAATACTTTAATTTTAATACTTAGGAAGCAAAGGCAGAAGAAGGTCAGCTAGGTGTCTATACAGGTAACATAATGTTAGTTTGGAATGTATAGTTAAATACCTGTCTTAAAAAGATAAAATGTTAATTAAGATGAATTAAGATTATTTAGTTTATCTTTTTAAAAAAGTAAATCATAATATAATTTTGAAAACTCAATATGATTACATTAGGGAACTAGAACTGTAAACTGTATTATTTGTAAACAGTTTTATCATGAAACAATAAAAGCTAATTATTTAGCTATATTTAATAATTAATTATAATTAAATATTATTAATTATAATGTAAAACCAATATTATTATATTTATTAATAACATTTCATTATAATTTAATATTATTTATTATGAGTAAAGATCATTAATATTATTTATTATAATTAAACATAATTGGTATTATTATTTAATTAATAGTCAAGTCTTCATTTGGAACTAATTTTAAGTATCAGGGCTCAAATATTAACTAGAAAGAGATAAGAAAAGGTACCAAATTTTATAATTTACATTATCTTTATTATTTAATGTCTCCAATAATTTAAAATATAGGGTTACTATCATATAAGTTAGAACATGTCTACTTTTATCTACATTGTGTTTTAGAGACATTTGAAGTTGACTCCCTTTAAAATATCAAATTTGAGCATTGGGTGGATATAATTCATCTTAGGAGGAATAACATTCTTTTACTAGAATATATATATATATATATATATATATATATATATATATATATATATATATATACATATGTATGTATTATGTAGGACATGCTCTCTGAATCTTTTTTAGAGCTGTAATGCGTCCTGTATGGCATAGAACCAGTTGAAGAGCATCAAATAAATTTTCTAAGGACCCTTTATGTATAAACTTTGACACAAGGTGGAGCTATTAGCCATCCCTTAAGGCAGAATTGGGGGGTTGTCAGGCCCAAGCCTGCTCTCCGGAGAATGATACATTAGCATCTGAAATGGGCTGTCTTTAGGGGCTCCTTCCCTCCGAAGTTGAGTTTGCTTTTTGTCTGCAAGACAATGGCAGGCCTAACTCCTTCCCTTGGAAGTTAAGTTTGCTGCCTGTCTGTTCTTGGATCGCTTTTGTTTTTCTCAGGAGGTTGGGCTGTTACCTCCCCCGAAAATTCCTTCCTACAGATTTGAGATATGCTAATGCATGGACCAAGTAACTGTTGAGGCATACATCTGTCCATTCCCTTCTAGCAACAAGGTGCCATGCCTGTTTTCTCTACCTGGAGACATCATGTCTGGTCCCGCAACAAGTAGATGTCACTCCTGCCTTTTCTTTGTTAATTGGAATGTATACGTTTTATGTACTCCTGTAAAGAATTTGGTCCTGCTCTTCTTTGATGTTTTCCTGAATTTGGCCCTGCTCCTTGATTGTTTTCCTATAAATACTCATATATGCTATAGTAAAGTTGGCTTGGATGATGGAGGACATCCTAGGCTCCCTCTGACCCGATGCCTAATCAGTTCCTATTGCTCCCACTTCTGTTTCCTGCACGTAAGTCTGGGTTTATGCTGGTTTGTGGGCCCGGACAGTCCTCCACAGGGACACACAGTGCCCTCTAATGCACACACACACACACACACACACACACACACACACACACACTCGAACAATAGATGAATGAATAAAGTTTAAAAAAGAGCCCAAGGTAGTCTGAGATCATTTTGACTATCATTCTACAACATTTCATCTCTCCACATTGGAAATGTCAAGCAGTCTGCAGGATCTTTAACATGCTTCAGTTTGCAGCTGCCTGGGAGAAAAGTCAACTTGATTGGGTTCCACAAAGTTGAAGAATGGAATTCAGTGTTTGACAGTTTCCTAGAACTTCCATAACAGACTGCCCCAAATATGCCACACTGCAGAAGTCCAAGGACATCAGCGGGGATGCTGTAATAGTTACTCTTAACTGTTGCTGCAAGGCAGCATTCAAAGTCCAGCAACTTAAGGGAGAAAATATTTATTCACTTTACAGTCTTTCACGGCAGAGGCAACACGGCTGGTGGCTGAAGCTGGAGGCAGGATAAGTCACTGCAAATATCCTGGAGGCTCAGAGCTGCTTAGTCCAGAAGGCCAGTGGGTGATGGCTGAAGGCTGGAGAATTCCTGGAAAGTCTTTAGTCACGTTGAAGTCTTGGAAGGTTGGAGAGCTGGAGGGCTGAAGAAGAAAGAAGCCACGGGACAGGAGGGAAGGGAGTTTTCTAGCCCAGCTTCAGAGAGTCTCTCTTCCAAGTCTTTTGTTCTGTGGTTCCTTTTATCCAGTCCTGGGAGGTTCCAGTCAGATCTAGGGCTGGTCTTTGTATTGTAATTGATCTGGATTATCTCTGGATATGCCAGGTGTGTCAAGTTGACACCCAGGATTAACTATCACAGATGTCCTCTCAGGGCCTCTCTTCTACCTTTTGGTTGGCTGGCAGACTTCAGCCTATCCTGATGTCTACCTTCAGGTTCCTGTGGCATTTTCTCAATGCATTTGCATCTTATTCCGGAATATCTTCTGCTATTAAGATTCTAGTGGGGCCCAAGCAGAACATGAGAATGATGTGTGTTTTGTTTTATTTTCTTTAGTTAGAGACAGTATTTCTCTATGGAGCCCAGGCTGGCCACGAGTCTGATTCTGGCCTCCCTAATGCTAGGTATGGGCCACTATGACCTACTACAGTAGTATCTTTTGATGATGAGGAAAAAAAAAAAAAAAAAACCCTCTCTAGACCTAGTAATTGAATAGGTGAAATAAACTGAGAACAGATCAATTAACAGAAAAATATTCTAATTATGTGCCCACCTATGGTAATATCATAAAATCTGAGGCTGGAGGAAGAACAGGGTAACTAAACTTTTAACCTGGACCTTACCTTTGTCTAGTCTGGCTGGTCGGGCAGCTCCCAGGATCCTCCTGTCTCTGACACTGTCTTCCACTCCTGAAGTCACAGATACATACGTAGCACTGCGTCCATGAGCTATAGGAAGGAATCGTCTTGTGGCTTCCGGGAGGTTAGGAATGGGAAACAAATTCTAGGAAGGCGAGTGTAAGAACCCTATGGGGAGTACACGTAATCTGCTTATGTGGAGGCTACAGAGATGGCTCAGTTGGTAAAGTGTTTGGTGTGCACTTTACCATGCTGAGTTCGGATCTCCAGCACCTGCCTAAAAAGTCAGGCACAGCAGCATGTCTCTGTAATGTCAGTGTGTAGGTGGCAGAGATGGGAGGATTCCCTGGAGCTCGAGTGCCAAGTGTTCTAGCCAAAATGGTGGGCTCCACATTCAGTGGGAGATCCTCTCTCTCTCTCTCTCTCTCTCTCTCTCTCTCTCTCCTCTCTCTCTCTCTCTCTCTCTCTCTCTCAACATTCCATTGGTTTTGTTGACATTCCCCTCCTGGGACATTTGGAGGATCTGTTTGTGATTGGACAAGGGAATTTTGGAGAGAGTCCGGTCCTCAAGTGCTAGGGTTTGAAGCAGTCACCATGCAAAACGGCTCGTTTCTCGCCAGTCCACAGAAAGAACTCAAGGGAGACTAGTTGGTGCTCCTGCATCATCGATGCTGCAGCTTGCCGTAGTAGGAGGGGCTCCGGCTGTGTCACAGGGTTAGAGGGGCTGGGACAAGGTCTCCATCAAAGGAAGAGGCAGGAACAGCTGGCGTCTGAAGGTCCCTGCAGCCCTCAAGCCAAATTCCGCCTCTGGGAAATCAGATTTTAAGTTCTGAATTGAGAGACGAGGCCTATGTGCACAAAGTCCACTAGAGGGCAACAACTCGCTGCATTTGGATGTGTGGCCCTTGAAAAGGCACCGCGTGATTCATGTTGGTGGGAGAGATAAAGAGCCTTGTAAATAAAGCCTGGTAAGACACCCATTCCAAGCAATAAGAGAAACATGAATGTTCCGTGGTTGCATCACCCCGAAGTTTCCCAAACAGAACCCTTGTCCCCACGAGGAACGACCTGTCCACCCGTGTATGATCGAGTTGGTAAGCATTGACTTCAACTGCAGAAATTCAGAATTAGAAGACTTCAAAACTAAGAAAAACCAACTCAGAGAGCTGAGCAGCAGCTAGCTCAAGTCCCACGAAACGTCAGTGACAGGCCCGGAAACAGACATTATCTAACGTGGATTTTCTTAGCAGTATGAAGTTCCTACAGGCCAAAGAACCCAAATTTTCTGGCCCTGGCTAGCTGTCCCCGGCCTTTTGAATAATGGAAAAACCAGCCTCAACAGAACGCAATATGAAGTACGGTCCAATCACAAGGAAATCAAAGTTTAAATCTCTTGCACCTCTGGTTCTCAGGACTTCTGGATTTCATAGAGCAGGAAAACATAAAAATGCTGAGTGCCTGTGTGGTTTTTTTCCCTTTATAACAATATAAATAATACCATTATTTTCTAGCGGAATTCAAAAAAGTCTAGGATTTCTTTTTAAACAACGTTTCAGTTTGATGAGCCATAAGCTTCTTGCAACTATCTGCACTTGGCTTGATTTCCTTCCTCAGAAAAAAGCATACTGAAAAAAAGAAAAGAAAATCCAACCTTCATATAATCAGAAAGCAGAAAGTGGGACTAACTAGGGAGCATCCCGAGCAACACAGTATGGAGGGGACACAGTGAGAAGGAAGTATAATGACAGGAATGTAGACGAGGCTGTGACTGAACCTGCTGGTTTTACGTTAACCTAAAATAATTCAAAGATAAATAAATATTCACAATGAAACCAGAAAGAAAGAAAGAGAGAGAGAAAAAAAGAAGAAAGAGAGAGAGAGAGAAAGGAAGGAAGGAAGGAAGGAAGGAAGGAAGGAAGAAGGAAGGAAGGAAGGAAGGAAGGAAGGAGGAAGAAGGAAGGAAGGAATGAAGGAAGGGAAGAAGAAAGAAAGAAAGAAAGAAAGAAAGAAAGAAAGAAAGAAAGAAAGAAAGAAAGAAAGAAAGAAAGAAAGAAAGGAAGAAAGGAAGAAAGGAAGAAAGGAAGAAAGGAAGAAAGAAAAAGAAAGACTTTCTGGGACTTATGCAAGTGGGGTGCAGTCAGGGTGAAGCTTTTGGGGCTTAAGACCATTCTACATTCTGTTTTTCCAACTGCTATGGTTTGGGTAAGTGTCATTCTAAGATCCTGTTTGAAACGTGGTCATGCACCTTTGGCAGTGTTAGGAACGGGTGGTCCCTGTGAGAGCTAGGGCCTGGGGAAGAAACCATTCCCTCGAGGAGATAAGGACCCCATCTGTCTCTCACTGCCTCCTAGTGCCATACCGTGATGCCATGCCTATCCTGGTCCCAAAGCAGCAAAACCCACCATTACTGGGCGCCTTCGAAGCTTTAAGACAAAACCCTCGTCTCCTTACAAGCAAGAGTGTCAGGGATTCTGTCAGAGCCCCGGAAAGCTGATGCACTCACTCTGTTCTTTGCTTCTTCTTCTTGTAGTCAGGCAAAAATAAATCTAGGAGTCTTTGTAGGAGTCTTAAAAAGACATTTATAATTGCAAAGGTAATGGAGAGATGTAAAGTTTGCACACTAGAGTATATTTTCCTCGGGGCAAGATGGAATAAGAAACAGGGACCAGTTCATCTCCCTGCATGGAAAGCTAAAGCGCAGACAGACTACACTGCGCAACACCTGTTCATCTGCCTGGCCTTGAGCAACAGAGGCCAGGAGGCTGCTAGATCTCACAGAACAGAATCCAGGAGAGGCGAGAGCCACCCACAGATGTTTCTACCAATCCACAGAGGGGCTTCAGCAGAACTTTGATCACCTGGGGATACCTGGCAAATGGGGACAGGCCTGTCGACTCATCAGTGGGGTATTGTCACGCCCTGGATGAGATACAGGAACATCTCTTGCAATTTTCCGAGGCTGCACCATTTACATGGCTGTTCCAAATGAAATCCAGTTCCTCAATCACTGTAGACATTTTCTTTTTAAAGACAGGATTTCACTATATTGTTCTGGTTGACCTCAAATTCATGATCCTTCTGTCTCAGTCTTCCAAATACTGAGATTGCAGGCATGCTCCATCAGACAACACCATATTTCCTTTAAAAAAAAAAAACTCATTTTGTGTGCATGTGTTGGGGGGGGGAGAGCACTGTGTGTCCCCATGGAGGACCAAGGATGAATTCTGGAATCATCCTAAATTGCTTTTACCTCCTTCTTGCTTCGTTCTGAGATTTACTAGATGCCATCCACAAGGGCAGGAAGTGCAGGCCAATGACACTGGCTGATATGTGCCACTTCATGAAGAGTGAGTGTAGCTTTTTAGGAGCATATCAGGTATTTCTATACAGGATCAGCTCTGCACAAACAACTTGTGTTCTGTGTGTGTGTGTGTGTGTGTGTGTGTGTGTGTGTGTGTGTGTGTGTGTGTCAGGGGGCATTGTGTGCCCCCTGTGGAAGACCACGGGTGACTTCCGGAATCATCCTGGATTACTTCTACCTCCTTCTTGCTTCACTCAGGCCACCACCATTTCTGCCTGGTACTTTTTTCGTGGGACCTAGGAACTCAGGACCTTCTGCTTGTGAGGCAGAGTCTTAACCCCTGAGCCATCTCTCTGGCCGGCACAAACAACGCTTATCCGAGGAATGAAGGAGATCAACCTTTAGTTAGTTCCTGCTTCCAGGCTTGCCTGGTGGACATAATCCTGTTCATGTAAATTTCCCAGGAGGGCCGCTAGGCCCAGGCTAAAAACCCCTCATATAACCCCATTTCATTACAGGTCTCTCACATATTTGCTCACAGAATCCAGGCTGAGTTTCTAGATTACAGATTGCCCCATCTTGTGGGCTCGCAATTTGAACTGGATTTCATAGCTTCATCACGAGGGTCTCAAGACTCAAGCAATGAGATGGTATGGCATCCTCAGAAGTAAACATGTGGTCTCTCTTTCCTAACATGAGACGCTCTTAAACCTTCTCAGATTTCCTGAGTGGTTCGTGTGCTAAGAGGATTTTTTGTCGTGGTATTTGGTCACAGCCCTCAGTTCCTAACCTCTAAGACCTTTTGGAATCTCCAGAGTAAAGGACATGTTCTGGATGCTAATGAGGTGACTGGCTTGGGTCCCCCTCATTCCTTGTGTTCTTTGGTTGTTGTAATGAATCCATGACCCAAATCAATGTAGTGGAACCAAATCGTTCATGTCCGCAATGCTTCCAGATTAATCCACAATGACGGCAGGAGAGTTCATACCAGCATCAGCAGCTGAGCGGACTGGCTATACAATATCCAAAGAGCTGAGAGAGGAGTATGCTTTCTAGCTTGGAGTCTGGCAAAGCCAATCATTTTTTCTCTCCATCTTACCTACCTGTGGGAGAGGACGGTCCCTCCCAGTAGGGGCTGGATCTTCCCACAAGAATGAGATTATTTCCTACAGACTTGCCTTATTGAAATAATTTTTCCTGTGTGTCTAAAGCCTCAATTCTCAGTTGTCGAATTGACCCTTAAAAATAACCACACCCCTAACCTTCAGGGAAGAGAGAGGGTAAACTGAGCAAGCTGTCACCCAAGGATTTAATCAGCATCACTTGTATAGCAACACGTCCATAGAAACCTGAACATAAGCTTGGTGAACTGGCTGCAGAATGTGTTGTGAAACTCTACAGGGGTATGAGCTCCCACACTTAAGACCCTTCATGCAACCATTCATTTGTGTCCTTTGTTACATCCTTTATGATAAAGGGTGAACCTGTTTTAAGCATTTCCCTATATTCTGTAAGACACTGTGGCATAGTATTGAAGCTGTGTAGACCTACAGTGTCTGGTGCCATGTTAATTCATATGTATACACGATGTAACAATGGAGCCAAGTTGGTCAGCATTTCCTTCACCTTCATCATTTATCATTTCAGCGTTGGGATTATTTAAATCCCCTCTTCTAGATATTTTGAATATCTACAATAGGACTGGACATCCTCAGAGCAAGCTGGTGGGCTCTAGAGATAAGCTCTTCATCTGATCAAAGACCCTGCCTCAAAAAGAACAAGGTGGAAGAATGGATGAATCATGACCCTACTGTGGTGTAAAACACTAGAACTTGTTCCTCCTATTTTATTGTTTCTGTATGCTTTTGAGAGCCCCGGCCAGTGGGAATGGCTGACTCAAAGATTCTATAGGCCCTTTATACGGTGAATCATTCCCTCTCAGCAGAGGTATGGGCTGTAAAGTATATTAGACAGACGTCACAGCTGTAGCTAGAGACAGACAGAGGCGAGCAGAGGCTCGGGAGCGACTCCCAACAGCATCGCTGCCATCCGAGACAAGTGTCCAGCACTGAAACTCACTGAGCCCCCGACGGCCTTGTCACTGAACTGGATATAAGAAGTGAATTGAAGCATTTATTTTCAAAGTTGCAAGACAACTGAATCGGCCAGGGCTTGTCCATGGCTTCTCGTGGTAGAACCCCCTAATCTGGCCAATGCACATCTCCTTCCTGTCTCTACGGTCCTCCTGGTCTGACCTTAGGGCAGAGAGGCACGTCCTGACTGCTCGTCAGGACCCCCTCCCCCAGGGGCGGTCCGTGCTTGTTTTCCTGGGATGTTTCAGCTCCACCCTGGGAGAGTTAGATTCCATCCGGTTCTGGGAAGCAGCCCTGAGATCAACCCTGCAGAGATTCCCTAAGGGCTGGAGGTGGGTCAGCAGTCAAAGCACTTGCCAAGCACTTGCAAAGTGCACACATGTACCCACCCAGCACACACATTAAGGGGGGGGGGCATTTATCACCAATCCCTATTGGGTGGGCTGCTTGTAATTCTAGTCTCAGAAGGTGGGTAAAAGAAGGAATATTAAATAAAACGAAATTTAGCTGATGTGTGCTTTAAATAGGCTACTCACGGAACTAATGTGGCTTCTGCTTCTGTAACCCGGCTGCTGAACTTGGCTTTAGAAAGAAAAAGGGCTGAGTTGTTTTATTCGGGTACATGAACACAAAAATTAAATATAGATCAACTGCAAACTGAAATTTACTGCTAAGTACCCTTCTCCAAGGAACAAGGAGTCAAAAACAAAAAGATGCCAGGCATCTGCGGTTTTTGCCTTTAAAAACTGTTGCTTAACGTCGTTCGGGCTGCACTTCGAGATGAAGAGCTTTGAGATGTGGCCCCAGTGCACCTGCATCAGGTTCTGTAATAAAGCTTTTCTTCACCCAATTTCTGTGTGGTGAGTCTTTGTTGGGTGTGTCTAGACCCCACAACAGTGGGGACTGAGAATCCCCTACATAAGCTGGCTAATCAAATTTCGGAAAAGGGGTTTTTATGTCTAAATTCTAGTGTTCAGGAATCAAAGATTGAAGCCAGGACACGTGTGTGTAGAGGAATAAGGCAGAGCTTACTAGAGGAAAGAAGGGAACACGTGCGTTTCTCAAAGGGCAAGAGAGCTGACTGATGGCTGCTCCAAAATGTCGTGCTCTGTGTCCAAAGACTGAAGCAGGAAAGCCTCACAAGAAGACTAGAGGAGAGAAAAGATCACAGGCATGGAGTCTGCGAGGGGCAAGTGAGCCGGAAGTGAACTCAGGGACTCCAGATGTGGAATCCATGAGGGAAAGGGAGCCAAAGATGTTTGCAAAGGTCAGGATTACAAACGTGCTTAGGCAGAACTGAGGAAAGCGGCTTTTCCTCATTGGTTAGCTCCAGTTTCTGCAGACCTGATGGAAGCTTTTGGTCCTCTACAGCTCATTGGTCTGTGCATATGTCCAACCCTGTGGCCTGCTTCCTAGTAGGACTGATTTGTAATGGAGACTGATCTCATATCCTTTCATGAACAGAGGTTTTAGGGGAAGTTGGTGATCTTATATCTGTGGAGGATTAAAATAATCTGCGTTCTTTCCAGGTAATCCCAAACCTGGGGAAGACCTTCAGAGACCAGCCCAGCATGTCTGTCTAAAACTGTATACATATGAAAAGACTGGGTTTCAGAAGACAGCACATAGTCCCTTGGACCAAGAAGGTCTGAAGAGAAAAGATTTGATGTGCTTTGCGTGCCAGTCTTTTGTATACCCCTGTGTTTTGTTTGTTTGTTTCCTGTAACTGTTAAAGGAGAAGTTACTTGATCTTATCTCATGAGCCATTTGTGCAGCCATCCATGTCTGGACAGTTTGACAACTCACTGCTTTGTTGAGTTGTAAGTTTTCCAGCATACTTGCTTCTCTGTGGTTTTGGTCATTTGGGTAAGGCACTGAGGATTATCAGGAACTGGGCTTCAGGTGTCTGGGGAAGACTGCACTCCAGATCCTTGACATTTGATTAAGAGTTGGAAGTTAGTTTTTAATCATTGGTCTTTTGTATCTGCAGGCCTGATTGATCTGAGGGTCTCATCTTAAATATCTTTTTAAAATTTAGTGTATGTGTGTGTGTGCTTGTGAGTGTGTGTGTATACACATGTGAAGGTACAGACATGTCATATCGTTCACGACAACTTTGTGGAGTCAGTTTCATAGAATAATTCATACTGGACAGATAGCGTTGTCCTGTTAGGAATGTACTGTCCTTTGGGGACCACACCCACCCCACCCCAGTCATTACCACCTCATTTCCCTAATAACTCTTGGATTCCTTAGCAAATGCCCAAGACTAAAAGATTGTAGCTCTACCCATCTTCTCCATTCATCCTCTTCTCTCTCTTCCCCTCTCTCTTCCCTGTTCTCTCGACTTTAAACTCTATCTTCTGTTCTCCCACCTTAAGGTCAAACTATGGTTTCCTCCTTGCCCCCCTCAGATCGAGCGTTTCTTCCCTTTTCTCTTGTTTGCAATAAATCCTGTTTTATCCTCTCTGTGTATTCTGGTTTCTGTCTTCAACTCCAGGACACAAGAATTCCAACTCTCTGCCCCACCTTTACTTGTGTCCAGGGATCAAGCTCAGGTGGTCAAAGTTTTTACTCCTAGGTCATCTTGCTGGTTCCTAGTTGTTCATCTTTGAGGTGGAAAAGTAACATCAAAACCAAAAAGTTGGTAAAGTCAGAGTAGAAGAAACAGGTAGAAGATACGTGGGAGGTAAGTCAGTCAGAACGCATTTATTCCTCTACTTTCACTTGGCTTTTTTGATTTGCCTTATGTAAAAAGTCTTTCAGAGATTATTTTTTATTCATTTATTTTTATCAGACTCTGCCTATCAATCAAAATAACATATTAATGTTTCTGAGTCATCTAGAATCTCTTCTAATGGAGTCCACAGATGATTAACCTTGTTCGGGTTTAAACTCCAGTATTGTCGTTCTTAATAGATGTAGGTCAGGTCCGCCCTTTCTCTAGAAATACGCAAGCAATGGTGTTGCAGTTCACCTGCGTGGTTGCTGATAAATCGCCATCAAATGGCTTAAGGGAACAAGGAAGGGGTTTATTGTCTTATGATAGTCTGGTTACAGTTCATAGTCCAGCTTGAAGGGAAAGCATGCACCAACACCAGAGCTGAAGGAACTGGCCACACCATCTCTACATAATGGCTGAGAGAGAAGGATCCTTACTTGCCACACCAACATGTCTGCCCAAGTGTATACAAGGATGCCAACTCTCTCAACCACCTCTCTGTATTTTATTCCAGGGCCTAATCCCACCACTTTGGGCCTTCCATATCAGCTAGACAATCTCCTGCAGGTTTGCTCTGGGCTTAACTCAACCACTAATTCTCTACAAATGTGCCCAGAGCTCAAACCTCCAATTGTCAAGTTATACCTGTGCCTAACTATGACAAATGGCCTATATTTTTATACATAAAGTTAGCTGGGACTCCAGACAGAAGGTTTCAGAGACGTCTTGCAGTCAAAACATAGTCGTCTGCTTTTCTAAAACTTTCCCTGCCTGAGGCCTCCCACGGACTCGACCCAGTTCAACAATGGACCCATTCTAACTATGGGCCTGCCCTGGGTTTTCTTTTCCATGTAGGGATTAAGGGAGTTCAGGATACAAGCCACAGAACAGAGGCAGATGTATTGACAACGACTTATAGATGCACAGCAAGAAGTTAGTGTGGTGAGGAGCGCACCACGAGCTGAGGGCTGGCTACCCACATCTGCTGACTCGTTGTTGCCAGGACTAATCACAGGGCAGGGCTCTCTCTTGCATCTTTCTTCAGAACTGTTCAAAGCTAAACTTGGGGGAGAGGGTTGGGGAGACGACCCAGTGGATAAAGACGCTCGCTGCAGGGACTCCATAACCCATGTAAAATCTGCCATCTATAATCCCAGCCCTTGGGAGGTAGAGCCAGGAGATCCCAAGTAAGCTGGCTACGTATCCTAGCTGATCAGCAAGCTCTGAGTTCAACTGAGAGACACACAACATCACATACACACATGTGCACTCACATGCGAACATGCGGATACATGTGCGTGTGCCCCACATACAAAAATACATGCAAAGGGCTGGAGAGGTGGCTCAGGGGTTACGCCTCTGCCTTGCAGGCAGAAGGTCCTGAGTTCGGATCCCAGATCCCACGTATAGACGCCAGGCAGAAGCGGGGGCGGCCTGCGCCTCTGGTCCTGGTAGGGCGGAGCCTGTGAATCCCGGGGCAGAAGGAGGTGGAGGCGTCCATGGTGGTTCCTGAATTCGTCCGTGGTTCTACACACACGCGCGCGCGCGCGCGCGCGCACACACACACACACATACATATGCACACACGCACAATTGAATAAATCAAAAAAAATTTAAAAAAAAATACATGCAAAAAAAACACAAAAACGGGACAAACTTGGGCACCTTTAAAAAAATATTTTATTTATTTATTTATTTGTGTGTGTGTATCAGAGAGCACTGTGTGTCCCTGTGGAGGGTG
This sequence comes from Typhlomys cinereus, assembly GCA_023101885.1. Lineage (NCBI taxonomy): Eukaryota > Metazoa > Chordata > Mammalia > Rodentia > Platacanthomyidae > Typhlomys > Typhlomys cinereus. Next base: position 158,316 of record JALPQD010000746.1, on the reverse strand, counting down.
ACTTTGGGAATCATCCTGGATTGCGTCTACCTCCTTCTTGCGTCACTTTGGGATTTCCCAGGCTCTGCTCACCACAGCAGGAAGTTCAGGCCACTGCCACTTCTGCCTGGCATTTTTATATGGAACCTGGGATCTGAACTCAGGACCTTTTGCTTGAGAGGCCAAGTCTTAACCCCTGAGCTATAGGGATGCTCAAGCCCAAGATCTCCATTTCTTGAAGATGGATGCCAAGAGCATTCCTCACAGTCTTAGTTGCCTCCTATACCAGCATAGTTCTGTGCCTCTGCCAGCATAGATGCCAGCCTATACCAGTATAGTCACAGGCTGACTCCTGTTGACCTTCCGCAAGGTGCAGGGATGGATCTTGTCCTGGCTCGAATTGGGATCAAGGGCAGAGGTTCCTTCTGTTCTTTGGGAGCTATTTAGACATTGATTAAAGGACAGGCACAGAGCTTTATCATTGCAATTATATTACCATGTTGCTGACCTATCAGCAGCCTGTTCTTTCTCCACCATGTATGAGGCCATTAGGGCCTATTTACATGTCTAAGGCTTGGCAGGGCTGTATTGTTGGTGGTGGTCCCACCTGTTGTGGATCTTGCACTTACAGTTTGTCACTATTGACATGATCACTCTGCCCAGTGTACATGTGGCGCTATCGATTCAGGGAGGCCCTAGCCCAGGCTCCTGAATCCAGGACAAGCCTGAACAAATTGCGACATGCCTCGGACATGTCCCAATAGAGGAACCATGCAGGCAGAGGGAAGAACAACCAATGGGAAGAGGCCATCTAACCTGCCTCTGCAATGGATACTGCAATGGTGTGAAATGTGTCCCCCCACAGTCTCATGTGTTTGGCAAGGTCATGGCACCTTGAGAGGCAGAGCCTTGCTGGAGGAAGGGGTGGGCCTTGAGGTGGATTAGTCCCACCCTACCTCCAGGAGAAGTCTGCCTTTGCAGCAAGCAGTCTGCAACTCTCAGCTTCCAAGATGTCTGCGGTGACTTAGCCTCCTCCAGCTTTGGCCAGCCAGTCATGCTGCCTCCATTATGAGAAACTGTACCTTCCCTCTGGAACCGTAAGCTGAATAGACTTCCCTTTCTCCCTTAAGTTGATTGACTTTGAGTGTTCTCTCACAGCAATAGCTAAGAGTAACTGTTACAGATACCTAGTAAACAGATAAATGGTTGGTGGCTGTCCTCCCCTCCACATACACACACACCAGCGGAGATGGCAATATCTGATTGGACCCCTGACCCTATATAAACTCAAACTTCCTTAAATAAACTGAATCTGCAGCAAACTCGTCCGCTGCCTGCTGCTTCTCACCTGACTCCCGGGGTCTGTGGTGACTCCCCATCACTTGCCTCTTTGCCTCGAGCTCCAAGGTGCCCGTCAACTTTCCCTCTCCTTTCCCCAGCTGGCCCGGTGGGGACTTGGCAACATGTACAGAAGTCACCCCTGTTTCATGGTATGTAAGGGATTAGGTTCCATAATAAATTTGACTCGGGTTTCAGCCTTTCCAAAATCCCTTCTTGACCAGCCTGATTTAATTCTTGCTGATCCCCCTCTGGTACCCATCGGGAATGCAAGGTGGCGTGCTGGTCAAGAGACCCTGCACAGGGCCATCTCTCCACTTTTTTGGATGGAGTCTGAATACCCCCACAGGCTCAGGTTTTCAACGCTGGTCCCCAGTGGTCGAGCTATCTGAAGGCTCTGTAGCCTTTAGGAGGCAAAGCCTGGCTGGCAGAAGTGTTTTTTCTGCTTCCTGCTCTGGGAGGTGAGGGGGGTCTCTGACATATGCCCTCCCCACTCAAACCCCACCACCCTGTCCTGAAACCGTGAGCGTAGATAAACTTCCCTCCCTGAGGTTGCTTCTCTCCAGAACTTTTTTGTCACAGAGACATGAAAAATAACCAGCACCAGAGACTGCAACTAGAGATGTGGCCTCATGGCTGAGCCAAAAGCCGACCGCGTGGTTCTTAAGCCTCTGGATCGTTTTCGTGGAAGGAATGTAAGCTAGGTCCTAGAATGGGATTGGGGATGTAGCTTAGTGGGTAGAGCACTCCCAGGGTTCAATCCCCAACACCACATAAACTGGGTACAGTGACCAAAAAAAAGCTGATATAAAAACTAAGGGCTGGTGGGATGGCTCAGCAGGTAAAGCACCTGTTCCCAATCACACCCAACGACCTGAGTTCAATCCCTGGAAGTCCACATGGTGAAGAGAGAAAACTCTTGAAAATTGTCTTCTGCTCCCTTCCTCTTTAAAATGAATAAATATAAATACATGAATATTTTTTAATTTGTATTTTTTTTAAAAAATCAAAATCCTAGAATGTTGTACACAGAACTTAAGGGGTCTTTCTAGTCTGAGAGAAATGGGACAGTGAAGACTCTGCACATGATATTTCCGAGGGGAACAAGAACACTACAGGGAATTGGCCATTTGTGTCAATGGTAAAGAATCCGGGCACATTTTACCCAAAATAAATGAGAATGAAGGGAGGGAAAATAGGAGAGCAGAGGAGGGGGTGTAGTAGGTAGCCATGGAGGTTCACTGACAAAGAGAAGTTGACAGAAGGGAGACACTTAAGACTATAAATGCCAGGCTGCAGAGATGGCTCAGGGGTTAAGACCCTGTCTGGCTAAGCAGAAGGTCTTGAGTTCAGATCTCAGGTTCCATGGAAATAGTGGTGGCCTGCACTTCTGGCCCTGGTGGGCAAAGCCTGGAAAATCCCAGAGTAACGCAAGGAGGTAGAAGCAATCCAGGATGATTCCCAAAGTCACCCTTGGTCTTCCACAGGGATATACAGTGCCCTCTAATACACACACACACACACACACACACACACACATAAAATAAATAAATAAATGAAACATTTTTTAAAAAGGAATACATCTGCCATTCTGTGGTTTGTGTCCTGAGATCTCCCCTAACCCCTACATTGAAAAGAAAATCCAAGGCAGGCCCATAGTTAGATTGAGTCCATTGTTTTCCCATGCTTGCCTAATCCTATAAATAATCCTGACCAGCAGGCGCCCTTGCCCCTCACCGTACTCCATGTCTGGAGTCCATGAATTCCGGGTCCCTCACCCCGCATGAATTCTATGCCTAGGTCTGAGTTCTTGACAGCTCTCTTGTTCCTCGCAGGTTCACATCCATGAGTTCCATTCTTTCTCTCCTTTAATAAACTCTACCTTAATCCTCTCTGTGTGTTCTGGTTTCAGTCTTCGACTCCCTTACACAAGAACTTGGACACATAAAAACCCCAGAGAGACCCCATATCAATAAGACATTTTTTTAAAATATTACTTTATTTTATTTATGTATTGTGCGTGTGCCTGTGGAGGACCAAGGGTGACTTCGGGAATCATCCTGGATTGCTCCTTCTCTTTTTACTTTGCTCTGCTCTGGGGTTTCCCAGGCTTCACCGATGGGGCAGGAAGTGCAGATCCCTACCATTTCTTCATTGGCATTTTTATGTCGGATATGGGATCCAAACCCAGGTCCTTCTGCTTGTGAGGCAGAGTCTTAACCCCTGAGCCATCTGTCCAGCCCTCAATGAGACATTTAAATGATGGCAAAGACTGTGATACACACCCGCCACCTCATCTGTACTGGCACCAGTGACTGTGCACCCAGCAATGCAGACCTGTCATTCAAGGGGAAACCACTAGCACAGTTGAAAAATCTATTTTATCATGGGGTAGCACACAGTTAAATATGGGATACAGGCTGAGAAACTTCATCATGTCTGAGATGGAGCCCCAAGGCCCTTCGTCTACAGCATATATCCTGCTTCCTCACATTGTGACTTGTTCTTGAAAAAATACTAGATTGTAGCCTGGGAAGGGCACTTTGGTCTGAGGGTCCCTAGCAGGAGAGCGTGCCCTGGCTGGTGGGATTAGGCGAATCAGGCAACATGTAAGGACCATGTGGTGGTGGGGCCCATGTTAAAGAGAAACCGACAGAAGAAGACTTAATTAAATCCGAGTTTACAGACCTGCATGTGAGAAAGCAAGTATCGTCTGACAACGCCACGCTCTTGCTGAGAATATGTACAGCACTTCCCTCGGCTCCGGGTAGGTGATATTATGGCCCTCCCACCATAATAAACTAACCTGAAAAAACAAGCCACAGAACATCCCCTTGTTCCCCCAAATCATTTGGGTCCTGTATTCATTAGAGCCACGGAAATATGAAATGAAGACAGTTGTCACTGATGTTTATTTCTACGTGCCCTGGAAACAATTTCCTCTCCAAATCCACTTAAAGGGGAGGAAAAGAGAGAGAGAGAGAGAAATACAAATACAAGTCTATTCGAGTCAGGGGCAAAGGGAACCATAGTGTAGCTTTAAGGTTGGAACCGAAGAGGTAAGTTCAAAGTCAAAGAGAACAGGGAGAGGGAGAGAGGGGGGGAGAGAGAGACATGGAGAGAGGAAAGGAGGGAGGGAGGAGGAAGGGAGGAGGGAGGGAGGGAGGGAGGGAGGGAGGTTGTGGGAAGCCTGGCTGCAGCAAGTCCAGCGCCAGAGAGCAGAGACAGCCCCTGGACTGGGGACGGCTTTTATGGCCACAGTTACTAAGGAGTTGTGTGAGGATTACTAGGGAAGTGGGAAGTGGGGGGGGGTCAGGGAGGAAGTGAAAGGGATATAGGAGGTGTGGTCTATTTAGGGGCCACATTCCAACAGTTTTCATTGTCTTCACGTGGTCAAATTAGTATTAACCATTTTACTAATATTACTATTTTATTCAACCTTCTCATCAGATGCAATAATACCTACTTGGAACTACATTTTCTACTTGAAATATATAAGAGAAAGATTTTTTTAAACATATAAACTGATTTGACTTTTTTTTTTTTAGTCTTTTTATTGTGACTTTTTTTTTTTAATGGAAGGTCCCTTAGTGGTCCTGCTTCCATAAATGGCCAAGACCAAGGGGAGAGGGTGAGGAAACAGCTGGCACAGGGAGGGGTCATTTCCACAACATTCCATTTACACACAGAACTAAATACACAAGCACAGAGTCACTACTGCGGTTAGAAGTTGGCAGCATGGGACCAGCCAGGGACAGGTGAAGTAGGATGCCGTTAAAAAAAATACAGCCCCCCTCCCCTCAAAAAAACTGGGGGTCTGCCGGGTATTTGGTCTGCTTCAACCCAAGAGGAATCAGAAGATCAAAAAGCAGTTTGGGAAGGCCAGAACCGTCAGGGATTTAACTTTATTAAAACAGAAAGATTTAAAATTTAAAAAAAAAAAGTACTGAGATAGGGCTGAAGAGATGGCTCAGGGGTTCAGCCTCTGCCTCCCAGCAGAAGGACCTGAGTTTGAAGCCCATGTAAAAATGCCAGGTGGAAATGGCTTGTTTTGAGACTGTGAAATGGCTCAGCGAATAGGGGTGCTTGCCAGCCAAGACAGTGACCTGGGTTCAATTCCTGGAACCCACATAGTGGAAGAAGAGAACTGACCTCTGACCTCTGACCTCTGCATGCATACACACCACAATTTATGAATATAAACACACGCAGAGATATAAAAAAAATAATCATGAAAGGAAGTCTTAATATTGAGTTCAGTTTATTAATTTAACCCGTTGCTCTACCTCTGGACCAGCTGCCAGAGCTAGGGTCTCAGGGAAGCATGCCCTTGCCTCGCCTCCCCCCACTCCGCGCCCTCCCCACGCCTCTCACCTTCCGCAGACCTCTGCAGTTTTTACCTTCGCTCCTCTAGGGTTTCAGATGAAGTCAGGCGCTTTGTGTATCCTTCCGCTGACCCTTCCATATTTGATATCCCCATGTGGACCTAAAGGGAGGCAAACCTCCGGTTAGTGTGAAACCGATTTTAAGCCCAGCTGCCCTTGAGACCCCCTTGGGGCTTGTGTGCTGGGCAGACAGGAGGCCAGAGCACTGGGGTCACAGCGGGGAAGTCATTCGTGAGTACCATGGAGGGGGGATGTGTACCCTCTCCAGGGGCAGCAGCCAGAGACAACCCCGGTCCCCAGGAGCCCACCAGCAGCAGCGGGAGGACTTCCCACGCAGGACCGCTGGCCTCTAGGAACTTGTTCTAGCGAAGTCTCAGATCGTTGCACACGCAAACCCAAACCAGCTCTGAGGCTGACCGGTGGTGAGGGTTGTACTGCTTAGTGCCGTTGACCGGCACCCTTGAAAATGGTGGCAATAATCAACGGTGCGGCCCGTGTTCCATATCGTGATCTGAAGTTCCCTGGAAAGCCCCATACTGGCGATAAAAATCCAATAAAGCTCAATGATTGATCGGAAGGTCCTCATTGTGCAAAGTTGGCTACCTTTAGCCCTTGGGATACTGGCTCGTGGCCACTTTTGTGTCTGATCTAACATCTTATGACTATCTTGCAGAACCTCCAGGATGCATTAACAGCCCAAACCCAAGGCAAAGGATGTTGTCACACAGCATCTGAGAGCGCAGGTCTCAGAGATCTAGTGTGGAGATTTTATCCTTTTGCTCTAACCTGCCTGCCCGCTCCCAGCAGGGTATTTGCAGAGGCGGCGATTTATGACTCTCCTTTGTTCTCTTCTGTTCCATGAAATCACAGTGAACAGACTGTTTCAGCAACCTGGATTTGTGCTCCCAAGGCACCCTCACTTGCATTTGGCCCAAAAATAAACTCTTATTCCTTTTTAGATGGGAGAAATCTTTTTATCAACAGTGTTTTTTGTTTTTGTTTTTGTTTTTTTACTGCAATTAAAACAAAGAAGCTGGGCATGGTGGCTTGTGCCTGGAAGTCAGGACTAGGGAGGTTAAGGCAGGAATATTTCCATGAGTTCTAGACCGACTCAGACCATTCAATGAGTTGTAGATCAGTTTGGGTTACAGAATAAGACTCCAAAAAGAAAGAAAGAAAAAAAAGAGAGAAAGAGAGGAAGGGAGAAAGGGAGGGAAAGAAAGAAAGAAAGAAAGAAAGAAAGAAAGAAAGAAAGAAAGAAAGAAAAAGAAAGAAAGAAAGAAAGAAAGGAGGGAGGGAGGAAAGAAAGGAAGGAGGGAGGGAAGGAGGGAAAGAGGGAGGGAGGGAGGAAGGGAGGGGTAAAAGAAACTCAGTTTGCTTCTATCATAGCCCCTCTGCATGTTGCTAACAAATTCACAATAAAGTGACTTTTGGGAACAAGGGGTTTTATTCTGGCTTATGATTGTCTGGTTACATTTCTTAATCCACTTCAGCAAGAGAGATCATATCAACACCAAGAGCAGATGGAACTGGCCACACCATATCCATTGCTGAGAGAGGAAGAAACTTCAGTCGTCAGACTGCAAGTATCGCCAAGTATGCCAAAGAACGCCAACTCCCTAAATCACCTCCCTCCATCTTACCCACCTGCCCACCCACCACAGGCTGGCCTTCCCCACCAACTTGACAATCTCCTGCAGGCTTTCTCAGGGCTTAACACAATTACTAATTCTTTACAATTGTGCCCAGTGCTGGAGCCTTCGATTGTCACGTTGTCTCCTGTAGCTCACTAGCACGGCTTCCAAACTCCAAGTTCCATTATCAGCTGTGCCTTTTGTTTATTCTCCAGGAACAGTCTCTGATAATGTCTTGCACCTCCACCTCCAGAAAACATCCGAATCCATCCTCCATCTCCACACCACGCCCAGCTACCAGCTCCTTCTGCTTGCTGCAACAGCAGGCCTCCCACCGCATCCTGCCTCCGCTTCTGTCTTCTGCAGCCCACTGCTTCATCTGCAACCAGAATAAGCAGGGATTTATTGATTGACTGACTGACTGTCTGACTGACTGACTGACTGACTGACTGACTGACTGACTGATTGACTGACCTCAAACTCCATTTGTCACTACAAGGACTTTGAACTTCTGATCTCTTGCCTCTACTTCCTGAGTCCTGGGATGCTAAACAACACTCTGTCAACTAAGCTGTACATCTCCAGCCCCAGGGTAAACTTTTAACTGAGAGCGCAGCATCCCCTGTGCCTCCTCCCCAGCCTTCTGGCCCATAGGAGCTGCTGTCTGGCTGCGATTTCTTCCTAGCTCACCCTGCCCCATCCATCTTTCTGTTCTTTGAATCTGCCAAACTCACTTCTTGCTGTTTCCTGTCCTGGCAGCCGTCATCCCAAGGTCCTGGCAGAGCTGGCTGCTTCTAACATTCAGACCTTGGCCTCGAGGTCACAGCTACAGACCGGTAGAAGGGAGAGCAGGGGAAGGGAGGAGAGGGAAAAAGAGGGAACGAAGCAGGAGAGAGGAGGCCAAGTCATGGGAACCAGAAGCATCCAGAACTTTCCTAAATTCTTCCCTAAAGCTGTTTGAGAATGAACGCCCCTTCCCATATCTTGATTTCAAACTCTGTGTGTGTGCGCGTGCGCGTATGTGTGTGTGGTGTACCAAAAGACACTTGAGTGTGTGCGCCTGTGGAGACCCAAGGGTGATACAGGGACTCATCCTGGGTTGCTTTACCTCCTTATTGCTTTGCTCTGGAATTCCCCAGGCTCCGCCTTGCAGGGTTAGAATTATAGGCCACAGACATATCTGCCCAGAATTTTCACATGGGCTCTGGGGATCCATTCTCAGGTCCTTTTGCTTGCGAGACAGACTTCAATCTGAGCCATCTCCCCGGCCCTCAATATCGGCACAGGAGTTAATCCAGGTTCTTGTCCACCAAATTCTAAAAAATAAGGTCAGGGCATGGTTGAAAGGTTTACTGAGCAGTAGAGAAAGGGAAGAAGACACCCGATTGCTCAGGAAGATCAGGGGGAGCACAGAGCCTCTTGTTTGGGGAACCAGAGGAAAAACACGACCACTCCAAGTCTCTTTCTAGAGATTCTTGACTCTGGGTGCCTCTTTTTTTTTTTTTTTAACTTGGGGGAAGGAAAAATGGAAGTTTTCTGTTGGTTTCCCTTCTGACCTCTGATGGGTGGTCCTTGGTGGGCTAGGTTTGAAAGTGCCACTTGGCAGACTTTTGTGGTGGGCTGCCGGTGGGTTGCCTACATGCAGGTTGTGGTGCAGGCTTCCAATCAGCTTTCCCCAGCTGCCTTCCATACAGGCTTGTGGCCTCGCCTGATTTCCTCTGATCTCCCGTTCTATTTGCTTTGCTTATGGAAATCTATACCCCCCGTCCCACGCCCTCATTAATATCAGATTTTTTTATCTTCCCAAAGCGCAAGAGGAAGAATTTCCGTTGTTTTATGTCTCTGGACTCCTGGCAATTTGCTCCGACAGCCCCGGATCTTCCTGTGCTCCCCAAATCCCACCTCAGCCAGGTGTGTTCATTTTGATGCCAGCGAACCATGAAGCCAGACGGTTGTTTTCATCTATTCAGGTTTGCGTTGTTTCTCAGAAGGCTGAAAAAAAGGAAAGGTGGGACTGTGCCCCTTCTTGCTTATAACCCCCAACAGCCTCACCGAGTGCCAGAGGCCAAGGGAACAATGAGGAATGAAAAGTGGTTTTTCAGAGTGAGGTGAACAGCAAAGACGTAGGTCTAATCTAATGATAGATCTGGAGAACTCCACAGCTGCTGAAGTTCTGGGTCGATGTTAGGGAATGGGCTTATTTGTTTCAGCCCTGATCACACTTAATTAGCCGTTTCTCAGCCCCAGCCTTTAGCTCCTGTTATGTGAACCCCCTACCCCCACCCCACCTCCTAGCCTGGCCGCTGTGGAACACGTTGTTAGTCTTGTCTAACTAGTACTTGTACAGTTGCCCAAATGACTGCACGCAGACAGGGCGGGGCCCCAAGATGGCGGCAGTGTAATGGGCTTTGTTCTGGATCATTCCTAGGCTCTTTCAGTTGGTTCACATCTAAGTCTGACAATGCTCACTGGAGCCATCCCAGGGGACGAGAGGAAGGGACAGAGCAAGAAAACTAAGGAGAAAAGAAACAGCCTTCCAGAAAACAGAAAGAGTGAAACCACTGAGCTTCTCTGAGTTTCTTTCTCTCCTGCCTCATAGGATTACATTTATCATTTTCAGTTAATGAAGACTAACCTTTTTCCTTCCACATGGGACACACAGAGAATGAGCGAGTCTTTCTGAGGTTTGAGGATTGTGCCCCAGCCCAGACCTCGGGACACAGGAAAGCAAGGGGCCCAAGACCGGCTGGGGCACAGGGAGAGTGGGTGACGTCATGCTCGCCAGGCCCTCTTGTTGCTTCAAGAGACCATGGCTTTCACTTGCCCTTTGGCCACAAAATGTCTCCTCAACTGGAGGAAGGCAGGCTCACATCTAGGAAATAAACACCATATGCTTCCTGGTGCTGGTCTGGAATGTTCCTGGGCTCCTCCATTAAGTGTACTGGGTAGGGCACACACCTGAGAGATTGCACAAAGCCAGTTGGCATCTTTGTGGCTGAAACTGACAACACCCCTGTTGAGAGAGGGGTCGTGGGGTGAGTCCCTGTGCTGCAAGCAAAGGTCTTCTTTAGATGAGGAAGCTGCAGGTCAGAGAGGCCAAATGACTGTGGCCTAAGATTGCACAGCCGGGACAGACCAGGCCTGACTGGAACATGGGTTCTCACTGTGGGGAAATTTCTAACAGGATCCCTTGACGCAGCCATGATGGGACATCAAGAAACATGTGGCTTTGACCAGAGGTGTGAAGGCAGATCTTGTGATTCTGGTTTCTGGAGCTTTCTGGAAGTGTTGCTTCTTGGTATTCACATGGGTGGGGGAATAAATTCCAGGATCCTTACTGATCATATCTCTCTCTTCTTCCCTTCCTTTACACTGGGAAAACCCTTAGCTACTATTTAGTTTGGATACAGCTTGAATGACTCTTGCAAAAGGTTTTATGAGCCAGATTGGCCTCCGGTGTTGAGGTCTTCCAGGTATTGAGGTTGTTAAGGGAGGTAATTGGTCATCAGAGAGCTGCCCTCGGAAGAGATGGATGCAGGTCTTATGGAACTAGATTAGCTGCTGTAAGAATGAGGTGTTACGACAAGATGAAGCCCGGCTCCTCTCCAATCACTTGCTTCTGTGTCATGTGATCTCTCCTGTGCCTGCTCCCACCAGGATGAGACCATCCATGCTAAAGTCTTCATCCAAGTAGAGCAGATCCAGTGAATGCTCTTAAATGTCCAGAAATACATGCCTAAAAAAAATTTTTTTAATCTTTTTTCAAGTTCCCAGTCTCAGGTATTATTTGTCATTGCAACACAAAATGGACTGACTAAGCTGCGTTGGGAAGACATTAGGTGTGATGGAAAGAACTTCCCCGTGAGGATGTGATCTTGCTGGGCTCTAGCGCTAGTTGAGTGACTATCTGGTGTGTCCAAGAGACATGTGACTAAAAAGGGACCATGGAGTCCACAAAAGCAGGCATCAGTGCCTGGTCAATGACTTGTAACTCTTTGGAGGTCCTTGTCCATCATGAGAGATGCCATTGACATTATATGATCATTGTAAGGCTCAAGTGACAAAGTCTTCCATGTCATTCCCGATATAAATAGTTCATGCTGCGCATGTGTGTGTGTGTGTGAGAGAGAGAGAGAGAGAGAGAGAGAGAGAGGGAGGGAGGGAGTATCTCCCTTTGTAGCCTAGGCTGCCCTTGAATTCATAGTTCTCTTGCCTCAGCCTCCCAAGTGCTGGAATGAGCAACGCGTGTGGTATTAAAAGCCACTATTATCCATTCTTACAGTCACTGTAAAAACACTTTGGGCAGATCGATTCCTCTCTGTGAACTTCAGGTTTGCGATTCTAACAATCAAATCTTTTTGTTATTGGTGATTATTGCAGTAAAAAAAATACATAGCAGGAACTAGAGGTGAATGGCCCAATCGGTAGAATGTTGCCTGGCGAGCTCAAGGCCCTGGATTCCACCCCCATTGCCGCATAAACTAGGCATGGTGGTGCACACTGCAAATCCAGCGCTCAGGAGGGGGAGGTGGGAAGATCAGAAGTTTGAGGTCTTCTCAGGGACCAAAGGAGATGAAGACCAGTCTGGAAAGCATGGGACTTTGTCTCAACAACCAAAACCAAGAGTAGGTTCAACTACATCTAGAAGGATGTGTGTGTGTGTGTATTATATATTGTCATACATTTGTTATAGATACTGTTTTCTGAGACAAGATCGCATTCTGTAGTTTAGACTTGAACGGGCTAGCAGCTCAGGCTGGTCTCAAGTTGATAATCTTCCTGCCTCAGCATCCTGTGCTCGGTCTGTATGTAACCTTGTGCCACTGAGCCTGGGTCAAGGTCTACCATTAGAAACAGAAGGACACAGAGAATATTCTAGAAAGAAGCGTGGGTTCTACTGTGAGGGTATTGCTGGTTCTGAGTCTGAGGTCTTCTTAAGTGGGGACAAGCATTGGACACAGTCTTATTATAATCGCCGTAACTCTCTTCCCACTGTGCCCTTCCAGGAAGCATTCAGGGGGTGTGGAGTTGAACAAGAGGTACCTCGACCAGCCAAGGACTCTGAAGTTAGGTTACATGGATCTAAAGAAGGTAAAGGATAGGGCCCAGGTCTCCCGCACATTCTGCCCAGAGGACTCTTGCAGGGAGGGATATGGTGATGCTAGCTGGTCTCCTTGGATACAGGGCAGTGTCTGCTTCTCCTCCACTGTTCTAACTAGCAATTGTTATGGCCCTCACTGGCTGACCTCAGTAATGGGTGCACCTCCGTCTGGTTTATAACCCCCAGAGTATGAGTAACTGAGCTACAAACCTCAGTCACCTCACCCATCGGCATTCTGGCCAGTCCTACAAAGAACAAAGCAAGCAAATCACTTTCTATTATAAACTTTCTACTCAACCTTCTACAGCCATTTCCTGTTTTTCAAAGCAGTCACTGTTTACCCGGCAATCTCTCTTGCCAGTTAGAAGCCAAAGTATGTGTTACTTCCTCCTTGTTGCCTGGCAGTTAGATCTTTGTGGTTGGGTGGGTTCTCAAAGCTCCTCCAAGATTGCTGCTTCTGGTCCCCCACAGTGGCAGAGGGAGAGGAAAGTCTTGACCTAGTTTGTGGTCTGACTGTGTGTTCGCTTGCTGACCGTGTGTTCGCTTGCTTGCTTGCCTGCTTGTTTTTGTTATCCTAGGAAGAGATCCCAGAGTTTCTTATATTATAGGCAAGCACTGCATGACTAAGTCACATGCTAGTCTTCACCAAGTTTGTGGTCTGACTGTGTGTTTATCTGCATGCTTTCTTGCTTGTTTTACATTCTGGCAATAGATCCCAGGATTTCCTATATTCTAAACAAGTACTGTATGACTAAGCCACATGCCACTCTTTACCAAGTTTGCTTCGTTGAGAGAGGGTTCATCTAATTTGCAGCGCAGGAAGTCCCCTGCCCCAAACATGAAGGAGCAAACCTCAGGCGGCAGAATGTCCCCAGCACAATCCTGGACCGTTTACATGAACTTGCTTGGATTTGGGGGGTGCTGTGAAGAAGGGCTGGCAGGAAAAAAGGGAATGATCTACTGCTTACACCCCCTCTTATTCTTGTCTTTTTTTTTTCTTTTTTAATTAGGACAAGGTGGGGTTGGCAAGATAGCCAGCAGGTACGGCATCTGCCCTGCCAAACTGGTGACCTGAGTTGAATCTCTGCAAGACCACATGGTGGAAGGAGAGAGCTGACTTCTGACCTCCATCCATGGGCTCTGGCATGTATATGCTCTCTTCTCTCTCTCTTTCTCTCTCTCTCAAGTAAAGTGTTCTTTAGATCTTAAAAAAAAAAATAGAACAAAATGGAGGAAGTCTGGTCCGCTGGCAGCAACTCCTTGTCTATGATTGCGGCTCTTTCTATTAGTACCCCCCATTGCTCTCTTTACAGGGGACAGCCAAAAACTGCTCCTCCCGGAAGCAGGGGTTCTGGTACTTCATCCCTCTACCTACAACTGCAGTCAGTGCTTCTTCTCTGGGCTGAAGGACCGGGCGTGTGCGTGTGCGTGTGTCTGTGTGTGTGTGTCCCCGTCTGTTGGAGGAAGAAGGCAACCTCTGGGTATTGTTCCTCACCTTCCCACATTGTTGGAAACCGGGTCTCTTCCCCACTCCATGTATATGTGCAGCACAGACACACCCACATGCACATGCATGTGTGGGGCCGGGTGTATACACAAACACACACACCACCAGGCTTGCTGGCCCATGAGGTTCTGGAGATTTTCAGGTCTTCACCCCCCAATTCCTGTGGGGACACATGGATTACAGACACTTGAGACCCTCGTCTGTCATGTACACGGGCTCTGGGGGTCTGACACTTCCGTCCTTGTGCTTGTGCAACTCAGCACTACTAACTGAGCCAATCCAGCCTTTTTTTTTTTCTTTGTATCGAGTATATATAGATCAATACTTCTATGTAATATACTAAAAAGGACTGGAAGATGAAATGTTCTCTTGAAAGATGAGTCTCACTTTCATTTTGAGATTCATGTGTGATAAAAATTATGCTTTTGAAATTGCTAAAGAATTCCCTTTAACTTTTGCATTTATTATATCTTCTCCAACTTCTTATCTGAGGAACACAGCCTAGCTAACTCTTTGCCATTTTGAGAGAACCTGTATTGATTGTGGCGCTATAAACGATATAATAACCTGCAGTATTAAAAAGCAGCATTCATCCTTTTTCTAACTCCTTTGCACCCGGGAATCCCGACAGCAAGCTAACTCAGCATTTTGGCCTTTTTTCTTTCTTACGAGTTCATTTGTTCTGTGTTACGATTTCTCCATGGAATGGATGGGAGCAGAGCCAGGCAGTCACTCTGCACAAGAGAGAGTGCTACTTGGCTGGTATCTCAGGGCAAAGACAGACATAACAACCTTGGCACAGCCAACATGGCAAGGAAGAGAGATAAGAGACACTCATCCTCTGTCCCGTTCCAATGTGTTCCCATTGCTGAGTGTGGCTCCGATGTGTTCCCAGCATGCATTACTGGGTGTGGCTGGGATGTGTTCCCAGCATGCATTGCTGGGTGTGGCTTGTCTTCTATTCCTGTAGCCGCTCCTCTCATGCCCACTTGCCTTGGTTTCTATCCTGCCCAGTGGACTCCCGTTCTGCCTTGGCCACTTTACAAACCTGTGACTTGCCCAGTGACCAGCTGCGGCGATCATGTGGCCACAATTTCTTAATCTCCAGTCATCTGTCCTGCCCATGGCCAGGATGCTGCCAAAAACAACAGATTCCGTTCCATACAATGCTTTCAAGTCCCGCTCATTCATAGCAGGTGGAACCCTAGAATACAGACCCAGAGCTGCATGTCGTGGTGAAGGCCTGAGATTTCAGAGAGGCAGGAGGGGGGGCTCCAGGCCCACGTGATTTCACATCTCAGGATAAGAGCAACAAGGGTTAGGGATGCGGTCCCCTCCTAAAGGCCTTACCTAGTGCATGCAAAGCCCTGGCTTCAGTCTAGCACCAGGCATTGGTGCCACATAACTGTAATCTCAGCACTTGGAAACCCAAGGCAGAAGGCTCAGGAATTCAAGACCAGCTTTTGCTGCATAGTGCATTCATTCATTCATTCATTCATCCATTCATTCATTCATTTTGTGTGTGTGTGTGTGTGTGTGTGTATCAGAGGGCACTGTATGTCCCTGTGGAGGATCAAGGGTGACTTTGGGAATCATCCTATATTGTGTCTACCTCCTTCTTGCTTCGCTCTGGGATTTCCCAGGCTCCATCCACCAAGGCTGGAAGTGCAGGCCGCCACTCTTCCTGCCTATTTTTTTTTTTTAATGTGGTACATGGGATCCGAACTCAGAACCTTCTGCTTGTGAGGCGGATTCTTAACCCCTGAGCCATCTCTCCAACCCTACATAGTACATTTGAGGCCAGCCTAGATTAAATAGGATTCTGTCTCAAAGCAAACAGTAAAATTTAAATTCATATCTAATTTAGTAATAGTAAGCCATAAATAAAAGTGAAAGCATAAAAAAGAAAAAAAAAAGTCAAGCCTTTATCGCTGCTGTGACGAGTGTAGGAGCACCCTGTGCTGGGAGGTGGCGATTTGTCTCTCCTGAATAACTGATCTGAGTTTATGTTTTATGTTTGGGCACTGGTCAGCTCTATCATGGTAGTGCTACGTAACAAACCACCCCGACTCTAAGTGGCTTCAAAGCACAAGCCTCTGTTCTCCCAGATATAGCAGTGGCTGCGCCAGCGGCTCTGGTCAGTCTGTAGAGGCAGGCGGAGGTCAGTTTTGCCTCTTGCTCCTGGTGTAAAAGTTGGTGAGGGCAGCTTTGTGCCATGGATTTTTATTCCATGTCCAGCAGCACTACTCACAGTAAGTTCTGTTCATGCAGAGATCTTAACTGTGTGATATGTTGCTACTTTTCTCTTGTGTTATTGACCAAAAGAAGCCATGTGGCTAATCCTGCAAAGAAGGCTCTGGGGTGTATTCTGCCTACAGTAAAGAATTTAAGCCAATAATACCATTGCAATTCTCACAGTGGAAGCTTTGATTAGTTAGGAGACACATTAAGATCCTTTGGGGAGCTTCTGGTTCAGCGGTGGAAATTCTGATCTGGAGCTTTGAAAGTTCTAGAATGTAGACCCAGGTTGCTGTAATTTAGATAGTGTACCAGTTAAACAGAGATGTCAGCTAGCTACTGAAGGCTGGGCTCTGGGCATGTCTGTGAAGAATCAGCAGCTAAGACAAGCCCTGATCAAGCTTGCGAGAGACGTCTAACAGATGAGGGAAGAACCAGCCTTTGGTGGGTGGGACCTTCCCTGGCAGGTGGGCAAAATGGAGGAGCTAATTCAGCAGTTTGGCATACTTTAAGCACACCTTGGCAGACTAGCCATCTAGCAAGTGAAAAGTCTTGCCCCCTCTCTCAGCAATTCCTGTGGATATAGTGTGGCCAGCTCCCTTGTGTTAGCATGAGCTCTCCTGCCGGGCTGGGCAGAACCGTAACCAGAATCATGAGTGCGAATAAAGCGCTTTATTCCCTGACCGTTGTTCGGTCACGTATTTATCAGCAACACAAAGACAAGCTATCTACCAGGCGGTCACTGAAGTCCCACGGAGAGACTGGGAAACAAGGGTGTCAGCTTGATGGTTGGGCTGAGGGGCGGAGTTAGTATGGGACATTGGACAGGGGCAGGAGAGGACTCAGGAAGGATAGGGGCTGGAAACTGGGGTGCCCACTGCTGAGCAAGGCTCTGCGCTCCTGCACTTTGGATATCACCTTCGAGAAAGGAGTTCTGGCCCCTTGGTAGACACGATCCTTTTGGGGTAGTTCGGGTAATGGAAGATGAAGTGGAGCTTCCTTGGCACATCCCGGCCACCCATCCAGACGGAGTCTTTTCTTTGCTCTGCCCTGCATTAGATTAGTACTGCACATGGCCCTGGCAGCACGGCGATTTCCTCCCACCTTATTTAAGAACCACTGTGTCACTTGGAGACGGGGCAGGAGGATGAGAGCCCAAGGTTAGCCTCAGCTACACAGCAAGACGGGGGTCAGCCTGGGCTACGTGGGGCTCTGTCTGAAAAGGAAAAAAGAGAGAGAG